>JAOTIX010103137.1:0-10087 GCA_027123715.1 Gaidropsarus macrophthalmus
GCCGGCCCCCTCCCTCCCCCCCCCCCTCCCTCCGTCCCTCACCCCTCTCCCAGGCATCGGACACGGAGTGTCTGTGGGTGATCCGCGTCAGCGTCTTCCTGGTGGGGCTGTCCGGCATGGGCCTGGCTTTCCTGGAGACCAGCGCGTTCAACCTGTGGCTGGTCAGCAGCGACCTCATCTACTGCGCCATCTTCCCACAGCTGGCCTGCGTCCTCTACGCCCCTGGCGCCAACGCGTACGGCGCCACCTTCGGCTACCTCCTCAGCGTCGTGCTCAGGGCCCTGAGCGGGGAGCCGGTCATGCGGCTCCGCCCGGTGCTCCGCTACCCCGGCTGGAGGCTGGACCAGGCCACGGGGGAGGTCGTCCAGTGCTTCCCCTTCCGGACCGCCATCACCCTGCTGTCCATGCTGTCCATCCTGGCCGTGTCGCTGCTGGCCCGGCAGGCCTTCGCCCGCGGCCTGCTGCCCAGGTCCTGGGACCTGATGGGCGTTCTGCAGAGGGAGGCAGCGGGGGAGGGGCGGACCCCCGGGGAGCCCGGGGGGGAGGGGGAGTCGCCTGCCACCGCGGAGGAGAAACTGCTGGCTCGGTCTCCCACTGGAGACAGCAAGGAAACCGCCACATAGCCTCACGGATGCTGGATGGGCTTGTACCAAATGGTTGGGTCTTTTTTAATTGTTTTTCTACTATTGGCCTATCAATTGTGGTTTATCTCTTGAGCCTGGAGCTTTACTCAGTCTGATATACTTTCATGAATGGGGATATTTCCATTTTTGGTGCCTGCAGAAAGTTATTCTTGGAATCGGGGCATCGTGTTTTCCTTTGAGTATGTGTGAGCTTTACTCAGTCTGATATACTTTCATGAATGGGGATATTTCCATTTTTGGTGCTTAAACCTTAGCTACTCAGTGTAGTCAGCTAGCTATGGGATTTATACAATATTAAAGATTGTTGGTCTTTAATGGATGCCTTTAGTACACGTGTTTGTGATTGTTGTTTGGCCAGTTGCCAAGGATGTTGAACTGCACATAGTTGTAATGATGATCTTTTTATTCAATAGTCATTTTTAACCTGATGGTTTTTATGCAACAGGACCACATTCTCGCCAATATGCAGACATCGCATTCCCTCCAAAAGGTTAATAGCTGTCAGACGGGACATGTGCCTTCCAGAGTGTGAACGCATAACAAGTGCTGCCTGAGTTTCCCTTTAAGGTCAGCTCAGGGGCACCAGAGAGAAGGCATGCCACTGGCTGTGACCTTAGAGTGAGGGCCACAGTTCAAAGCAGTCCGTATGGACTAGATGGTTCCTGACTTCACCGACAGGTGTGACACACTTGATCTGGAGAGATGTCAAAATATGAAACTACTTAACAGTTTGGGGCAACAATTTTGCTTTTATTTTGTACTCCGGTACTTTAAAGGTTGTATCAGCGATTCTACGCCGAAACAAAATGTATCACATTCATTTGATCATTCCTTACGATGCTAGCTGCCTGCCCCATAAGCAAGCCTTCAAAAAAACGTGTCTGTAGGCAGCCTATGCACACGAGATCGTACACAAAACAAATGGTACTACGTGCCACTGGAAAACCCCACAACACCCACCCCTTGTCGGTGATTGGTTGGAATACTGTTTATTTTGGTTTTGAGTTGAGTGTTTTTGTGTACAATCTTGGAGCATAGGCTGCCTACAGAGACAGGTTTTTTTGACGGCCTGCTTACGGGGCGGGCAGCTAGCGGATTGTGAGGAAAGATCAGATGAATGTGATCATTTATGTGTCAGCCTAGAATCGCTGATACAACCTTTAAGAACCAGATCAAAAGGTTGAAATGTGGTTATTACAAACATCATTAGGTTGATTTGTGGTTATTATAACCAGACAAATAGGTTGAACTGTGGTTATAAACAGATCAATAGGTTGATCTGAAGTTAAGTATCACCACAGATCAGAATTATTTGAAAGAGGCTTGCCTTAAAGGTCACCCTAGCATATTTCATATTTCAAAGTGTCTGTGTCAATTCCTCTGTATTTCTTTGGGAGTATTCGTATATTTCTGTGAACATCTCCATGGGTGACTCTCCAGCACTATCGTCTTTCAGGGCAGTATTTATCATACTTTGGTCTTCAAACACCTCATACATTATATCTATATCAGCACTGGGGGAAGGGGGCTGAACCTAAATGCAGATTGAATGAGAGGTGTGTCTGTTTTTGTATGTAATATTCAACATTCATAATGTTCATCACCGTCGTTCAAGGTTTTACTTCATGTAACTTCATCTTTGAAAATGGAGGTGGCAATTATTTTGAGCTTTTTCATGAACCTCTTAAGATTCCTGAATACATTAAGAGGCTCTAACATCTACGATGTATGATGTAGCATTGATCTGAACAGAATTTAACTAAATCAGATGAATAAAATAATGCTCCAAAGCACTCTGAACAATGCTGTGAACGTTCTGAATGAGTCCAGAGGACTGATATGCAACCTGGCTAGTCTCACAGTAGGCCGGCTACAGTACTTTAAGGATATGGTGTTACAAGGTCATCCAGGGAATCCACTCAACTTTTAAGGTTTTGTGTGTTTTTTATTATGAAACTTCTGTAGTTGTATTTACAAATCACAAAAAAACAAGGGCACACAATACGTATAAAAATAGGAATGAAGAAATGATGAACTCTTTGAAGCATTCTCCTTCACTCTAAGGGCAAAACCACAGCTTTAATCATGTCGCATCAACAACATGCATTAAACGAAACCTTATTCAATCCAATCACCTCCACAAAAGACATTGATCATTGCATTTCTGTGCACACATTTCTGAGACTCAATGGCATGATGAAATTTTGCTTGCGTTTCCGGGGATTGAACCTTCTAAAAAGACCACAACCAACTGCAAATGTCACGTTTTATATTTGTATATATATGAAGATATTCATCCACTGAACATTCCTGTAAAGCTAAGCTAGGCCTTCGATCAGAACCCTGTAGTGCGTTAGGCTCAATCTTTTACAAGTCAACCCCAACCACCTAGAGCACAGCAGGGCTTCCCTTTCCACAACAAAGTGCTGGAGGGACCCAGCAGAGCGGTGAGCCACCCGTACACTGTCCCACTCACTGCACACCCAACAGGTCCCATTGAGGCTTTGGTTTGGCACTGACGCCTACTAGCATTGTTACAGCGCAGTATCACGCACACACAAACACACAGGAACACACACGTACAGATGCGCACACACACACACACACACACACACACACAGCTTTACCTGAATAGCGATCACATAATATGAATAAAAAGTGCAAGAAATTCCCATTGAGCATAATTTTGGCATTAAAGGGCTTTCGAAAACCATAAAATATCTTCACAATTCAAATGTTGCTTCTATTTTTCTGTCCTTAGGAACCCAGCCTGTGGACCTGTACAGTTCTATTCTATTCCCTGAGCTGCACCTGAAACACCTGGAACAGATGCTGGACTAACCCATGGATGTCTGTCTGCTGCTGGTGAGAAGGTGATGTTCATGTTTCTGTATGGATGTGATGTGTTTTCCATGAGAGTCAATTGGCATCATTTGTTCTAAGGTGCAGAAACGTTCCTCTGTGTTGATCTGCTCCTTCATCATGGGGTTTTCTGCAGTGGGAAACAACAGCAGGGTTAGGAGCGGGCCTTCAGCGCTGGGGCAGCGTTACACATAATAATTATAATAATAATAATAATAAATCTGTCTTGTATAGCGCATTTCTAGGACCCAATGCGCTTCACAAAAAATACAAATATACTTTCAAATGAAGCGGTTTTAAAAATGTGAGATTTCAGGAGTGACTTGAAAGATGACACATCTGCAGAAAGTCATTCTTGGAATCGAGGCATCGTGTTTTCCTTTGAGTGTTTTCCCATCAGGGTTCGTTCTGACCTCCATGACGGTGTATATCCAGTTGAGCAGCTCGTCCACGTTGCTGTACACCCCCGGCCTCCCCGCTCTGGCGCAGCCCACCCCCCAGCTGACCACCCCCATCAGCTGCCAGCGGGAGGCCGTGAAGTACACCAGGGGACCCCCGCTGTCACCCTGGGAACACAGCGGGACAAACAACAGGTCAGGCTCTGCGGAGACGCGCTGAATGTCCGCCGGGCCGAGCCAAGGCAAACTCCCGTCATTATTTTAAGGGTGAACATTACGGTCAACTCCGGTCATATTGCGAGGTCATGGAAGGACTACGATGGATCATTTTACATTGTGGCATTTGTTTTTCTACATCGGGGGGCCAAGGGGATGCCGGTAAAGTAGTAAAGTTACTCGGAAATCCATCCGAGTCAATTTAAAAAACGCTGACGTTGATGAAACGTCACAGGCTACAAGTAGGTGGCAGTATTGGACCAAGAATGTTGCTGACAAACATCGTAACTGTTCATCACAATGACGTTTAGATATTCTTCATGTTCAAGAACACTTCAAACCGTATGCGGAAAATAAGAAAGCAACCTTTCAATTCGGACTATTGCTGAAATAATTTACAGAAACACATGGCTACTCCTTCCACTGTTACTGTTACTGGAGTACTTTGGTGTGAAGCAGGGGCGGGGTGGTAATCGGGAGGTTCGGGACATTTCCCGCCAGGCCGTCCGGCCTGACATTGCATTTGAGTCAGCCCTTAACGTCTCTAAGCGGCCGCCAGTGCTTCAACAATTAAATGATTGTCACTAGATATGAGTACATGTGTTGACATTCTAAGAATTCACCCGAGAATTATATATAAGCTGCCCTTGACGCCAGCCACTATATAAAGCATTCAGTTGCGATATATACCTTAGTCATGGTTACTAATTACAGGCCTATTTATCTCAGTTTTCTCTCATCAGTGCATTTTTGTGTAGCCTTTGGATGTCTTGATTTAATTCTTCATATTATTAAAGTGTTATTTATCTCGTTTTGTCACTCTTTTTTGCCCTTAAATTCAGCTAAAGAACAGCAAAGCCTCCTGGGAATGGCAAATACGTTTGCTAGATAGATGAGCGGCCCCTCCTCCAATGGCATGGCCCTTTAGGCTATTAGTGAAAGTAGCGTAACTTTTGATGGTGAACGGATTGTGGTTGCTTGCTTGGTGAATATGGATGGCAAAAAGAGGAAAGAGAAAGGGGGGGCTGAAAAAGCCAGAAATAAGAAGAAGAGACTGCTGGAGGAGGATGCATCTAAATGCTCAAAAATAACAGATCTATTCCGTAGTTCACGGCCATCAACAAGTGCAGGTAAATTTGACAGAATGAAAAACATTGACACAAAGCTCAACTACGTTACTATTGCTAGACGGCAAATATCACAAGTTAGCTAACTCATGTACATTTTTTTCTCAGTTGATTGGATTTTTGCATGTTTAGTCACATTTCTTTCTGTAGCATTGCCAGACCTCACAAGGAAGTTGGTTTTGTTGGAAGGCTGGGTGCATTGTATAGCCTACCCCCTAGGTCGTTGCAATTGGGGGGAAACAATTAACATTAACATGCTGTAAAGTACAAAATTGTGTGCATGCCTGATAAGTTTTTTTTCTCAGTCTCAGCTCAGTTTTTAAACAGTAAGCTCAACGATGATGTTGATCAGACAATGCTAGGAGATAAAGTCATGGCAATGTGCACACTGTTATAAGTAGCCTACAACAGAGGAGAATGCAGTCTATACGGAAGGTGGTTGTGCTCAAGGCATGGGTGGGTTGGGCCGGCAGTGGTCAGAATATTCCCGGTGGATTTTAGTGTCCCACTCCGCCCCTGGTGTGAAGTTAGTCCTAATTAACCGACGGTGAAGGGCCTACCTGGCAGGCGTCCACCTGTCCCTCCAGGAACCCTGCGCAGATCATCCTGGAGGTTATAGCTGAACCGTAGACCCCTGGGCTGGAACACTTCTCCCTGCTTATCAGGGGGATGCCAGCCTTCTGAAGGGAGGGGGAAATCCGCCCTAAACAGGAAGCAGATCTCTGGTTCAGGTGTGTGAACGTGTGTGGCTGAATGTGTGTTTGCATGCGAGTGAGTGATTGTGTGTGTGAAAGTGCATGTCCGTGTGAGTGTGGGACTGCGTGTGCATGTCTGAGTGTGAGAGTGTGTGAATGCGTGTGAGTGAGAGTGTGTACCTTTCTCCTCAAGGTAGCCCCAGCCTGTCACCATCAGGCCTTCACCTGCCGTGACACCCTGTTCTTTGGGGGGTAGACATACCGGCCTGCGGATGTCTGGAGCACACAGAACATTTCTTATTAAAAAAGAAAACAAATGGATTCTCCCTCTTTACATTTTGTATTGTGCCATTCGCATAATGACGGTTGCTAATTAGTTCCACAAAAATGCCACTAGGGGGCAGTATGATAATATCTATGATGCAGTTCAAGTGTTGCCTCCACCACAGTGCGCCACACTCCTCACAATGGCCGTTCCGTCTGGCCTCTCACCTCCCACGGTGATGGGGCTGCTGAGTCGGAGCATGGCGATGTCATAGTCATTGCGGCCGTAGCGCCCGTGCATGACGATGCGGTCCACGTACGAGCCCCCTAGGGTGCCCATGTAGGTCTTCCCGGACACCACCCTCCAGCGGCTCACTTCCTTCTTGCTCCTGCCGAACGACGAAACGGGAAAGGCGTCAGTCAGCGAGTACTGCAAGGCTTTTGAGGGCCTGAGACTCCCTGGGGAAGGGGCGGGTGACGGCACTGACCCGGAGAAGCAGTGGGCAGCGCTGACCACCCATTGTGGGGACACCAGGGACCCTCCGCAGGTGTGCTGGCCGTTCTGTTGCAGGCTGACCTGCCAGGGCCAGTCCTCGATGAAGGCGTCGGTGCCCCCCACGATGCGATCCTGAGGCCCCACCTCGCCGCAGTCTGAAGCACAGAACACCGGCCGTTTGTCTCCCAGACAACAACAGCAGCAGCCCTGCAACCGAAAACACCCTGCAGAACTTGCGGGTTCATGCGTGACATTTCCGTCTGTAAGGAGTGGCTGAATAACAGGAAGTGGTCTGTGTTTGACTGTTAACGGAGAGCTGCCAAAGGATGTCACTGATCAAAACACACACACTTTCCACGCTCACACAAGTAGTTTATGTAAGAGACTTTCCTACCCGAACAGATCAGGGATATGACTTGTTTCGTTCTGCACTCCTTGCTGTGGGGAAAAGGATAGGAGTTACACATGTTCATAACATCTACACCATGACATACGCTGTACCGGTCACACACTAGCAGTGCTGGCTTAGCACCAAAACGTCCTGTCCATCGAGTTCTGTCTCACTGCTCAACTGAAACTGGAAGTTTCCCTCTCTGTGTCAACAAGCTGAAAACTTGTTATGAAAACTGTTGTGCACCAGCTGAAACTTGTCAAGTGAATAGTCGGGAGATCATTATTGTCAGAGGACACTTCATTTCAGGTCCTAAACTCTGAGATAAGATCTGGTGTAAGGAAAGACAAAACCACAACTCAAAATATGTGCTCTTTTTGTTTACACCTGGTAGCCTTATACTGTATTGTTGGAATATCTTTTTATAGAATAAATGTATTGTATTTTATGCTAGGTCGATGGTAGCTAGGGGTTAGGCTAGGTCGTGGCCAGAACATCTGTTACTGGTCGATGGTGGCTAGGGGTTATGCTCAGTCAATACCAGTCCATCTGTTACCGGTTGATGTTAGCTAGGGATTTGGTTTAGCCTATATCAGCACATCTGTTACTGGTCGATGCTAGCTAGGGGTTAGGCTAGGTCCATGCCAGTACGTCTGTTACCGGTCGATCGTAGCTAGGGGTTAGGCTAGGTCCATACCAGTACATATCTTACCGGTCGATGGTCGCCATTTGAATGGGACTGGTTCCGGTGCCAGACCGGATCGCGGTGAAAGGCCCCGTCCTCATTGCAGGCACCAGGGTCTGCACTGACAAACGGGCCGTCCGAGGTTTACTGTGATAAAAATATACGACAGAGTGGATGTTAAACAATAAAACAAGTTCATATTGGCCAGACTTCATCTAGTTAAACCAGGTAAGCAGTGACTTGATTTGTCCTCAAATATTCATCCGTTCCAGTTGTAAATTGCATACTAACAGCAGCTCCACTCACGCTGTGTATCCCAGTTGCTTGCAGGCTGTCGCTGTGTGCTTCTCGGTCCAGTCCTCACTGCAAACACTTCTCCAGCCGGCACCTTCATTGTACACCTGCAGGACTCTGGCCGGCGTGAAGAGGCGCACTTGGAGGAAGCAGAACCAACGCATAAGGATCAGGTCCGGTTCAATCTTCAGGGAGGGTGGGGGGGAACCATTGGCTGGTGGTATGGTGCTCATTACCCGGAAAGGTGGTGTTGTCTGTGAACAACAACACACAGGTGAGCTCATCTTCTCCGCCGGTGCAGTCGCTGGCCCCGTTGCAGGCCTTGTCTATCGGGATGAACTTGAAGGCGCGCTTGCAGAAGAAGAACTTGGTGTCGATCAGCTGCTTAACTGCAGATGGGAAACATGGGGAGTCATGGGAAGGAAGATACATAGCCACCAGTTGGTTCGAATCTTAGGCATGTCCAAGGCCTCCAAAAGAGCCAGGACGCGCTGGGCCCAAGCAAATGGCCGCTCTATGGCGGGAGTCCCCCTGCTGGTGGACTCACTGAAGTAGCCGGCTGTGACCAGTATCCCCAGCACCACGATGACGGTCAGCACGGTGAGTACCACCCGCCTCCTCTTGGACGACGTGTTCGGGCTGGTCGACATGGACCTCCTGCGCTGGCCGGGCCGCGGAACCCCTGGGTAAGCTAGGACAAAGGGGTTGGGGATATTCGGTTAGCTAGCCAGCGCGCTCTTACCGTAGTAAGCGCTAGTAACCGTAGCAGTTTTTGTTCCTAGTTCAGTGCGCTCTTACTACGGTAAGAGCGTGCTGAACTAGGAACAAAAACTGGGGACGTCAACGGAGTAGCCTTACAAACAAAAAACAGCTGAGGATTCTTTTCTAAAGAGAACCAAAGTCTTGAGGCTTACCTTGTTGCCTGGGGTTAAGTGGTTGAGTGGTTTCTCGAGGCAGCTGGCTGTCTGTCTGGAGGGATCCACAGGGAGACATGAGAAAAACACAGAGGATGGAGACCACACAGTTTGTTGATGAAGGCTCTTCAGCAGGGGGTCAGACTTGGTTTCCCCAGACCTAGGCTCACCCCTGACTACCATCGACCAGTAACAGATGAACTGGTATAGACCGAGCATAACCCACTACATCTGAGGTCTGACTTGTTTCCCCCAGGTTCTCCTGCTTCCCCTTTGTCTGAACAAAGCCCTCCAGTCCAGGGACTGTGTCATACCACGCTGGAGTATCAACAGCACAGATTTAATTTCATTTGGATGGAACTCGAAGGAACCACAGGCCCACGTGGTTTCAGTCAGAACAATGACAGATGATGTTCTAAAAGACACCGATTCTGAGTATGTCTGATCTTTGTCAGGTTTTCATGTAGGCATACACCTTTCAGAACCTCCCAACCAGTTTTTGGTGAGAAGCGAAGGGACAAACAGGCTCCCCAGAAGTAGATATGAAGGTGGGCAGATCAGTCAGCTGTGGACTGGTCCCTTAGGGGAGTTCCTTCGAACAATGTGACCTTTACCATCTGTGAAGGGGCCACACATGGAAATGCGTCCCATTGGCTATCTTCTGAGTCTGGTGATGTTCAGTTCAAGGAACCAGAAAGGCTTGTGTGTGTCAGTACTATTTAGCAAATGCTGCATTACAGAGAGTGGTTAAAGTAGCATCATTCAGCAGTGATCTGATCAGACAGCATTCTCTAGGGGACCAGTCTCTACAGAAGCTGGTCAGCGTTCATAATGTTTAATCATGAGTCATATCCTAGATCTTGATTTTTGGGATTCCTTTTTTCGATATGTCTACCTAAATCTTTTTTTGTGGTAGCGGTGGGAAGATAGCGGGGTTGAGCTGAAATTCGATAAGGATCGTGTGATTTGCTGTTTGACGGAAACGCCTGAGAAAACTCACACTCATTTCATTTAATGTCATCATGCTCTCTCACACACACACACACACACACACACACACACACACACACACACACACACACACACACACACACACACACA
>JAOTIX010103166.1:0-10085 GCA_027123715.1 Gaidropsarus macrophthalmus
CCCCCCCCCCCCCCCCCCGCCGCCCCCCCCCCCCCCCCGGCGGGGGGGGGGGGGGGGGGGCGGCCCCCCCCCGGGGGGAGGGGCATCATGCGGAGTTTCTCCGCTGTGTCCGGGCGCTCCGTGTCTCGCTGTCTTTCCTGGCGCCTGCACAGCCGGTACCGCCTGCTGCGGACACACACACACACACACACAGCGCCCGTCAGTCTCCCCCTACACACACTTGCTGTGTTGTCTCCCCTCGCTGGTAGAGGAGGGGGAGAGGTCCAGTGGAAAACCCTCACCCTCATAAACACTCAACCCTAACCCTAACCCCAAACCTAACCCTAAACCCTAAACCCTAACCCTCAGCCCTTACCCTAAACCTCACCCTAAACCCTAACCCCAACCCTCACCCTAACCCTAACCTTAAACCCTAACCCTAAACCCTAACCCAACCCTAAACCCTAACCCCAACCCTAAACCCTAACCCTAAACCCTAACCCCAACCTAACCCCAACCCTCACCCTAAACCTCACCCTAAACCCTAACCCCTAACCCCAACCCTCACCCTAACCCTAAACCCTAACCCCAACCCTAAACCTAAACCCTAACCCTCCTAACCCTAAACCCTTACCCTAACACTAACCCTCACCCTCATAAACACTCAACCCTAAACCCTCACCCTAACCCTCACCCTCAACCCTTACCCTAACACTAACCCTCAACCCTAACACTAACCCTCAACCCTAACCCTCACCCTCAACTCTTACCGTAACCCTAACCCTCAACCCTCACTCCTCACCCTAACCATGTGTTTACAGCTGGGTTTATGTCTGTAAGTCTATGGTTTGTAGAAAAGCCATCCATTTAGTAAACTGGGAATCCGTTCATTCTTAGAACTGAGAACTGCTCTGGGATGAACGAAAAACAAGAACTCAAGGTTGGCAATGGTCACGGTTGGAATTGAGCCGTGTTAGCAGAAGCATAGCATCGGCCTAGCCCTATGCTACTGCTCCCCCACTGGGAACCGCATGCTCTGATCTGCGGTCTGTTGACATCGTCTTTCACACGGATCCTCACTGTGAACAGAGGCAGATGAAGACGAGGAGCAGGATCAGCAGCACCAGGCCCACCACCACGCAGACGATGATGATGAGCTGCTTCCTCTCGCCTATCTGCCAGCCCAGGTCCAGGTACTCACAGCGGGACCCCACGAAGCCCCCGTCACACCTGGAAGGAGGCCTCCGTTTAGTGGAAAAGCAAAGGCATCGAACAACGTTTGGACAATAGGTTGTTGGCCGTGTGTGTGTGCATGTGTGGGTGTGTCTCTGAGAGGTTTATTTATAGTGTATATACGTTTACTGCTTGCTGTGCCCATAGAAACATGTGTGGTACTGTGATAAACCTATGATGTGATTAACCCTAGCCCTAACCCTCACCTACATGAAGGTTATGGTTAACCTGAGCCCTGACTCTAACCCTTACCTACATTAAGGTTAGGATTAACCCTAGCCCTAACCCTAACCCTCACCTACATAAAGGTTAGGGTTAACCCTAGCCCTGACTCTAACCTGTATCCTCACCTACATGAAGGTGCACTCTGTTCCTGGGTGTAGCAGTTAGGGGTAGGGTGAGGGTTAGGGTTAACCCGTATCCTCACCTACATGAAGGTGCGCTCTGTTCCTGGATGTAGCGGCACGACCCGTGGATGCAGTAGTGCTTCAGCTCCTCTGGACATCTGGTGAAATGTCCGCTCCAGGGCCCTGGGTCTGTGGGCGCCACTGGGGCTGTGACGAACACAGTCGACTCAAACACTACCGCTAGGGTTTTCTACACAGCAAACATGGCTTTAATGTTCAAATCAAATGCATCAGTGTCTACTGATGCATGCATTTCTCTGTAGTTCAGTGTAGTTCTGAAGGCAGAACACTCGGACGAGTTGAATATACGCAAACCTTCTTGCATGTGTGACACAGAGGGGGTCAACCATTCCCTTATGGGACACTTAGCCTTAGACCTTGGACTTCCCCACGCAGTCTGATCTAAATGTGGCCCGAAACAGTGAATGATGGTTACCTAACCATAACCCTAAACAGTGTGAATGATGGTTACCATAACCTAAACAGGCTGAACGATGGTTACCCCTAACCCATGTTTCAGGGCTGCAGAGGGTCACTTTATTTACGGCTCCTGCAGAACATTAAACCTCCACCTGTCTCTGCCGCCTCGGTTTATTTTGGGAGTCTCCAGTGATTGGTTACTTCACTCCATCCCAAAGCATTTATGAGCCGTCACCCTTCGCTGATGACATCACGGGCGGAGAACCACGGCCTGGTCCAGACCTTTTAATAGAGCGACAGGGCAAGCCCTGTGATGTCACAGACAGGAAAAACGGGCAGGGCTGAGTGAAAAATGTCTCACAGCACTACCTCGTCTGTCTGTCGCTGTCTCTCTCTCTGTCTCTGTCTCTCTCTCTGTCTCTCTCTGTGCGTCTCTCTCTCTCTCTCTCTCTCTCTCTGTCTGTCTCTCTCTCTCTCTAGGCCCCGCCCTGCGTTTGAAATGTGAGCTAAAACGTTATACTGCAGTTTCAAAGCACTTCAAACCCCTCTTTGTTCACCATCAACATTTGAAAATACTTTTTATAATGACTCCTGAGAACTGAAGTTAAAAAGTATTAATATCAACAATAGACTTTCAATGAAAACAACGCAGTTTCTACCTCTGGTTTGTCTTTCTATGATGTGAATAATGGTATGGTTGATACATTTATACTGGTGTTACTGGTTTCTCCAGAGCAGAGGAGCTGCTCTAACCCTATTCACCACTCAGTATGCTGGTTTCTGTGGACTGGGCAGCAATAGGACACTGGGACAAGACCAGTCCTCGTTTAATCTTTCATGACTTGGTCTTCATTATTCATAGGTTGCTCCACTGGTTGCATTCTTCATTCAATGATTCAAAGTGGATTTCAAACTTCAAATGGGGTTTTTTTTACGGCAGTGAAGGACACTGCCCACATTCCTGGTCATATCTACCTGGACAATTGTTGAGGTCGCCATGGAGATGGCAGGAAACAGTTTGATTGGCAGACGATTCCTCTGTGGAATTCCATTCTGCCAGGCAGTATTTGCATAAGGCCAGAGCTGTCGAAAACAAACAGCACTGATCAGACGCAAGCACACACACACACACAACTATGTGCATTTATACCAGCCTGTATACTTAAATCTCTCTCACACACACACACACACACACACACACACACACACACACACACACACACACACACACACACACATCGCGCGCACGCCACACACACACAACTATGTGCATTTATACCAGCATGTATACTTAAATCACACACACACACACACACACAAGCACACACACACACACTGCATTGCCTGGGTTCAACTTAGGCTTCAGTCTAATTACCGAAGTGTCTGTACAACATTCACGTTCACATTCCTATTCAGCTGTGATCACATGAAAGGTTGTTCGTATTTTGTCATTTCAACTTGATACTGTGGTCTAGGCCTACGACACCCGTAGCCTTGAATGGGAATTGACTCTCGACCCTTAACCTTAATATGAACACACTTTTACAATCATGATAACCTTTGCAGTGGTCACTTACGGTTTAGGCATTCATTCTCACACTTATCTCGTCATTGCGCGGTGCCTGCATGTAAACAAGTCAGGATTAAGAAACAGAGTTTGAACGTACCTGTAACTATGCCCACGAACAGCCTCAGTGAGGTGGTCATCTCTGTAGGCTACCTCTGCTCCGACAATAATCACGTCAGTCTGTCACAGAGACGAATAGAGATCCGATAAAACCCTCACAGGTGAGGCGACCATTCCACCTGTGTGACGCTACGAGTGATCCAAAGGAAAGATGATCCAGTGCGCAACTCCAGGGACAGGGTTAGGGTTAGGGTTCGGGTTCGGGTTTGGGTTAGGGTTCACATAGGGGTGAGTCCCAACGCAGACAGCCGGAGAGCAGCGCGCCGCACGCTGCACTGGCGAAGCGCGGAAAGGGGCGTGGTCGAAACCCCAGTTCACTTTCCATTAAAGGGAAATACAACATTTCCAATACGTTTCTTAATTACTTATTTTACTTGAAGGAATTATGCCAGATTGGATACTTCGCATTCTATTCATTCATAATTAAATTGAATTTAAATATTAAATTCAATTTAGAGTGCACATTTAAAATACCATGGACTGCTCGCTAGTTGAGATCAACTTAGAGGTATGGAATTATATTTGTGCAGAGTGGGGGTCTAAAAACTATTACGGACAGTCTCTCAGAGGTCTTGAATTGACGCCCCTGTCAGTGCCATTGAACTTACAGACAGGGAGGAAACCCCAGCCGACCTACTGAACCGCAGGTGTCACAGGGAAGGGCCATTCAGCCACATGTAGGAGTGCCGGACATTCAACATATCGGAAAAACCGGTTTCACACTGAGCTCGTCCTCGCCGTCGTTCTTGGGTCACGTAAAGACAACAGCATTGGGATTGATTTTTGGATGACTTTATTTGACTCGTATTTCTGTATTAAAGTGTAACGCGGTTATAATAAATTGCCATGGAGTGCTGAAAATAAACATACTCATTCATATTTTACGAACGCTATGTCCAATTCAACAACAAACCAGTAGAGGTCAGCAGAGCCCTTTCTTGTAGGCGTGGACACACACACACACACACACACACACACACACACACACACACATACAAACAGATGCTCACAAACACACGCACGCACATGCACGCACGTACGTAATGTACAGTACGTAAAACGTAAGGGAACTTGGACCCCCAGAATGTGTTACAAAAAGGTTTTTTATTGTTTCATTCTTAGTTGTCATTGTAAAATAAAAGCAGCGCACAGAATCCCTCATTAACTAATAGAATAGATACAATGCCAGCCAAAAAAAGGGTAGTGGTGTGTGTGTGTGTGTGTGTGTGTGTGTGTGTGTGTGTGTGTGTGTGTGTGTGCGTGTGCTTACGTTTTGAACAGGAAGCCTCTATTTCCTTTTGCTCGCTCTGTTCCCAACTTAGTTTCTGCCTCATGCAGGAAACACCGGCCCGCTTAAATTCCAAAGGGTAATTTACATCCCTACATAAACATCTACTTTACACAATCAATAGATATGCGCTCACATTGGCTATACATACTTACTTACTTATTTACTTACACACTCACTCACTCACTCACTCACTCACTCACTCACTCACTCACTCACTCACTCACTCACTCACTCACTCACTCACATACTCACTCACTCACTGCCACTGGTCCTATCTGTCATTTGCACACAAAAGCGGCAATGAATCGGCAATAGATATATATAGATATAGATTCATTTATTATGGTTAAAAGTACAAAAATACAAAGTGAAATTGCACTGATATATAAAATACAAGGTGAAAGTGCACTGATATATAAAATACAAAGTGAAAGTGCAGTGATACATTTTGGTAAAGAAAAACCCAGAGTTACAACATTCCTTTTTTGTCCGTTGTTAAGCATTAAAAGTAATAAACACATAAGAAGAGAGAGAATACGGTCCACCCAAGACTCCCAGTCTGGAATTGAACCCAGACTGGGAGTCACATCACCTTTTACTTCTGAAAACAACAATCAACCAAAACCTGTTCACCCTCCACATTCAACAGGACTGATCTCAGGGTTAGAAGCCCTAAATCCATACGGCTCTGCGGGGTAACCCTAAGAGGTCAGGGATAAACTGAGGGTTAACCCCAACCCATCTGGAGGGGACCTGGGGTCTCAGAGGACCGCGCAGGACCGGGGCTCCCTGAAGGGGTTGCTGGCGGTTGGTAGCCCCAGCAGCAGGGCGTCCTTGCCCGCATTCTGCAGACAGAACTGCTGCAGCTCTGAGGACGCCTGGGACACCTGGAGGAGGGCGAGAGACGGACACATTCAACACTGCACTGACTCCATGTAAACGCACACACGCACACACCCACGCACACATGCGTACACACACGCGGACACACGTACCAATGCGTGTACACACACGTTGACTTAAGTGGCCGTACACAGCATGTCAAAATGTCCTAAAGTTTACTTTTTCAACATAGAGTTGGTCTCTCATTGAAATGAGAGCTATTTAAATATTGTGAACAAGTAAAATGTACATTCAGACACGTCATGTTGTGTGTGTATTTTGCTCTGTTCTGTTCCGTTGATCCTGTCCATGATGACCCAGCGTGAACGTTGTGTGAATGAACCCGTTACCTTCATCCTTTCCACGCTCGCCTCCAGCTTCAGCTGCTCCACGAGACGCCTCATGTCGGATACACCAGAGCTGGTCGACGTCATCTTGGAGGGTAAATGGTTTCTGCTCCTACTCCCAGTCCGTCAGCGGAGAGCGAGGGGCTCAGTGGACGGAGGGTCTGCGTGAGGGGTTGACCACGCCCACTTAGGGTCCACGCCCACTTTTCTCTCAGTAAAGCTGTTCAAAAGTGTTGTTCATGGAAGTTTTCTGTGTTTGCTCCAAGAAAAGGAGATTTTAAAATGTTATTCTACCTATTATTAAGACGTTAATTAATAATTATTATAGAATGATGTTACTATAGTAAATGGGCCATAATGTTGGTTGACCAGGAAATGGTTTTTAATGGGTGTTAAAATGTACGATATCTCACCTCAACTCAATAATGTTCTGGCTGTTTTATTGGATATTGGAAGAGGCAACCTGTTCTCTTTGTATTGAGACATCTGCTCTTGTTGTCTATGTTCAGCATTAAGGTGGAATCCTCTGCTAAAGTTAAACGAAACTGCTCACAGCTTTAATTAAAGTTTGCATCAGCTATTCTGCAGCAAAAAACGCGTCGCTGTAGGCAGCATCTCGGAGCATGGGCTGCAGAATCGCTGATACAACCTTTAAGTCACACCTTAAAGGTTGAACCTTTAAGTCACACCTTAAAGGTTGTAAATCGCTGATACAACCAGCCCCAATGTGTTTGTCCCCGTTGGCTTTCCATAGACGCAAGCTTACTGCTGATTGGCTGAAACCCACGTGGCTACTGGATTTCTGCGAGCAACCCCATTGGTCGAAAGGCGAGCATTAGCATTACCACAATCTCTTAAAGCCTAAACATGAAAACACGGTCCAGCGACTCTCCCTAATAATTACTCTCAGCGGTAGAGCCAGCATCCAAGTGGTTTCATATCTCCAGACCCCCTGTTCTTCATATCTCCAGAAACTTCTGGTCTTCAGCTCTCCAGACCTCCAGACCTCCTGGTCTCCTACTCTGGACCCTGACCCATAGCCATGGTGGAGGTGTTCTCCGGGCGGGCTCTGCTGAATAAAGACGGGGATCTCGTTGACCCTGAAGCCGCGCTGAGGAACAAAGTAGTTGGGATTTATTTTTCTGCGGGTTGGTGTCCGCCCTGTCGAGACTTTACGCCCATTCTGTGTGATTTTTACACGGAACTCGTGGAAGAAGGGGATCCCCCTGCACAGTTTGAAATAGTTTTCGTATCGTCCGATAAATCGAGCGATGACATGGTTGAATACTATCATGATATGCATGGAGACTGGCTGGTCCTGCCATGGACCGATGAGTTCAAAGAGTAAGTAAGCCCCGTCCCAAACCCAAGTTACGTCATGTTATTTTAGTTGTCGTGCCTATTCTACCATTCTCTCGTCCAATGTTGCAGTCAGTCATGTGTAGGCTACACTATTCTTAACAGGCTGAGCTGTTATGCAAGATAGCCTACTTAGTAGAGTAGGCTAAGGTTAGACTAAGGTTAAGGTTACGGATTAAGGTGAGGGATTAGGCACAAGTAATGTATACTGATCAACGTCTCTCTGCTTCGAACCACTTTTAACGAGAGCTCTGACCCGTCGCTGCTTCTTCTCCTGCACAGTGAGCTGAAGCAGCACTACAAGATTACAGCGGTGCCCAAGCTGGTGATCGTGAAGGAGAACGGGCAGGTGATCACGGATAAAGGACGGAAACAGATCCGAGACCAGGGCCTGGCCTGCTTCAGGACCTGGCTGGAGGCAGCCGAGATCTTTCAGAACTTCAACAGCTTGTGATGCACAGCGAATAGTGAGCTGATATACTTTATTTCTGTGGCCTGTTTCAGCTTTTTGGAGAACAACAGTGTAGCCTGTGAGATATAGGCCTATACATAGGCTATATATATACTTTTATTTTTAATTTTTTTGGCACAAGCCGTTATAATCGTTCATTCAGTTTAGTTGGAAACGTGTAATTACACAACTGTATGCAAATAACCGTTCAGGTCCATATAGCAGCTTCCTTTTCTTTCTTTTTTAATTATGAAAAGCTATTTGTCTTTTTCCTTTTCCTGAATGAACACACTGCAATACACAGTTTAGTACTATTCTACATGTAGACATGGTTTCATATTTAATGATTAGAAATGGCTTGAGATAGTGTGATACTAACGTTCTGCCAATTCTATTTAAACTGAAGACTATGACAAATATTTGTACATTTCGATTTTTCAGGCTGTTTTATATATTTTATATAATTGTATATACATTTGAAACATGTATTCCAGGTACAGCACACATTTCAGTTGGTCATATCATTACAGTTAATGGAATTGTTTACTCTGTTATTCATTCATACTAAAATAAACAACATATAATTGTCCTGACTGTCTGTTATTCTTTGTCTTTGTTGTTATGGTATCAAGTAAGAACACAACAAAGTCTCCAGCGTCTCCCCTCTGACTCGTTTAAAGGCAACATCCCAGAGGACGGAGCCAAACATGCTAACATGTTGTGTTTTAATTGCTAGCTCAGGCCAAGAGGTTTGCAAACACTTCATATAAGACGCAGGGATCCAACAAGCTTAAGGTGAATGTATTATTTATCACAATCATTCCCCTCTATAGCGCTTCATAGTTACATCAGTAACAATGATTGTGATTCATGAAAACACACAGTTTGACCTGGTCATTCACTATGATAACATGCAGTATAATAAATCACCTCACATCATCCTGGTGTGGAGGAACCATGTTCAGAGAGGTTCATAAGACCCTCATGCTGCCATTTAGTGATTCATTCATTCATTAAGAACACCCTCTCACTTTCTCACCCTCTCGCTCTCTACCCCAACATGTTGTGTCTCCAGCATGTCTCTCAGAAGAACTGGACACTTTTGAGCTTTTTAATCACTTTTTAACCCTCACACACACACACGCACACACGCACACACGCACACGCACACACACACACACACTGTGAAAAAGTCTGGTAGGGGCTGAACACTGGTTGTGTGTTATTATTTTATCGTCACTGGGGCTGAAATGCGTTGACATAAAGAACACATAATATTCTCGTACCTTCTCATGCATTTAAGACTAGAACTCCGTCGGTCTGTCGGTTCTCATGCCTCACAGCGACCTCTACAGACTCAACGTCTGGTCAGTAGCGCCCCCAAGCGGCCCTGAACAGACCATGACGTTCATCTGAGAGATTCATGTGAGCTCCTGTGGAGTCCAGGACCACTGAACATGACATCAACGTACTTCAATCATCTCGACCTATATGAAGCTATTCTGCGTTTCCCTGCCTTTTACTGTAGTTCAGACCTGGTAGTAGACCCGGTGAATCATCATATCATATCAAATATACTTTGAAAGCCTATTTAGATATTGCAATTACATATTTCACAATAAATGGGGCCAATGTGGATCGTATAGGCTTTAAACCAGCATAAATTATATATACATAAAGATCCATACAGTTTGAATTGATTTATTTTCCATGTAGGATGTTCATCCTTGGAACACTCAAAGGATCGAGTTCGAGTTTAACATCGAAATCATTTTTAATGTGGACTGAAGCAGCACTGAAAGGCGCTCGTGTCTCCTGGGTGTTGATTCAGGTAAACACATCAGGTAAACAACGCCGCCTTTATGCAAAGGGAAGGGGGCCGTACGGGGAGGCGAGTGGGCGGGGCCAGCGATACTCTGGTCTCGTTCACGCTTCAGAGTGGACCGTTTTCTATACGTTCACACACACACACACACACACACACACACACACACACACACACACACACACACACACACACACACACACA
>JAOTIX010103217.1:0-10076 GCA_027123715.1 Gaidropsarus macrophthalmus
TTTTTGTAAATAGTTTATGTTTGGGTTTTTCTGGTGGTAATAAAAACATCACGGTACCAAACTCTGTCGACTGTGCCATCATCTTTCCATTTTAAAAGAATGAACCACGACAGACATATTGGTAATATGTCAAACAGTTTGATGCAGCCGTGGCTGCCCGGTGGTCGACGTAGGAGAGCTATTCGAAAACACGGAAGGTTCGAATTTAACTACTGTACAGTGAATGTAAAGTGGACAATGGCAGAGGAATCAGCTGGTACCAGTGATATAAGGAATAGACACAGTAGACACAGTTAAAAGGAGTTAATCTGAAATAAGATCTAGAACTAAGGAGCCAGATAAAGAAGTGTGAAAGTAATCATAGTGTTTGATCAACAAGGAGGGCCAGATTTACACCCCATTCATGTTACAAAAGCTATTGATAAAGAAATAGGTAAAATTAATCATGCTCGCTTTATGGGAAATGGTAGGCTACTGATTTTTGCAGCGTCTGAGGCTCAGCGAGACAAGATTTTGAAAGGAACTACATTCAAATGGTTCTAAAATAACCTCACATATTCCAGGAATAGCGGGTAGCAGTCATAACTGAGATCCCAGTTTCAGTATCCATTGAAAAGGTCAAGAGCAACGTGAAAGAAGGAGAGATAGTTGATGCAAAACGCCTGACTAAAGGTAAAGGAAAAAAAACATGTCAGTTTTACTCTTTTTCAAGAACGAAATACCTGCCAAAGTACAAATGGGTTTTATGAGCTACCCAGTGCAAGAATTAATTCCCCCTCTAATAGGATGTTTTAATTGTCAACGCATTGGTCATGTAGCAGCACAATGAAAAGGTAAACTTAATGAAATATGAAATAAAATGAAAAATGAAATATTGCATTTGTTGTCACACACACAACGTAGAGTGAAATAGTTTCTCTGCATTTGACCCATCACCTGCACGACACAGCACACACACACACACTGTGCAGGGAGCAGTGGGCAGCAGCGGTTGGGGGTTAGGTGCCTTGCTCAAGGGCATTTCAGCTGTAGATATTGAGAGAGGGAAAGCTCTGTTCAGTCACCCTCCACGCCCACATTGTTTCTCCCTCTGGTCCCGGGAATCGAACCTGCAACCCACCGATCGGCACCACTGGATGATACGTAACCCAAATGCTTTGAGTTCAAGAGGCCCTCCACTTCGATTAACACCGTCCTGAGAACCTCCTTAGTCTGTGACTGAACTCCCATAGTTGTATAGAGTGCCTGCTTGACTGAGCGGATCTCCCACTCCCAGACTCCTCCGAAGTGAGGAGCCGCTGGTGGATTGAAGTGAAAGGCTATCTTTTCCTTGGCAAGGCGCTGTTTTAGCTCTGGAGACAGTGCTGCAAACACCTCTCTTAGCTCCTTCTCTCCTCCTCTGAAATTAGTCCCTTGATCTGAGAACAACTCAGCTGGGGTCCCTCTGCTGCCCTGACCCACCGCCCCGTGAAGCTCCTGCGCAGTAAGCTCTACGAGCTCCCTCCATGTGTTACACTTGTCGGCATTTTGAATTTGGGGCTCCACTACTGTGGATGTGGCTCCGCAGAAGGTCATCTTCCAGAGTTCTGATCCCTCCTCCTCGGCAAGCGAGCTCGAAGGAGGAATGGTGGGCCCTGACTCCACCTATTGGGCTCTGCAAGGTCTTTCAGGGTCTTTCCCCTTGTGATATCGTCTGCGTGGTTGCCTGCTGAATCCATGTAGCGCCATGCCTGGTGGTCCGTGAGCTCCTGGATCTCGTTTACCCTTGTCCCAAAGAAGACTTTGAAACGGCAGGAATCAGACTGTAGCCACATCAACACTGATGTGGAATCAGTCCACAAAGTGCTCCCTCTAATGCTCAAGGTGAACTCCTGTTGAATCACAGTAGCGATCTGTGCTCCTACCACCGCTGCACACAGCTCCAGCCTTGGTATAGACAGGAGACGGCCCTGTCCACCGGCTTTGGAGGCAGTTGTCCACGTAAAAACATTACTCCACTGAGAATCGGACACTGTCTCCCAGCTCAATGTTGTCCCAAACATGCCATTGCAAAGCATAAGCAGCACAGCATGGGCTACAAGTGGTGCTAAATGGTAATACCTGCCACTCGTAGACATGCAGAGGATCTTGTCTCCCCAAATCTCGCCACAAAAACTGCAGTAGAGGCTTGTCTTCAGGTACGAGGCGGACCTGGTGGAACATCCCCTTGATGTCCCCACTGATGACCATGGGATGCTCTCTCAAACGAAGCAGTACCCCCAGGAGTGATGCACTTAGTGTTGGTCCGGGCAGGAGGGCCTCGTTGAGGTTCAGGCCCTTAAACTGATATGAGCAGTTGAACACTATGCGTTTTTTTCCATTGTGGTCCATGAAGTGCGGGATGTACCACCATTCTTCATATTCTGTGAGTTCGCTAGGCTGTGGTTTGAGGATGGAGCCTGCTTCGATCAACTACTTTATCTCAGCTTTGTACGTGGTGGCTCTCTCAGGGTCCTTGGCCAGTCGCCTCTCTAGGGGCATCGAAGTGTGCATGTTCTTCTACGGAGGAGTGGTGTGGCATAACAAAGTACTCCTTCAACATTCACACGTGTAGTCTTCTTATCAAGTAGAGTGACTTCTTGATCTTGTCTTGACCGGGTCACTTTCTCATTTCTGTATGGCAGTGTATCAAGCTGCCACAAATTCTCAACGTTTTGGAGGAGTTCTGTGTTAGTAGGAGCCGTGGACGTCAAGAGACACTGCTGCAGCCGTAGTTGTTGCTCCACTATCCGTGCCGGGCCCTGTAATGTCCAACCCAGTCTAGTTTGGATGGCGACTGGTCCACCTGGAGGACCAAACTTCACTGGCTCAATGGGGGTAATGAGATGTGGATGATCTGCACCAATGAGGACGAGTGTTCTGGCGTCCTCAAACTGCTACAGGGAGAGACCTGCCAGGTGTCTGTACCTTTTCTGAAGACTAGCTACAAGACGAACAGCTGTAAAGGCTCTATTGATGCAGAATCTCTTCTTGGGCTTTGAGGCGGGAGATACGCTGAATGCTACTGCTACCCCCTGCAGTGTCTGGACATTCTGAGTTCTGAGGGTGAGATTGTCTGGCATCCCTTCTAGACCTGGCTTCTCTGCTGCAGCAGAAAGAAGCATTGTGCGCTCTGACCCGTCATCCAAAATGGCATAAGTGTCAAGGGTTTGCTTTCCGTTCCGTAGGATCACCTTGAGTACAGTCAGTTGGTTGATCTAGGTAGAGTACCATGGTGGGTCTGTTTACGAGGCAACTTGTCTCTAAAGACTCCTCCTTAGGTGCTCTGCTGTTAACCTCATGAAGTACTTGGAAGTGTCTGCCTTGACAGAGGCCACAAAGCTTCTTTAGCTTACACTGGGCAGCCTGATGAGACCGTCCACAGCGCCAGCATTTCTTGTTGGCCCGGATCCATTCAGTAATTTGAGCTTTGTTCAGCTTCTGAATGGCTGAGTACTGATTAAGGTAATGGGCTTCATTGTCACAGTAAGGGCAATAAACCTTTCCCTTAGCATTACTTTTCTCTGAAGTGGCATGGGGGTTAACTCCCTTTCCCTCTGTATCCTTAGCTCCATGAAAGACAGACGTCGTACTGTTTCCATAACGTCCCTTGTTTTCTTTCTGCCCTTTGTTATGTGTGGTGCCACCAATGTCTTGGCACCAAGTCTCATACTGAAGCCAATCTGCTAAGTCCTGGAGCGCGTACGTGGTTCCTGGATTGCGGAACATAAAGTGCCAAAAGCCTGACCTCACTTCTAGCGGTAGCTTACTGAGTGAGCGTGCTATGTGGAATCCACATCTCAGTTCACTCTCTGCTGGACCCAAGGTTTTCGGCATTCCCACCAACGACTGAACCTGTAAGGCAAACCTCTCAAAGTTGGCAGTGTCACCACGACGGATATCAGGTGAGTTCATAACAGTGGCTATCTTATTCAGTGCAACCTGGTACGGCTGCCCAAACTTCTCAT
This sequence comes from Gaidropsarus macrophthalmus, assembly GCA_027123715.1. NCBI lineage: Eukaryota > Metazoa > Chordata > Actinopteri > Gadiformes > Gaidropsaridae > Gaidropsarus > Gaidropsarus macrophthalmus. The sequence continues at coordinate 3,987 of JAOTIX010103217.1, forward strand.
TCAGAGCAGCCATGTCAGTGTCTGAATATGTAGTGGGGGAGTGAAGGTATAAATACACTATACCTCCACTCCCCCACTCCATATTCAGACACTATGGCTGCTCTTGATATTTGAAGGGCTCTGTTGCATCAGCTGGTAACAGGTTCTCTAGTGCAATCTTTAAGCGAGTGAACTGACTTGGGTCTCCCTGGTAGAAGTCCGGTATAGTTGACCTGGGCCCCCTGTAGGCTGACTCTGCGTGAGGGGGGTCCCTGTAGGACTGTCTGAAGGGTGGTTCTGCAGGCCTGGGCATACGGGAAGGTGCTTCTAACCTGGGGCATTCTGGTTGAAGTGGGGCTCCCTTTACTGTTGGCATAGCATGCTGCAGGCTCGCCTGGTGCTGGATTGGTGTGGAGCTGTACTGTGGAGGATGATACTGGGCCTCTCCATAACCTGGCAGTTTAGGAAGTCGGCCGACCTGGTATGGACGTTCCCCCTCTGGTCGAAGAGCACTCACAGCTCTGAGTAACATGTGCAGGGACCGGCCGAACAATGTAGCGCACAGGCTGTGAACAAGCAACACCAACCATAGACATCCTATATTGAATATATAATCAACATGGTATACCGGTATATCATAAAATATAATATATATACATAATAATATAAGGCTTGCGTGTAGTTCAGTGCACCCCGTTGTCCGCTACATGCAGTTGTGTCCCAAACTCCCCGTTCGTGTCCCGAACTCCCGGCGTTCGGTTTTCTACCATCATGTAATGTTATAATAAGGGTTAGGTCTAATTTTGTAATGATAATGAAACTCGGGGGTTCGGGGGACACGTATATTGACTGACATTGGCTTGGCGCTGTTTTCTACGGGGAGCCCTGAACTACACATATACCATTGTATAATATATGTATACATAATCAATATAGGATGTCTATGACCCCAATTGCAAATTCTAAATGAATATTTGATCGTAACAACAAGAGATTATTGTGTGCAGTCAACAGTTGAAGCTGGGTCTTGTCATTGATAATACGCCACTTCGGTCGACTTTTCCTGAACCTGGTGGGGAGACGCGCCACAACATCACGGCCACCAACAAAACCCAGCAAAGCTTTGTGAGCTCCGGCTTTAATTTCTCGATATTCGGCAGCCTTGCCGCAACAGACCGAATAGCTTCGCTCTCATCTTTCTCCATGGTCTTCTGACTACAACTGAAACTGGCTCACGACGTCAATGTCATCGCTCTCAGATACTCCCTCTGTTGGCTGATTGGCCCGCCCAAATTCTGGTCGGAGAAAACCTAACTCTATACAGCAGACCCAGACCTGCTGCTGAAGGGAAAATACAATTGAGCGGAAGTACGTAGGCGGGTGGTAATATAACAAATATAAAAATATAAAACATAAGAGAAATAAGTGGTGGGATAAATAAAGTTGGAACTGTACAGGAATGACAGCTATTTACACAATTTTAAATTACAACAAGTGTGCAAATTCTGCATTATTGTAATGCATGCATCATTGAGTTGTGGGTACGAGGCGAGAGTCAGTGGGATGTGGACCTGGGTTTGGGGGGGCATGGTTTGGTGATGACTCATCTACTGTAGATATTTAATGACATTTAGGATCCGGATCACAATGAGAGGTTTTTTACTTTTTAATTATTTTATTGAACCTTTATTGAACCAGGTCATATCCGTTGAGATCGGGATCTCTCACATGGATGACCTGGCCAAGAAGACAGCAGCACACGTGATGAACAATACGAGAATAACATTTACAAACAATAAGTTCAGACAAAAGAGAAAATCACCAGTATCAATGTGCAAATTGATGTACAGTTAAAGTCCTGGATACAGGGCACAGATTAAAATCCAGAGACACACTGTTTGTCCTTTAAAAATGAGCCAAAGGCTTCAAGAGAAATAAATGATTTGTCATTTAAAGTTCATTTTGAAGAGCGCTCCATGCCGAGGGGGCGGCAAAACTGAAGGGTCTCAAGGTTCCTGTATAAACGAACACAATCTGTTGCTCAGCATCCCTTACCCCTAATTATTTTTTAATTCACGTTTTTGTATCATCATGCCAGGCTTGTTAAAATTGCAATTGGACTTCTAGGATTTGTAGTCCAACTGGGAACACCCCCTCACTGAACCGGTTCTAACCGGTTCTCCGTGGTCCTGGTTCTGCAGGTGCTGCTGAGTGTGGACCGCATCGACTTCCTGCTGTCCAAGCTGCTTCCTCAGGGCCAGCTCCTCTTCCTCAACTCCCGCTTCACCCAGAGCCTGGAGAAGGACATCAGCGCCTACATGGCCAAACATAAAACTACAAACTAATGCCGAAAGAACTACGTCCACCATCAACCCCTCCCCCCTGATTCTGAACCAATACCTCACCACCACTACGTTTAAAAAAATATATATATTTTGGTTTCGCCAAATATCCCACCTTGGCCAAAACCTTTCCATGTAGACGAACTGTGAGATGGAGGTGTGATGATCGATTACCCATGAATCGATAACGACCCCCCCCCCCCCACACACACACACACACCATGGTGACCTCACAAGTGGGCGTGTCCGTCTCGAGCCGCATGACGGACAGGTCAGCCTAGCGGTCGGTAGCGGCTCTGCAAAAGTCTTGACAGTTCCTCGACTCGAAAGACGACGTCGTCGCCGTCTCGCTCGCTGTTTACCCTGGGAGAGAAGAACTCTGTTGTCATGGAAACGGACGACCACGCCGCCGCTGCCACCGCTGCCACCGCTGCCACCGCCACTCGGGTTCCGGTACTCCGCGTGTGATGACAGTAAAATGATTGGTATTCATGGAGACCGGGAGGGGAGGAACGGGGAGAGATGAAGACGGGAGTTGGCCGTCGCGACGGATCAATTTTTTTTGCATCTCCTATGTATTGAGGTTCAATAAACTTTAGCGGAGAAACAAATCCGATGCCAGTTAATGATATTCCACCTGCAACGCTCACTGACTCACTCACTCACTGACTCACTCACTCTCACACACACACACTCTCAATCACACACACACACACTCACTCACTCACTCACACTCACACACACACACGGGGCCTTCGGGGCCAGTGAAATCAGTACTGTTTTCAATAGGGCCTATAATTAATTCATGTATCAATCGAATTCAATCTGGGTGGCGGCGGAGTGGCCGGCTCTGCGGTCGTTCTGTTATTCTCCAGAACTCACAGGTGGCCAATCCGCCCCTATTGAAGCAAACCAACACTGCCAGCACGGAAGAAAAACCTTTTGAATCCCAATTTGGGTCCGAGAATCCAAATAGACTGCTTCTTACATTTCAGTTTCTTCTCATGTGACTGAAAAACTGTCATCCATTCCTGCACTCTTAAAACTCTTAATAGTTAGAATATTTTGGGGTGAATGAGAAATAGCCCGCTTGAAGAATAAAGCATATTCTTCTAACCAAGCCTATTATTCGTAATGTGTGTGTATATATTCATAAAAAATAATACCCATCATCAGTCACCGAGTAGCTGCTGGGGGCGGGACCATGATATATTGACCTATCAGGAAGAGGGGGCCGGGGTCATGACATTTTGTCCTATCAGGAAAAGAGGGCCAAGATACGTCGACACCTAAACAAACCACCCGTGTCTGATACTTGGTAGTATGTAAACGTTTATATCGAAGGGTCATTTTTCCATTTAACAACTTAAGTAGGCTATCTTAAAAAACACCAACAGTAAAGTAGCTGTCATAGAGGCGGCCGTGGGCGCGCGACCACACCTGTCTCGGTTCAAAACGAAGCAGCTGCGCGAGCCAATTAGTTTACAATGAAGTCACGAAATTACGTGAAATTTGACGACAATCCTTAAAGTTGAGTGTGCTGACAAAGTGTGTCGTCATATATACAGAATACATTAACTATTGATGAATTGAACACGAATGAGGGTGAAACCATAGCGGGCAGTGCGCGCGCATCGGCGCTTGGGCGCGCTGTTGCTCTGCAGAGGGTGAGAAGTGAAGAGTGACGTCAGTTCAGGACGATCTGGGGAGAGGAACATATGGGTTTTATAAGCCGTTTCAATGATTTACTTTTTGAAAAACAGTAATTCCCGTCGGGTCATGGTCCACCTCAGAAAACACCACCGTTCTGTCAGAGTCATCCCAAAAAGTATTTGTTGTTGGGGGCAACAGGAGTTGTTTTGTCCGGTTCAAAAACCTCCTTGGTGGATTTGTCTATTCCTATAGGCCTATTTCTAAATGTTTTATCACGAAAAGTTTATCTGAATTTAAAATATAATGTATTTTTTACCAAGTGACAGGAAATCATCCACTGACTTGAGTGTTAGCTGATCAGTAGGCCTAATGTACGACAGTAGGTGGCACTGTGTAGACGGCCTCACAGCCACTTAACTGAACATTATTTCACTTACTTAATTTCCCCCTGAAACTAAAATAGTTTGAAGAAACTGAGAACATCAAAGCCATCATTTCTGGAGTTGTTTTCGTGCGCAAATCTGTAAACCCACTTTGTAACTGCATCTAATTGGTGGAGCCTGTAAAAAGCATTTCATCCCCCGGTTTGAAGGGCGGTTGTGTTAATGCGTGATTACATGAACCCGTTAATTCATGCCCAATCAGAACAACAGTGCATATTGTGTGTGGATCCCTGTGGCATTTGAATCACATGTCAGTTTCAAGGCAAATACTTTCTGCAGAATGTACACAAAATAGTCCCGGTGCGTTTCAAATCCTATTAACTATATTTCTACATTCAGAACACGACTGCTGATTAATGTAGACGTGTGTGTGTGGCACAAGAGACGTTGGCTTAAAACATGTATACCATACAATGTATAAATAAAAGTGTTGTGTCTTTCAAGCATATTCACTATAATAGTGAATAAACTGAGTATACCTTTCATAAAATAATCTCCTGCATGGCGTTTAATTCGACGGTGCCGCTCGACATCACAGCGACGGGGCGGTTTAAGCCGGTCTTCTGGGCGGTGGTTCTGGTGTGGTATCAGTGGCCAGCCGGAGGGTGTAGGGATGAGAGGGCTTAGCAGAACTTACCACAGAACCGCGAGTCCTAGTGCTTCCACAATGAGGTTCCTCATCGTAGAACGCAGCAGAGTTGTCTCTCGCTCAGTGTGTGTGTGTGTGCGTGCGCGCACACTTGCGTGCGTGTGTGTGCATACCTTACCTTTGCTTCCCCTTATACTCACCTTGACCCCTTAACCCCTTATTCAACCTCAAACTGCTCTCACTTAACTCCTCCTTAACTAACCCTTACCTCCACCTTAACCAAACACCCCCCCCCTTAACTAACCCTTTAGTTAACTAACCCTTTAGTTCAGGGGCCGTCTTGCTCTAGGATGCCTCCAGGTTTTAAACTGCAGACAGGGAATCGAACCCAGAATCTTTTCTTTCGGCCGTCGGAGGCCCACCCACACGGAAACCCCATCCTGCTGACCTCCTGTACCTGTGCCCTCTGCACGCGTGTGAGAGGGTGACGCTGAATGACCGAGTGAGTGGATGAAGAGTGGAGAGTGACTCCTGTGGTCTGAGGAGGAGGAGGAGGAGGAGGAGAAAGGGTGGGGGAGGAGGAGGAGGAGAGAGGGAGGGAGGAGGGGAGGAGGAGGTGGAGGAGAGGGTGAGGGGGGGAGGAGGGAGGTGAGGAGGTGGAGGAGAAAGGGTGGGAGAAGGAGGGAAGGAGGAGGTGGAGGAGAGGGTGAGAGAGGGAGGAGGGAGGGGGGGAGGCGGAGGAGGAGGAGGAGGTGGAGGAGGAGCAGCAGCAGTGTGAGAGGGTTTCTGGGTCTGGCGTAGGAGGAAGATAATGGCTGATTTAAGTGTGTGTGTGTGTGTGTGTGTGTGCGTGGGGGGCGACACACACATCGCTGGGTCTCAATTGACGTCCTGAGAGTAGTAATCACGCCGCTACTCGCCTCCATATTTATCTCTGCTCCGCCGTAACACTGACTGCATGTATGCAAATGTGACTCCAGAAACAACATCTCTCTCTCTCTCCCCCCCCCCCACCTCTCTCTCTCTCTACCCCCCAGTCATTCTCAGGGTCTCTTAACCTCTCTCTCTCTCTCTCTCTCTCTCT
>JAOTIX010103319.1:0-10061 GCA_027123715.1 Gaidropsarus macrophthalmus
GGGGAGGGTGACTGAACAGAGCATTCCCCCTCTCAATATCCACGGCTGAAGTGCCCTTGAGCAAGGCACCTAACCCCAAAACACTGCACCGCCGCTGCCCACTGCTCCCTGCACAGTATGTGTATGTGTGCTGTGTCGTGCAGGTATTGGGTTAAATGCAGAGAAACAATTTCACCGTACCTTGTGTGTGACAATGAATACAATATTGACTATATATTGACAAACACACACCTACACACACACATCTTGTTTTGAAGCATCCACTGAGGTGAGACGGTAAACATCAGGCAGATCCTAAGGTGTCCCATCTCAGGAATATTACGTTTCCCGCCGCCGGGGCCTGGAGAACTGCTCCGAATCCAACAGGCATGTTACGTGCCGAGGATTGTGCTTTCACTTCCTGTGTTCTGCGGGCCGTCTGAGGTACAGCGCACTGGGTCCTGGGGGTCTGTGCTGGGGGTCCGGCATTTCAACACCCCCTCCTCCCCCACCCCCCCACTGACACACCGTGTGGGAGCACAGATGGGGTAGCCTCCCAACTGGTTCTTGTCCAGTCACCGGACGTTTATAGAAACAAGTACGCACACGGTGGATGCGAAAGAGTGAGGGCCCGCCCTGGGACAAAGCCTCTCACACACCTAGTGTAAACACACGCACGCACGCACACACAAACACACACAGCGTAAACTGCTTGCAGTCTCTTGGTAGAGCGGCAGTGGGGAAAAACCCAGTGGCAGGCTGTTCCGTGCAACAGCCTGGCCTCAGGTCAGCCTGTTGCTGGCCAGAGGGGGTCGTCCCTACCTCGAGAACACTCAACTGTTCTCCTCTCTGTCTGGACCAGAGATGGGAGTAAGTCACACATGTGCATGTCTCAACTTTTGAAGCAAGTCAGAGTCATTGTTGTGTGAGTCGGGTCAAGTCAAGTCAAGTCAAGAAATATAATAAGCTGGAAGACAACCGTCTTAAAGTGCTGGACTTTTATTTGAAACAAATACTTCAATATGTCTCAAAATATAGCGCATCAAAGAATGAACTTCAACAAGGACGACTTCTTTGTCCAATACTCCTTCAAAGATGCCTCACTCTTTCATGTACAACAATGACTTGTTGAGTCATTTCATGCAAGTCTTTTATCACTGTCGATCAATCAAGTCACAAGTCCTCAATCTGTCGACTTTAAGTCTGACTCGAGTCAAGTCGCTAGACTCGAGTCCCCCATCTCTGGTCTGGACGGCCATCTTTTACACATGTCTCTGGTCCTTCTGGACTGTCTTTTGAAACACCCTTCAACTTTTCAGTTACCTTTAAATGAAATATCTCCAATAACCAATCAGCCCCCATGGCAAGAAGAGAGAGGATGCATTTAGGATCTCCGTTACAGAGAGCTCTGTCAAGTTCAGTGCTGGATCGACAGCCTTGTGTGTGTGTGTGGGTGTGTGTGTGTGTGTGTGTGTGTGTGTGAGGGAGTGAGTGAATGATGGACACACACCCACACACACACACACATCCCCTCCTCACTGCTGTCTGGTTGCCTGGTTGCAGGCGGTGGAGCTGAACTCGGTGACCAGGGGGAGACGGCTCACAGATGATGGAGTGGTCTGACATTCCCAGAGGCTCATGTGAACACCTTCAGGGGAGGAAATACTTCACCTCTGTCTCCTGTGATCAGTCATATTTCCACCACGCCGAGGTCAAGAAAAAGAACGAATATCACCAATAAATAATTTGGTTGGTCTTGTTTGTTGTTTTTGGAATCTGACTGTTGAGGGTTTGGCCCAAAATACTTTTTAATTTAATTTTATTGTAGTTGGTCTCGAGTATTGGATTAGTCACCAAATTCTCCAACAAAGGATCCGATGAGTCAGTTATGATCAATTAATTAATTTCCACAGCAATGTTCAAATCAACTCCATTAGGCACACATTCCGATGTCTTTCGTTTTTGAAGTAAGGAGCAAAACACAAATTCGTACACACACACACACAGAAATCCACCGACCACAAATCTGAAGGAAGTAGTCAGCTGATTTTTTTAAGTTAGGAGCCAAACACACACACACACACACACACACACACACACACACACGCACACACACGCACACGCACACACACACGCACACACACACACACAGAAATCCACCGGCCATGAATCTTGAGGAAGTAATCAACTGATGTTCAACTATAAATTGGCTAAAAGAGGTCTTTAGGGAGCGAATCACTTGCCGGATCCTTCCCTGTTTCCAGTTTCTGTGAGATGACCATTACCCATAATCCACTCTGACTCAAAGCATCTCAGAACAAGAGTTCCCTGGTGCACAAGTGGTTGTGATCAGGGTGCAGGGCGGAGGGTCACGGCCTGTTGTACAAACCCCACAAAGGGCCTGATCAAGAGCCGTGATCTCATCCAGCTCCACGGAGGTCATGGGGTTAAATACGCCCTAAACACCGGGTGTACCTGGTTGGAGTGTGTGTGTGTGTGTGTGTGTGTGTGTGTGTGTGTGTGTGCGTACCTGTGGCCTTCTCTGGGTTGTTACACATGAAGCACAGCCAGCTCCCCTCCTTCTGGCTGAAGCCAAACAGGTCGAAGAAACGCACCTCCTCCAGGTGGACCTGAAGACCGGCCAGGTCCTGGGGGCAAGGGGACGGTCCAATCAGAACGATGGAGAGAGAGACAGAGAGAGAGAGAGAGAGAGCGAGAGAGAGAGCAAGAGAGACATAGAGAGAGACAGAGAGAGAGACAGAAACAGAGAGAGAGAGAGATAGAGAGACGGAGAGAGAGAGCCAGAGAGATAGACAGATAGCAAAAAAGATAGACAGAGTGAGATAGTGAGAGAGAGAGGGTGGAGGGTGGATGGAAAATACATTGATCCGGGGGCAGAACTGTCCGTACCTCAGCAAAACAATTACAGACTGTCTTGTTCCTGGTTCCACCTCCACCAGATGGTAGCAGTTCAATCATTAAGTGTGTGTGTGTGCTAATTTGCTCATGACAATTCACGGTCACATTCATTGGATGTCCTTTACAACCCTCACACACACACAAACACACACCAACATAAATGCGGCGCTGCTATAAAGGCACATGCTGAAGTGTTTTTATGTTTGTCTATGAATCAGAGAGACAATGAGCCCTGTTTGCTCACACAGCTACAAACACAAAAACACACAGGCAAAGACACACACACACACACACACACACAAACACACACACACACACACACACACACACACACACACACACGTTCGACCGGGTCAGGGCATGGACACTCAATAAAGGCCCGCTCATTAAGTTTGTTTTGTTTGTCTGTGCGCTCGTGTGTGTGTGTGTGTGTGTGTGTGTGTGTGTGTGTGTGTGAGAGTTGACAGTGAAAGCAGTCAAAGCAAGAGCTTCCTTAAACTTCACACTGCACACACACATACACACGTACACACAAACACACACACACACACACCCACACAAACACACCCACACACCAGCACAGGACCGGGTGATGAGATGAAACGGTGTGTTGTCAATGGTGAACGTTGCGCTCCACTGGGACCGACTCCAGTTCTCAGGAACTTGGCAAAACACGCTGGCCCCAGGTCCCTGACAAACCAGAACCATGTGTGGCCAACACAAAAGGAGTGTGTGTGTGTGTGTGTGTGTGTGTGTGTGTGTGTGTGTGTGTGTGCGCGCGCGGGATTATGCGTGTGTGAGTGATTGCGAGAAAGTATGTCCATATATAAATATATATATGTATATATAAACACACACTGCACTGTTACTCCATAATGCATCTACAGGTCAGGGGGCCAGGACACGGAGGCGAATAAGAGGGAGGAGTTGGACCATGAGACAACAGGCCGTGTGATTGGACCTCTAGGAAGCGTAGACCAACCTGGGAGAGGAGGAGTGCTGAGTTCACCACAGTGTCCATTACATGAGGCTTATTATCCTCTCTCTGAAGCCCGCATGGTGGCTGTCACAGGCCGGGATCAGACCCCTCTCTGGTCCCAGGACCCAGGCTCGCTCAGACCGGCCATGACAGCCTCTCTGTGTGGATAGCAGCTCACTTCAACGGACCTCTCTCTCGGGAGAGACTTCAGAGACAGGAAGGAGGCGATCTCCGGATTACACCGTCGGAGTTTCACGGCTGGACAAACGCCGAGCCAATTAAAAGCATTTGAACCGTGTTTACCAAACACCGGAGCGCCTGAGCCCCTCCGAGTCCGCCACGGTCAGAGAGAGAGAGAGAGAGAGAGAGAGAGAGAGAGAGAGAGAGAGAGATGGTGATAGAGAGAGCAAGGGTCAGAGAGAGAGAGAGACAGAGAGAGATGGAGAGAGACAGAGAGAGGGATGGAGTGAGACAGAGAGAGATGGAGTGAGACAGAGAGAGAGAGAGAGGGAGAGAGAGACAGAGATGGAGGGGGAGAGTGAGAGAGACTGACAGAGAGAGAGAGACAGAGACAGAGAGACAGAGAGAGAGACAGAGAGACAGATAGAGAGAGATGGAGAGCGAGGCTGAAAGAGAGAGAGACAGAGACAGAGAGAGATGGAGGGAGACAGAGAGTGAGAGAGACTGACAGAGAGAGAGAGAGACAGTGAGAGAGATGGAAGGAGACAGAAAGACAGAGTGAGAGAGAGACAGAGAGAGAGATGGAGAGTGAGGCTGAAAGAGAGAGAGACAGAGACAGAGAGAGAGACAGAGAGAGAGGGTGAAGTGGTTGTAAGAGAAATGAAAGAGAGAACACTAAGCCTGGAACCACAGCAAAGCTGTGTGAGTAACATGTAACCACCACCGCCGCCCCGATGCCTCCACCCCCCTGCCCCACCCCCTCCACCCCCTCCACCCCTCACCCCCCACAGCGATGTATCTGGGCCAGACGGCCACATGCACCGCATTGCAACACATCGCCCGCGGCAACCAGCGGAATGATCGTAGGCTCTCCGCGCCTAAGATGGAGCTGGGGGTGGCGGGGGGGCCGTTTGAAGCGGCGTGGAGGAGGATGATGCCCGGGGGGAACAAGCACGTCAGCATCACGCCCATTCAAGACCCTGGGGGGCCAGGGGGAGGGTCCCGCGATGGCACGACACAGAGACACCAGGGGTCACTCATGTCTGAATGTGATATATACCATCACTCCCCGCCTCTCTGGGGGGGGGAACGGGATCTGAACGAGATCAAGATGGAGGAGAGCAGCGCGCCGCTGGCTGAGTGCTCGCCATCTCCCTCCGACCCGCGGCCCTCCTGCCAACCCCCCCCCCACTGTCAGAGGAAGGGGATCTCCGGCGGTGAGAGACGATAACGGTGGCCAGAGGAGGAAACCAGAGAGCCCGATCCACGGGTTAAGTGTGGATTGTTGCTCAACAGAAAGTAACACCAGTGTAGCTGTAAAAACAAACAAACGCCAAGTGTGCTCTCTGAAGGGAGCACAAGATGAGAGGAAGTGAGGAGCCAAGGGAAAAAGCGAGGAGACTTCGCAACATGCTTTTGACAACATTTTGGGAAAATTATAATTTCCCTGTCAAAGGCAACACAATGTTCATGTGTAAGCGTTGCTGTGTTCCTGATTCAACAAACAGCTCCTTTTCACACATAGATACACATAAATAAATAAATACACAACATAGGTTTATGGAAATGTATTTGTCTCTTATGTCTCCTCTTTTTGAAGGTTTTATGGTTAATCTAAAAATCGAAATTTCTCTCTGAAAAAGACAATTTGTGTCCAGAGTTCAACTTTTTGTGCTCCTACATAATCTGCTAGCCAGATGTCCTGATGTCTCTCTCTCTGATTTATAAAATACATATGGACAGAGAGATTTAACAGACAGAGGCATAAATAAAGCACGTTATATCATCAAGCATAGCCGCTAAACTCTTTCTGAACCTTCCGTCTCATCTAAATTTGGATCTGTGTCCTTCCTGTTTTTCCTTCATGGCATTCTGAGTTCCGTTGAAAGCTGCCTCGGTTTATCCCAAAGCCGCGGTATCAACAGACATGCTATGTCCCGGACTTAATGAGCATGTTGTGCACAAGCCGCTGTCTGTGATTGGACGAAGTGCCCGCGTTTCATTCCATAATCCAATTAAAAAGCAAGTTCATGAAATCATTTAATCTCATTGGATAAAAGTGAATAACTCTCTCTTTTATTAAACTTCTGCTCATGTCTTTCCTTTAGCTTACGTGGTTGTCTGACCCGAATGTTTAGGTGTGCTCTGATGCTAAACCTTTTATTTGTTGTTATTTTTATTTAGGTTTTAGTTAAATATGATATTAAGTAAAACCACTACTGATCTGTGTGCGTTTCTGAGCTATATGAAAGATGTGAATATACAAGGTAAGACTTACACATAATGTGTGTGTGTGCGTGTGTGTGTGTGTGTGTGTGTGTGTGTGTGTGTGTGTGTTCTGTGAGCATGTGCAGACACACAAAGAGAGAGTGCAATAGAGCAGCAGGCAGGGTGTGTGTGTGTGTGTGTGAGTGTGTGTGTGTGTGTGTGTGTGTGTGTGTGTGTGTGTATGTGTGTGTGTGGGGGGCTGAATACAGTACAGCTATGGCAACCGTATGGTAACAATATACATCCCATCTCAACACAGTCATAACACTCATTCGGAGAACGAAAACACACACTGAATTTATGCTTTACGTCTAATTATTGCCTGGTGACCGCTTAGCCTGTCAGGCCGCGTGTGTGTGGGCGCGTACACACACACACACACACACACATGCACACACACACACACACATGCACACACACACACACACACATGCACACACACACACGTCTATCTAAGAATTTTGTCCTTGCATTCTCCAATGACTTCATCCTCTTTCAGGGAATGTGTTTTCCAGGACTTTACAACAGATCCTAGGGTGGGGGGGCTTGTGTCCTGATCGATGTTTCATCCGTGAGGATAAGTCTGTCTGTTAGAAGTGGGTGTGAGATAACACTTCATTCAGAGTGGGATCCTCTTTTATATGAAGCCAGGAGAGAGTGGAGAGAGAGCTCATTGGACGCTAAGCCACCCAGCACAGGGTCAAAGGTTGATTTGTATGACATGGCGTCTTCAAGCAGGAAAGACAAAGCGACATGTCGCGTCGTATGCAGCCTGGGGATCTGGGTGGTGTAGTGTCCCATGCAGCGTGGGGTTCTGGATGGTTCTGGGTGGTTCTGGGTGGGGACCTTCCTGTGCAGCGTGGGGTTCTGAGTGGTTCTGTGTGGTTCTGGGGGGGGGGGGGGGTTTGTGTGGGGTTACAGACGTTTGCGGGGGGGGGGGGGGGGGGGGTTGGGTGGGGTGGGGGGGGGGGTAGGGGGGTACTCGCCTGTCGCACATTGAGTCCTCAATGTGGGATCTGTGATAAGACCACAAAGGCCTTGGCCTGTTACTGTAAGAACACCCACTCTCTCATGTGCATGCATACACCCTTACACCCACTCACTCTCATGTCCACTCTCTCACACCCACCCTCTCACGCTCACTCACACCCACCCGCACACGCCCACTCTCTCACAGATTGGGTGTGTTGTTGATCTCTTGCTTTATCCAAAATTGCGGCATGATCTGGGAGAGCTGACCATGAGTGATAACGTCTTGCGGTCAGTGCCAGTGTTGTTATGCCGTAAATGAAAACTGTCATGAAGCATTGCGCATGCGCAGTCCAAGTTTACCTAAGTAAAGGGCTTTTAAAGCGCTAATTTGATTCAAAACCACCAAACCCTATCTGATCTTAGCCTGTTTTTATCGTGATTTGAAAAAAGTGTTTTTTATGCCCCTAAGACCTCGGAAAATCAAGATACAGCTCTCTCCCCATTCATTTAGATAGGGCCCTGGTCTTGTTAAGACCAAATAGCTGCCCGAAAGGCGAGTGAGAGGACTTTCCTAGAAGGACTTTGGCTATAGGACTAAAGAGAACTTTGATGACTTATGAGTTTAACAGTATTTATTCACAAGAAGCTTGATCAAGGAGTACGAGAGCCGCCCGCACATGATGCCAGCCACTACCGTTCTGAGGAGGATCTCAACAATAGTTCCGTATATCCTCCTCACCAGATGTCCAGATAAGGAGGCCTTCAGCCGTATGAGGCGATGGTTCGTAAGCGAGGGATGTTTAGTCTCTCAGAGAGGGACACAACGTCCCTGTCCCACATCAAGAGAGGACTTTAGGGTCATGTTGACCAGATATGGTTAACCTTCTATTCTTCTACGAATTAGATGAATGTCACACTACGAAGAAGGAATTTTCCTTCACACGCCCACTCTCTCACACCCACTCACTCTCACACCCACTCACTCTCACACCCACTCTTTCACACCCACCCACTCTCTCTGTTGTATCATCCTGGTGATAGAGCTCCCGCATATCTGCTGGAGACTCGTAGGTTCAAGGCCCGCTCCGAAATGAAAAACTTTAATTTCTGTAATGTTCAAAATGTAATGACAAATATAACCTCAGAGCAACTCATATTCAACGTCTCAGTGGCCTCAGGGTTGGAGCTGTCAGGTGACTGCTCGGCAGACATTGGTTCGAGCCCCCCCTGCTCTATAAGAAACATAAGAGAAACAGCGCTCAGTTGTCTGCGCTGGAGAAATTAATTTCCTTTTTGAATTTGTTTTTCCTCTCTACTTGTTTTTCGGACTACAAATATGGCCGGTCTGGAGTCCACATGGTATTGGCCGGAAGCTAAATGATGAGTGCCCAGCTGCTGGCCTCGTTGTGTCCACCTGTGTGCTCTCTGATTGCTCCCTTGCTGTTTTTGAGTGTCTGGCTCAGAAGTCATACCCATAGTATATGTCAGAATAGGTCATACTCATCCCTTATCCAGTTATCCCTTATCCAGTTTATAGTGCTGTAGTATAACCTCCTAGAGATCTGGGTTCAACACCTGCTTAGGGCAGTTTGCATTGATGTACAATGTGTGTTGTAAATTGCCACATCAATTGTAATGGCATTTAGAATTTCCGAGAAATTCTCTCACGTTTTCCATGGGCAAGTGGATAAATCTGTGTGATATAGTTCTGGAGACCCGGGTTCAAGTCTTGGAGGTTGTGACCTATCAGTTCTATATCATGTGATTTGGAAGATCAAGTGTAACTTCGGAGCAGGTTGTTGTATTAATCTTCATGGGGAAGTTGTTGGAGCTGTTGTATAATCCTCTGGTGACTGTTTTTTGTAATTATTGTAATGTTTTCATGCAAATTGTATTTGCATGAAAACATTCATGCAACTTGGAGTCTCTTATATATTTATTTTTATTTTTTCTTATATTGCACTGTTGGAGGAGCCCAGGACTAAAGAATTGAATTGCCAGTGACTGCTCTGTAATTGCTGTGCATACGACAATAAAACCATCTTGAATCTTGAATCAAATTGGAAGGTGAAGTATAACTTCTGAGCAAAAATAACCATATCTGTCTCTATAGTCAAGCTGATAAAGCACTATGCAAAATCTCTGAGGCGTGGGGTTCAATTCCCAAACATGGTAATCCATTATTTTCAAGACGGTCTAAGTATAAGTTACAAGCAAGTCTGGTCTCAGCAGCGTAAGTGACACAGGTCAAAGGTATCTTCTCTGGAGTATTGGGTCAAAATACAATTTTGACAACAATGCAAAATACACAATTTGTAGCAAGGCAATAACAATGACATATTGCAATTATCCAGACTGAAACCTGTCATCTTTCCGCACATGACTCGATGAGTATGAGCACGGATTACTTACACATGCTCAAAGGTTATACTTGAGGTTGACATCAGAGCAGATGTGGCTGAACAAGAAGAGGCGAGCGCAGGAGTCAAACACAGGTCCTCTCAACTGTAGATCAACAGCTCTATCACATGCACCACTCAGACACTCAAACTAACTGCAAACTGCCCTAAGCAGGTGTTGAACCCACAACTCTGATGACAGCGACAATGAAAACGTCCCATATTGGCACCACGCGTCCGGCAGGGCCCCCCGAGTGCAGCAACGGTGACGGCAGCGCGATGGGACCCCCCTGGGCTGAGTGGCGGATCCATCTTTGACGGGGCTTTGAGCGAAAAAAGATGACATTTTATTTAACTTTTTTTTT
>JAOTIX010103428.1:0-10040 GCA_027123715.1 Gaidropsarus macrophthalmus
CCCCGGGTCACCGTCGACGTCGCGCTGATCCCCGAGTCGGACGACCTTTGACCCCACCGCTCGGTGCCGCCGCGATGAGGTCATCGCCCGAACGACGTAGTTGTCTCCGGTTGTCTCCGGTTTGCCCGCACCCATGGAATTCTGGGTAGTGTGTGTGTTGGTGTGTGTGTATGTGTGCGTGTGTCTGGTGGAGAGAGGGCTAGACACGTGTCAGAGTGCAAGAAAATGCGTGGTGTTCTTTGCTCCTCTAATGGAGGGCATTACGGTGCATGGGGGAGAGAGAGGGAGGGGGAGAGAGAGAGAGAGAGAGAGAGAGAGAGAGAGAGAGAGAGAGAGGGAGTGGGAGGGGCCTGGTGTTGCCATGAACGTTGTGCCCCACCAGCCAAAGTCAACACCACAACACAGCACAGAAGAATGCATTCATGTATGATATTTATGTTTATAAGAGTATTTTACCTGCCTGGGACGGTTCCTTTTGCTTTTACAAGTTCATGTTTTGCCTTGAATTAAACAAACACGACTCTAAAACCACACCAATGGGGATAGGTGTGTCTGAATACAAAATCGGTTTCCTCTTGTTAATAAAATAAAAACGAAACACACACTTCCTGTTCGGCTCAGTCTTCTTCACACTGGGTTCTGACGGTCTGTTTCAACCTCCCCTTTAAGATATTCAGGAGTGACTTCACCCAGCAGCGAGCCACAGGGGTTGTTACCATCCTGAAGGCTGGCCGGGCTAAATGATGTCTCACCTGCGGACCCTGCGCTATGCATAGCCATCATTTATCCCCCTCTCGTGATGGGTCCGCGGAGCAGCCTCCTGGCTAACGGGGCCATGCGTCAAGGTTGACTGGTCGGGCCTGACCAATTACGTGCGCCTCATCGACGGGAGTCACCTGACTGATGTTCTGGCTCTCTGGCTGTGTGTGCATGTGTGTGTGTACCTGTGTCTCTCTCTCTCTCTCTCTCTCTCTCTCTCTGTCTCTCGCTCCTTCTCTCGCCACTCTAAATCGTGGATTAGTAATGCAACTTAGCCAAAGGATTTGTAGCTTTAGGAAGGAAGCATGGAAACATAACGGACCTCCTTCAGAAACGACCTTAAAAACTATGAGATCAGCGTTCAGTACACTCTCGCTGTTTGGCCCACGTCCCGCCATTCAAGTCTTTCAAGTCCCTCAAAGTTTTCCACGTGACCTCAGTCAAACAGGAAATGCGTCCCGGGGTCAATCCCGACCTGCATCAGCATTCCTTGGCCTCGGTTGGAAATTCTTCGCAAGGCTAGTCTTGCGTCACCCCCCAACATCCCTCCCCTCGCCTCTCTCCTTCATGCTCTCCCTCCCTCCCTCCCTCCCTCCCTCCCACTCTCTTGGCACCTCAGGTCGAGGTGAGAGTCGTCCTCACACACACGGGGGGAGGGTGGAGGGAGGGTGACGGCGAGGACAGGGTGTCTGGCCGCGGTAACGTTGCACCCCACGGCACCGGTGGCGGCTGCAGCAGCAGACGTGCTGAGCCTCTGTTTACGCAGGGCGGTCTGAACTCCCTCTGACCCCGTGAAGGCTGGCCTCACCGTCCCGTATAAAAAAACCGGCGCTGTCCACAGCGGTGCTGTGGACGGCCGCTGTGTGCACGTTTGTCTTCAGCAGTCTCCGCCCGTTTCCTCCGTCCAGGGTGGGGCGCGCTGGCGAGACATAATACGGCGGGGACATTGGGAGTCGTCACGCCCGGGGTCTCGTAGCGAGGCGGCCGGCGTGTTTGATTTAGGACGGCCGAAACTGCGGGGAATAGTATTTGTTGTGGAGCTCCGGCACGAGTCATACAGAATGAGCTCATATTAGACGTCTGTCCCCCGCACGTGTGACTGATGAGGTCTCTGTCTGTAGGTCTGTCTGCAAACGAGAGGGGACGACGTGACGAGTGTCTGAGTGTGCGTCTGACAGAGTGTCTCTGTTCGTCTGTCGGTCGGTTGTCCATTGGTGTGTGTTTGAAGGACAAGGCTCTGTCTGTAGATAGTCTGTCCGTTCAGCGTGTGAATGACATCAGTAAGGTGTGAGGACCTTCTAAGTCAACCACCTTCTCTGCACACACACACACACACACACACACACACACACACACACACACACACACACACACACACAGAAAAACACATAGGTACACATGCACACAGACAAACGCATGGGTACACACACACACATACACACACATGAACACACATACACATGCACACAGACAAACACATGGGTACACACACACACACACACTCAGACATGCACACACACTTGCACACACACACACATCCATAGACATGCAAACACATGCACACAGACAAACACACATACATGCACAGGCATGCACACACACACACACACACATGTAGGCCCAGTGAGGGGAAGCGGTGTGCACACACAGCACCGACACAGACTTTCTGCTGCTGACACCAAGAATCGCTCCGAGCTAGAGGCAGACACAAGGCCGATAACCCCCCCCCCCCGCCTACAGGCCCTCCTTAATTATCTACCGGAGCAATACCGCCATGGCACTGGGAACACATTGGTAATGGCTGCTGTAGAGGTGGGTGGGAATTGAAAAGGTTGTTCAAATGGAGTGTTGAGTGTGTCATGGTTTCATGATATTTTATCACAGGAATCTTCCATGTATATAGATAGAGTAGATTATAGTGGCCACCATTATGTCCGCAAGACTTTTATTGAAAGCAGAAATCTTGTTTTTACATTTGTCTACTTCGACCCCATTATCGGTCGCCGTCATCGCTCTCTTTCGAAAGTCTTGACCTTCGGAGGTTGCGGGGTCATCTCCCGGGAGTCGTCCCAACAGGTGGGGTGCTTCACCCCTGGGTGACGCCGAGCATGCCTGAATATATAAATACATGTATATCATAAAATAAAGCAGGCCGGCGGCCACTGGAATGAGATAAGGTTACCGTGGCGGCGGGGTGGAAGGGTCAGAGGTGGCGTGTTCGACCTGCCACGTGAGCCTAAGTGACCGCGGGGGACGGGCGACCCGGTTGAGTCAGTCCGAGCAAGGCACGTCGGAAGGTGCGCGCCCGCGCACGTTTCTGAGTGTGTGTGTGTGGCAGTGCACGTGTGTCCCTTCGTGTTACACTCACAGAGAGAGACCTTTCGTGATATAGCCCCGATATTCTTTTTTTATAAATATCACCCGGCTTACACACTCCAAGCTGAACGGACATGTTTGTTATCCGGTGAGCTTAAAGCCTGGTTTATACTTCTCCGTAAAGTGCTGTACACGAAGAGACCTCTCCATAGTACGGAGACCCTCTCAGAGACCCTCTCCGTGCTCTCCGGGTACATCCCATATTTTTTGTGATTGGTCCTCTAACAACATCATTTCCAGAACAACTTTTCCAGTTTGACTAGAACTGGCAAATTGCACTACTTTGTAAATAATTTATTTATATTTAAAGCATCTAATTTTTTATCCCTTTTTAATTACAATCTGCTGTATGGACGCATCAAGGACTGTGAACGTCAACCTGTTTACTTTACCTGTTTACTTTGCCGATGGAGAACTGCAAAGGCCCGAGGTGTCTCCGTAGTTACGTAAACGGATTACGTATAGGGCGTACGGAGAAGTGTATCCCGGCCTTAGCGGTTAACGTGGAAACACTGTTTACGTGGCTGGCACCTCTGGCCCCGTGATGGGCCCTGGGGAGCGCCGCGTTCCGGCCCCCCGCGGGACTAATTAACGATGTTCTCTCTCGCAATCATCTGCTCGTCCCTGAGCTGAACCTCAGGGGGGGCCGGGCCATGATACCCGTACCCAACGCACGCCCTGTCCTTTCCAGCGATCGCTTCGAACAGGATGACTCTATATACTGTACTGAGCGTTCACGTCAAGTTCAAACAGTGGGGCCGGCAACCGACCACCGACTCCGAGTGCGTACTCACACCATGACCACTAGTCCAGCAGCGTAGCGACAACGACAACAATACCAACGCCAGTCAGACCACAATGCACTTGGATGAGGAAGGCATGTGTGTGCAGAAAACTAGGTCAGCGAAAAACAAACACAGTTTGGACTGTGTTGGCGCTGACAAACCGAACACTCTTCTTCGTCTCGCCCTTGTTGAAGGCTATTGGTTTGCTATCGAGAAGCACAGGGGAGTATGGGGTGGTGGCGGCGGCGGTGGTGGTGGTGGTTGGGGCTGGGGGGGGGCGGCGGGGTGTGCATGCTTGCGGCTCGCGCCACTGCTACCACGGAAACAGCAAACACAGCAGCAGAATATATCACAGTCATCCATTGGCTGCACGCCAGCGTTCATGCAGAGCGCTGTGTGCTGCCAAAGGAGGATGCCTATGTCATCCAGTTTTTTATATGTGCGGATTTAGAAAGCAATCCCACACCATGTTTAGTGAAATGAAGTAGGAAATAAAGGAACGTGGACATTAGTATAAAAAAGGCATTGATGGGAATCAGGTTGGTTTTGGCAGGCCCTCGCTAAATCAGGCTCCCTGTTTCTGTTCACTGCAGTTTCTGTTTGCAGGAATGTAATACTGGCTTTCGCGCTGCCCTACTGTTATTATGGGTTTAAATGGGATTCAATTCCAGCAAACACTTCAATGTTCCCATTTAAACAATACTTAAAGAGGCAAGCTAATTGTTTGGTGGGTGTACATATTTCTATTGGAAACACAATGTTCCTATTAAAGAAAAATACAAGCAGCTACAATAGTTTGGTTGGTGCGAATTTCTGTTTTTCTGTACAACCCTCGACATTGTCTTGTTTTGTTCATGATTATTGGAATAATGCAATTAAAATAATATATTTGAATCCTTTAAGCTGCAGTGCAAGGCTATGAAACACACACACACACACACACACACACACAAACTACAATACACAAGACACAGAGGTGGTAGTTTCACCCAGATACCTTGACATTACAGGTCTTTGGAAAACAGTGCATGTTGCTTCAACAGCAACATGCACACACACACACACACACACACACACACGCACACACACACACACACACTTTGTGGCACTCTAATCTCTTGCGTAACAACAGGGCATTCAGGTTTGTGTTGTGGAGTTTTCTATGCAGCTCCTGGTGGCGTTTGAATACACATGTTTGCATGACAAGGTCCGTTGTTTCACTGCAACACACTTTTGCAGAATACCCGACCCGATGTTTGCAACTTATTTTGCTTTTTTTACGGACACAATATAACTTTAATTAGTCTCATGTGAAGTGGGGGGACTCCATAATGTGTGCGTGTGCGTGTGTGCACAAGTGACTGTTTGTCAAGGTAATGTTTCTGTAGGTCGTTCTGGATTTTGTAGTGACGAACCGGCCCTTACAACGAACGGTTTGAAAATGCCAACCGCCGTTCTGAAATTCTTCAAAATGTCCTTCAACAGTTATTTTTGTAACAGAGAAAAAAGGACACAGCAACATTCATCGTGAAGGCAGATAGAGGACGCCATTGGTTCTTGGTTTCTCGCAAATACCTGTGTAATAGAGCACTTTCTCAAGGTCAGAGTTCACCCCTCGTTGGGTTGTTTGCGTTGTAATTGACGGTGTAGTTAGTCTAAGTAAGTTTACTTGCAAGGCTGGCCTTCTGCATTGACAATGAATCGTCCTTTGCGAGTGAATCAAAAGACGGGTTCCTTCAAGACACGGGGAAATTGGAAGCATTGACACAAAGGTAATTTGAAATCGGCCAAAATCCTCAACCTGATAGCAACGTAAAGCTGTTGTCGACCGTCATATTTGCAGTTGCTAAAGTTGCCACATTTAAAGGACTCGGCATCAGGGGTGAACGGGGTCATTAGCTGAACACGCCCGAGACACCCTGTAAACTGTAAACACCGCCACTGAAAGTGCAACAAACATTCTCGGACATCTGGTTTGTGTGGCATGGCTGACACAGCGCAAGCTTGCAGATTCAACCGTTACAGGGCAAGGTCACGTCACGACCACGGAAACAGGCTTGCGTTTGTAAAACAAACAAACCTGCAGGAGTTCAGAACGGATTTGGCCTTCTGGATGGCATGTCCTCCAAAGTGTGGAGAATACAGACAGAACAAACCTGGACAGGACAGTGGGCCCACAGAGAGAAGGAAGGACATGGAGATATATAGATATATGGATGGATAGATAGATGGATGAATAGATAAATCAATAGAAGGATACACACGATAGAACTCAGCAATAGGCCTGCACACAGTGAAGTGTAGCATAGCACAGCAGAGTGGATCTTAAAGGGGCATTATGTATTTAAGGGTGGCCCACCTTGTGATTATGATGCATTGACTCCACACCAAATGTAAAGAAACCGTGGAGCGGTGTCATCTAAAACTGAAGCATGGGACCCTCACTGTGCGTCATCGGTTATCATAGAAGGCTGAGGAACGCACTGCGCTCCCATTTATCCAACGTAGCAGATATGTTATAAAGTGGTATTAGATGCTTGTGTGGGACGCCAAATCACTTAAAATGACAGATGGTCGCCGTCCACTCGCTCCATATTCCAAGAGGAAACATTTTATGGTTCCTCAGGAAATGTGTTGCAGTGGGAAAAGTGATTGTCTTGTCAATGGACCTTTCCAAGTACTTCCGGGGGAAGAGGGCTGAACCACTCTGATAGACTGACCGACTCACTGCCTGTACTCGTCCATCACAGCCTCTGATTTACACACACTCATTCCTGTGTTTGCCATGTTTCTTTGGAACACGAATAGGAGTCACATTATGGCACAACATTACATACAAATAACCAATAGTTATTTATTAGCACGCAAACAGGGTTTGGAATGTGTTTCATGCACTATCTGGACTATATTATGAGTAATTCCATACAAATGGAAGTGTGACTTCTGGCCACAATTCAAGGTAGGCATAGGAGTCTGATGAAAGGATGAGCTGGCTAGGTAGATTTTCATTACACCAACACTTAAATCACCAGAAAGTCTCCAGCTGCAGTCATTTTAAACAGAAATCCTGCTGACACATTAAACATCCGGTAACACTAATATTTAAAACAACAGAAGGGTTTTATTATAGCTGTAAGAAACAAAGACAACCTCAACAACAATGTGATGGAATGAATTAAAACTTTGGAGGAAGTAAAAAAAACAGAACATATTGAAATAGAAAACCTTATTATCAACGCAACATAAGTATATCATTGCGCGACGTGGAGGGCTTTAATTAAAGCTTATCTTGTTCTTTATATAACGGGATCAGACAGATGGTGTTGAAATAACTAGTTTCTCTTACATCACATTCTTCCTTTTTGCTTCTCCATCACAGCTACGACATTTAATTTGTTTTATTAATTTGTGGTATGCATTTAACAAAAGCAAATCACAACGTTGTGCTGCGGTATTGCTCATTTCGTACCCCTACAGGCGACTGACAGCCTAATCAAGGTGGACCAACTATGCATTCGGCGATATAACGCGAGTAGAGAACGACACTTTCAAAATAAGGTGCAGGTCTGCGCCGCCAGTGTTGTGTGCGGCGGCGTGCAGCAGGAGGACCCGTAGCGCTCCGGAGGGGAGGAGCTGCACCTCCTGCCTCTGAACACATCACTAATCCAGTATTTCAGGTGCCCAAGTCAACCACAGCTCCCTATCGCTGCGCAGGAGGCTCAAACCTACTCCTCGGTAACCCGAAGAGCGCAAGGGGGAAGAGGACTACTACTGTTGTTGTCGTACCGGGACACTTATTTTGAAGTTGTCGCATACGCGAAACTTGACACTTGTTCGTGTTTGGCTGTGTAGTTTTTGACGTCAACCTATGGGTTGTGCGATCCTTCGCCGAAACTCACACTGCCTGCCGTCAACTACCACTTGAATTATTCAACAGCGGCAGATATTTAACCCAATAAACGAATTACGGGGTAAGTGTTTCCTGCAAGTATTCCATCGCAATAGTTTCAACTCTTAGTTTGAACTTTTCGGATGTGTTTATGTCGCCGTGTGGGTCGCTCGCGCCCAGCGGAAACTCACCTGAGTTTCAGGTGAGAGCCGGAAGCCAGGTAGGCCCACCCGGTAGCGTCAACCTTGTTGTCATTTTGTAATTTCACTGTTATTCAATGGGAGCCCAAGGGTCGAAAGGAACAGTCATTTCAGAAAGATGTTAATCTAGTTCGAGGTGAGTTGAAGTTCTGACCTGCTGCTGTTGACTGCGTGGGAGTCCTATGTTTGTTGAACGCTGAAAAGTAGGTTAGCTTAAAATGATGAGGTGTATGGTTGCGAAGTATGCAAAATGATTAAAAAAATAAATAAATTCCTAGTTGTCACATTTATAGAAATGCGGTTTTATGTGGTGGGCTCACTAAAGACTTGTCACGACGTGTTGTTGACGTGCTGCTGTGCACTGTTTTGTAATGTCTGCTGTCCTTTCAGTTTAGTGATTTAACATTTGTATTATTATGCTCTTTTTTAATGTATTTTGTATGTATCCCGTCATAGGTAAACAGGTCTACCCTGACCAGAAGATAGGCTGAACTACTCTATTTTAAACCTAACCCTCTTTTAAAACGTACTATGCAGACGTCACCTTTACAGTTTTAACCAAACGTGGCCGTTTTTAACGGTGCACCATCAACCTCTTTAACCCTAATGCCTGCGACAGGTTTATGGTATGGTACATTCAAACCCAGTGCCGGGAATGTGGGGAGCAGTCGACTGCGTTCAATAATAGCCCATTTGACACACTTGTCACAATTCAGCACTTTGGTGATGGAATGGCGACATGAGCTCGGGATGGAAAAGTAGTGTGGAGCTCATCCCTCAGAAAGTGGCATGCCGTTTCAGAAGGTGGTTCATACAGCATGGAGGCATGCGGTGGAACTAGTTTGGAGTCGAAACGTTGGGATCAGAGAGACAGGACTTGCTGTTGTTGATGTTTTAGATTGCAAGATTGCAGCAGCAATTGAGGGAAGGGTCACTGAGCGAAAGTACACCGTGTTTCTTGTTCAGTGACAAGTTGTTTGAGAGTGATTCAGAAGACTTTATTAATCCCCGGGGGGAAATTGTTTTCCTTCCAATGCATCTCCGTGCAAGATAGAAAGAGTGATGTCACTGATGTGCTGTTGTCTTGCCAGAATGACTCAATATTGTCACAACTTTTTACCATGAGTCACTTTTTTGCATGACTTAAAACAGTTTATTTAAACAGTTTTCTATTTTTGTGAATACAGGGGATGGGGAGAAGCAGCAGTTGTCACGGTAACATTTTGCTGGCTAGCCCGGGGTCCGGAGACATGTAGAACACGGTTTGAAGGGCTGAACGAGGGGTTTGTTATGTTTCCGTTTAAATTCGTTTTTTCGCTTGCCGGTCCAAGAACATGTGCGCTCACTCGTCTCCCCTCCCATTGGCTTCGCTGTCGTGCACGGAAGCACGGCGGTGACTCAGCGCAGAGTGGGTGTCCTGGTAAGTTTCAAAACTGTGTGTGTGTGTGTGTGTGTGTGCAGAAAGTGGAGTATGTGCTGTGGAACACACACACTTGCACACACTCTTGGAGCAGGAAGCCCTCTCAGGAAACGGCCGTCGCTGCATTGTGGGTTTTTTTTGTTTTTTTTCCCCAGAGGCCTGAAGCCTCGTCTCCAGGTCTGCGGGCGGCGGCGGTGGGTGCGGGGGTGTGGGGTAACGAGGTTCACCGTCGTTTAGTGTTCCGCCACAAGGTCACTGCTCATTTCCCCCATCAGGCACCGGTGAATGTTTACCCTATAGGTCTGTCTTTTTTAAGGCTCTTGCTCCAACACAGAAGCACAGACATGGCTGTCGGTTGATGGGCTCTCACTGAGTGTCATTATCGCCGTGTCCTATGTGTGTGTCGTAGGACGTCAACCAATGGGCAACCAGAAGGTGCATATATACAGTGTCTGTAGCAGCGTCCTATGCTGTGATTTATCACCACAACAATTACACTACGCAGAAGGGTTTCGCTTTGAAAGTGGGCGGGGGGGCCCTGTGTGTGTGTGTGTGTGTGTGTGTGTGTGTGTGTGTGTGTGTGTGTGTGTGTGTGTGTGTGTGTGTGTGTG
>JAOTIX010103504.1:0-10026 GCA_027123715.1 Gaidropsarus macrophthalmus
CACACACACACACACACACACACACACACACACACACACACACACACACACACACACACACACGCACACACACTCTGCAATCTGTGCCTGATCCCAGGAGGAACCCCCACCCCCTAACTCATGCTTGAGGTCACCTACTTTTTTTTTCTTTTTTCTACTTATTAGTTAGCTACAAATGCTAAGCTCGCAGGAGCCCATTACAGCCGCAGAGCGTGCACAGAAGCGTTCACAGGGAGTGTGTATGACTGCGTGACAGGCTGCCGAAGAGGACTTTGCTTCCTTCCTCTTCCAAGTCGAGGGACAGGACTTTCATTTTTTATATCAAACTCCGGTCGGCATCAGGGAGTGAAAGTGCTGCATCAATTACAAAATGTTTCAAATTGAAACGCACGCCCGTGAACGACACATTTTCCTAAGGGATCGATCGAAAGTGTGAAATGTTTGCTTGGGAAATCTCAAACGGAGGGAGTATGAAGACGGGGCACAGGTCAATTTGTCAAAAACAAAATGTAAGTGCGGCAAAGACCAGAGCACATTTATCAGAGAGCGCTCACGGCCTTGAATTATTTGTAATCATGAGGTTTTATAGAATTGAAGTGCTCCTTCAAATAGATAATTACAACAAAAAAAGTAAACTTTGTATTGCAAGCACACAGAAAACTATGAACTGCGAACGGCTCTGGACACAAAGCACGGTACATGAACAGAATATACTGAATCGACTGTGGCTTATCAATGTTGGATGAGGTGTAGGGTGCATGTGCGTGCGTGTGTGTACATTTGTGTGTGTGTGTGTGTGTGCGTGTGTACGTTTGTGTGTGTGTACGTTTGTGTGTGTGTCGTGTGTCGAATGCCCTCATCGGGGGCGCTGCACAGGGTTTGGCTAAGGGGAAACGACTCATTTCGGGATTCAGCTGAGAAAGTCTCGTGTGAAAGCAGGAAATCTAATACTGGCCGCCGCAGATTACGAACGCGCGCTACCACTTCCCCGCCTCCCCCGTTCCGTCCCGAGAGGAGAGGGAGGAACAGGGGGGAGGAGAAGATGAAGAGCTGGAAGAAAGGAAGACAGTTGCGTGAATCAACATGTTTATTTTAACAGGGAAATGTGGGAAACTAGGACGGTGGTATGGCTGGCTGGCTGGCGATGTCCCTCAGCTCATCACCCTTCAATAGGACGTGCGCGTGAACACACACACACGCACGCACACACACAGATCCAGCACCCTTGGGGCCCCATGCTTTTAACTGGTGCTCTGCCAAATCTCCATACATTATAGTGAGGATTTATATTTAAAGGATGAATTTGCATAAAGTCAGTCACACAGGGATCAAACAGTTCCAGTGCTTATATTCCATATTCCAGTGCTTTGACTTATATGTCTACTTTACACACACGGCCAAAGCGTCCTCAAATATGCACACACACACACACACACACACACACACACACACACACACACACGCGCACACACACACACTACATATGTATATTTATTCAAATTCAAGCACAAACTATGATTTATCTCTTGGGCTCTCTGATTGGCACCTGTTCTAAGAATGATTTCAGGCCTAAATTAAACCTATTAATAGGCTGATTGCATTAGATATGCAAATGAGGCACAGCTGGTGTCAATCTTTCCCACCTGTGACTCCTTAAGGTCCAAGGGTGAGACGCCAGACAGAGGTGAGATCTTAATAAGGCTCTTTAAGGGGGAGACAGTGCTCCTTCATCATCATGGTGCAGCGTTGTCTACTATGGTCTTCGCAGGTATATTTCACAAGAATATTGTTCAGGCTAAATAACATATGGAGACATCGAATGAAGTCGTCTCAGCTGTGTTGAGCTGAGTTACCGCTTGCAGGGATATACTCAATTTTCAGCCAAAAATAAGCTAAGAAAGCGAATGCTTTTTGTTATTTATGTCGGTATGATAGTTGATCCATTCCTGGTATCAAAATGCATTTGCTCCAGATTTACAATAATAAGGCCCGAAAAAACGACCCACTTAGCCTTACATTCAGGTACCTTTGCATTCAATGGCTCTGCACTTTCCTTCTGCATTGATGCCACCACCTTAGCCTGTACCACTAAACTGGAACGTGATGTGGATTTACAGTGCAGCGCTACGGTAACACTTATGGATGTGGACAGCTATGAACACACGAGGGAGGCTGGTGTGTTTCCAACATGGTTTCCAAATGTCACATGTCGTTTGCGTCAGCCGCGGTGGAGAGGGAAATGCCACGCAGTTTAGCCTCTCTCACGAGGCTTTTCAAGAACATGATGACCGCTGACTCTAATGATAACAGTCATTTGGCGTTCCGGATGAGGTCGTTTGTATCTGCGCTGAGGAGCTGTGGTGGTAGTGGTGCAAAGTGTTTTAAGGCCGTTGTGCAATTACTGCTTTGATGAAAAACACCTTGAATAGTTCTGATGAAGGGAGGCTGACTGCGTAAGGATGGGTTCTGCCTGATTCATCGTTCTTTCATTTTTTTTTTTATCGCTGCTGCTAAAGTCCTCGCCTGCGCTGGAGTGGGAGTTAACTTCCTAATCTCAGCCCCTTTCAACAAAACTGACGATGTATGTGTTAAAACATGTTGATACATTTAGCGTAGTATTGACCGATTTGTTTAAAAAACTAAGCAGTCTTAGAAAAGGTTTATCATAAGTTGGTTCCATTCGTCATTCGTTCCATTCGTCATTCGTCATTTCGAGGGGAGAAATGCTGGACATGGTTATTCATATAATCATTAATACAATTGTTTCACTTTTTGTACCCAACTTGGCTAATTGATCATTTTTCTGTCCACTAATCATTTCCATTCAAATGATTATTATTTCCTTGTGCTATATTTCTGGGAGTGATTGAGACACTTTTTACTTGGTTGGCTGGGTATAATTCACAATATACTTTCATATACTGAATAGCGCTATGGGAGTTTTGACATATTTCTGTAACAAAATTACCTGAAAAAGAGAAAACTTGAAAACCTGCAGTGGCTCCATGAAAAGAGCCCCAGGGGAGGGCTTGTTAAACGTGCTTATTAGTCTCACAACAGGTTCAGAAGTGATCATTACAGAGCTGCCCATACATACAAGCCACACAAGTAAAGCAGTGGGCTCTCATTTGGTTCCTGGAAAACCAACTCAACGTGGTGGAGAACAGGATATTTCAAAAAGAAAAAGGACTACATAAAACTGGAATATGTTGTAATGTAGCCACTACACAACATAGCCTTCTGCTGTTAAAACAATAACTTGGGACTTAAATAGATACAAGAAATGTTCTAAAGCAGATGTAAACATGCTTTCCATATTGTGACATTTGTTGATAGGTCAATTCAAGGAACAGAGCATTGCACATGATCATAATCATTCAATTATGGTGCTGAGAGAAAGATATGCATTCAGTCAGGTTACTTGATTAGTATGAAGTAACTGTTTACCCCATTTAAGCTGCTTCACATTGCACTGCTGAAGTACTGTCTCAAGTTAGAGGAAATCTATAACTCTCTTTCCTGGCTTCCTGTCAAATTTGTTTTCCGATTGTCAGATACCTTTCTTCATTTTTTTTTCTTCTTGGTCCTGGGTCACAAATCAGGCGGTCGTGACAATGTGTTTATGTCCCAAGTCACGGAATTCAAGGTCAGCGCTCTATCCATATACAATGTGATGTCCCCCCCCCCCGCCATGCCAACTCAGCAAACTCAGGTATATGATTCAATAATATTCAAAGAGGAGTCAGTTTGGGCCTCGGTCCACCAGACCTCCATATACAATATCCAACAATGAACTCACTCTGAGACAAACAACAGATTCAAACATGAACTAAAATGAGGACTGTGTCATATGTCCAAAATGTATTTTCTTTTTACTTAACTACAAGTGTGTCGTGTATGGTTTTGGGGAGTGCTAACAAATTAGTGATCAATTCAATTGAAACGAAGTCATTTCAGGTCAGCCAGATCAAGATTACCAAAGACATCTTCTTTCTAACCCAAATAAAAACAAATTGTAGCCAACTCAGAGCCAGTCAAAGAAAAGGAAATTGCTCATCACCGCGGAAATACAATTAAGCCAGCCTGTGAAGACTGCAAAGGGTGCAAGCATGCTTGGAACAAACTGCAGGCAATGGAGTTTGATCGAATAACACAATTTCCCCAGCCCTAATACGTTTCCTTCTCTCTGACCACAGGAATGTCATGACACGAGTTTCAAATCAGTGAAACTACGTTACTTTTGAACTTTAAAACTGCCTTGAACACATCGGAACATAAAATAATAAGTACTGCATCTATGATTCATCTAGTTCACGGTCATGTTGAACAATTCCCCAAATGAATAGACTCTCTTTTACACATTCTGATCAAGTCTCGTGTAATTGTTAGTACACATTCATAACTGGGCTTGCTATATACCACACACAAAAAAAAGCTGTCCCCACTTAGCTGTATCACAAATCAACCCTCAGGTATAAATAAAGCTTCTTATCTTACACACACACACACATATACACTAGTGTAAACATAATCTAAAGGGAGCGTGTAACAGCTGTCATCTAACTGGGTCTGGTGTGTTGATAGTGCTGCTATAATGATCACTGCGTTAACCAAACTACACTGCACATTACATACACGAAATAGGTCCTCAACTTACCCTTCAATGCAACGTTAATTACAATGCCTAATACAGGGGATGTATTCCTGACACATTTGTGTCAGTGACAGAGTTGTTACACCATCCAACAAAAGTATAAGAATGCTCTAACCAGCCGGTGGTCCAACATAATTAGTATTGAATTGGACAAAGACACTGGACAGACACATAATGAGCTAGCTTACTAGCACAGCTATGGTGGGAGAATCAGCGCTCCAGGCTCAAATTAGACCACCCGAATTAAAAGGTTCCAAAGAGGTCATCCTCTTATTGTACAAACAATGGGTCATTTACAAAGCAAAATATATCATTTAATTAAGCTGCTTCCACCAATTGCTAAAAGGAGAACGCACTGGCCTTAAGAACTTCAACAAAAAAACACAAAAACATGATAAAGAGAAAAATTAATAACTCACGACAATGCTCATTTTTAAGATGCTGAATATTACAGTATAATTAATCTTGCAGCAATATCTCACATTGGCTACAGTGCATCAGGTACTCTGGGGCCAAACCACAGGACCGATGGTCTACAACAACCAAAGCACTACTATTGCATTTCCAGTTGCATCAAACTTTACCCACAGCATACACAGTCTTTCCCTTACAGTATCTTCTTACATGTGTTGCAGTCCTGCAGCTCTGGTGTGTGAGAAAACCAACCAATGATGTTCAGTGGCAGCACCCAGGGCAGGTGTTTTGCAAAAGAAGGCATGTCAGGTATTAGTCTTTGTACTCCTGCTCTTTCTTTGAGAAAATCCCCCCCTCCCCCAACACACTGTTTTCAACAGTAATCCATGTAAAATGACTTTCTAACAAAACACACCATTTTAACATTACAAGGAAAACTATTATCATGAGCATGAGGAATGAATTGGTCTCGCAAAATCATGTCGGTGCAGAGGAAACCAGCCATGCCTTTTGTAGTGCCACTTCCACTATTATGATTAAAGAGCACGGCGTCACCTTAAAAGAGTTCACCTTTTCTTTGACTGCATTACAACAGGTATGATTGTGCCCATTGCATAATCGTATGAACAACCAAAATATAATTTGGGGTTTTCTCGATGGAAGAGAGGGTGGTCATTAACCTGAGCCCTCCAACCCATTTCTCTGCGGTGAACATTCATCACAGTCCATCCTCAGACATGTTGTCTAGTTCGGTGTGGTATATTCATCATGCTGGGAGACGGTTCGCTGGAGACCCATCACTGTTTATTCCCCCTGCACTCAATACCTGCTAATTAACAGAGAACAGGGTCAGTAGAAAAAATAGATTACGAAAAAAAAACGTTTTCAGAACTGCAGCAACAATCTTGATTTAATTTCCTCTTCAAAAACTTCAAAAACCAAATACAAATAAACAATTTATAAACAATTATGTTGTTTTTGTTTAAATAAGGTGTGAATGATTTTTCCAAAAGCTGTAAACTGATAAAATCTTTTTCACAACTTCAGTTATTGCAAGAAAATCACACTGTTTTGCATCACCATGCCTGTGCATTTTTGCTAGGTTTTGTTGACAGTACGACTGCCAACCTGGCAACATGTTCCATGTGTCTTCGCACAAGCGAGCGTAGCATGCTAATAGCATCTGAAATGGAACCCCAGCACGTTGAGACCACAATAGTAACAATAAACAAGTCCACCTCCACTTCATTTAATTAGCAGCTTTGTTTCCTTACAGGGGATGTTTAACAGGGTGTTCTAAGGTGTTGATACGGTGTCCAAGGTGGTTGCTAGGAAGTTCTGGGTGGTTGCTAAGCTGTTTGGTGTCCTTTGTGATTGCGTGAGAGCCCTCATGATGGCTAGCTTGTTTTTGGTGGTTGTTATGGTGTTCTCGGTGGTTGCTATGAGGAGGTCGGTGTTCTAGTCTTGATAGTAGGTAAAGATGTAATAGTTGTTCTAGCATATTGTATGGAGGTGGTGGAGTCGTATGGAAGTTCAGGAAGAATTGGAACAGTTTGGAGAGAGAAAAAGGAACACTTGTACAAAGTTGAAACACCATTGCTTGGAACATTAAGGAGAGCTATCACTGAGAGTAGCTCAACTTGATTTATAATATTTCAATGACGGCAAATTGCGTGAATAGCAAGATGAACCTTCAGTCTGGAGTTCTGAGTCACACTCAGAGCTCATAAAAGTTTGGACAGTGAGGTGGTTTGTAAAGTTTTAATCAATTTTCATTCATTTATTATATTTCATGAAGAATGGAGGAGGAGTTGAGTAGGGAAATATGGGAATAAAACAAATACAAATAAACTATGATAGATAATACGAGTTGTGAGGCTTAAGCTGCACACCTAATTAGCTAATTATGCCACCATTATGTAAATGTTGTCCGTACTGACCAGAGAGACGCTGATGCACACCTAATTACTGCTGTCAAAAATGTGTTGCGTGTTTTGAGGTGAGACAACACAATCCCTCGTGCCTGTAGTTTTCCAAGTTTTTTAGTTCTCATAATAATGTTGTGCAGGGATGTGCAGCCTGGGCCTTGTCTGGTTATCATTCTAGCAAACCTATATTGCACACAGTAATACGAGACATATCCAAAATAAGCAAAGGAAGGAATCTCGCAAAACAATAACAACTCAATATAAAATCTGGAAAATAGAACAGTGGCAGATACAATATGCATAGTACACAAGGGTTTGAACAAATGGATTTACACTGGTGATCACATCAGTCAAAGCCACTGTTGCATCAAGAGATTCCCTGCTTCCTCAGACGTGTGTGTGTGTGTGTGTGTGTGTGTGTGTGTGTGTGTGTGTGTGTGCGTGAGTGTGTGTACACACCTTGGGTTTCTTTGTTGGGGTAACCCCTTGGTGGCAAACCTTCAGCATGCAGTGGTGGACTGCTTGCTAAAGCTTTCTCCTCAGTAATGTTTCCCGAAAGAGAACATCCTTTCATCCTGGTTCACTACGTCCCCAATTCACTCTTACAGATCCATTCTTCCTCTTCCTCTTTTTCTTCTTTTTCTTCTTTTTGTTTATTGACAGGTTGCAACCACGGCTTTCTTGGTGCATACCGCCACCGACTGTACCGGAGTGTGTAACTTTGCAGGTCCACCTTCTGTTGTGTTCCAAAGGTAAGACAGGTGATTAGCACATTGAAAGAACCTGCCACACACCTGCCAGTCACTCACCCGTCTCCAAATCAGCTGGCCCGGAGGCCACGCCTCTTCCTATCTCCTCATGACAGGCAGCACTCAGCGGCCAGCGCACCCACACCAAGACCCATGGTCCACACTGCAGTCCACACATGTGAGGAAGACCCTCAGCTCAAATAATGATCATACTATGTCTTATTTCAATCATTTTTCTAACAAAATAATGTCATAATTTCTTTCAATTTTAATTATAATATATAGTTAATAATTATAATATTTTTGTACATTTGTCTGATTGAATGCAGCATATCTCTAACAGAGCTGTCGTTCGATCACCTCCTACAGGAATGAGATTATGGCTGTCGTCTAATCCTGTCAAAGGTGTGCGTATATGTGCGTGTGTGTCTGTGTGTGTGTGTGTGTGTGTGTGTGTGTGTGTTTGTGTGTGTGTGTGTGTGTGTGTGTGTGTGTGCGTGATCATGGGCTGCGCCTCTACAATATCAGTGTATTAACCAGATTAGAACTAAGAAATGGGTCACGGCGAAACCCTTCGGTGCCTATTGAACATTGGATGGGAAGGCGTAGGAGGGCATATATATATATATATATATATATATATATATGTCGTATTTCTATTTTATTAACCTTAATAAAAATGGGCCACTGTCAGCTCCTGAGGATGAAGAGGGGGTTTGATAACACCTTATCCACGTGGTGATAACAGGGATCACACAAAGCGCTCCTCTGCGCTCTTCTGATGAAAACAGACAATGATTTTGTCTTCTTCATCCGACTCCATGCTTCCATCTGCTGCGCTCTCTGCGGAAGGTACCAGGAGGTTGCCTGTGTTGAGCTCCGTGTTGTGATTGAGACCTTGAGCGAACGGGAATTTACCTGCACGGCTTCATTAATATTGCACGGTGTTAGTTTCAACTTTCTTTTTTTTCCTGACAGCAGCCACACTAATTACGCATGTGGCTGCGTGTGATACTTCTCCACGAAAAGCGTGTCCTTGGGTTTCTCGCTGCTTACTTCAAAAAGCCCGGAGTGCACATGTATACGTTTTGTCCCGATCTCTGCCACTGTTCAGTTTGACGTCTCGGACGAGGTGCGAAGAAAGGTGCGTTTGTTCTCAGCCGTCGTTTGGCTGTTATCTCTATTTGCCACAGACACATTTGTCATTTCCGCCACCTATAGGGATTGTTTTGTTGTCAAGCAGGGCGCACGGCATCATTAACCAATAATGAATGCAGGTGATGAATACAAACGAGTATGGTAATATGAAACAGAAGAGGAGAACGCTGCGGCTCCAATGAGCGATTAACTCACTGTGTTTTGACAATATCCTGGCATTTGACGAGGACAGTTCCGCATGACATCTCTCCAGAAGAGAAGCTTGAGGAGCAGGCGTGAATGGCCTCTCCGCCGCTGTGGTGTCTCCACTCGGTGGAGGAGCCCCATGGCCCCTGGCTGTTCGAACACAAACTTCATTTGGCCTAATGGCGAGGGAGCCGGGCTTGTGTTCGGTGGGTTGCAGGTTCGATTCCCGGGACCGGAGGGAGAAAAAATGTGGGTGGGGGGAGGGTGACTGAACAGAGCTTTCCCCCTCTCAATATCCACGGTTGAAGTGCCCTTGAGCAAGGCACCTAACCCCCAAACACTGCTCCCCGGGCGCTGCACCGCGGCTGCCCAATGCTCCCTGCACAGTGTGCGTGTGTGTGTGTGTGCTGTGTCGTGCAGGTGATGGGTTAAATGCAGAGAAACAATTTCACTGTACCTTGTGAGTGTGTGTGACAATACATGCAATATTTCCTTCTCCTTCAAAATTCACACTGACCTGTTATGATCCATCCATGATCCATGACTTGTTTTATTTTCCCTACTAGTTTCGTCAACATTGCTGACGTTGTGGGAACACACGCTGTATACTAAAAACTCACGCTTGCATGCACACACACACACGCACACACACACACTCCCACACACACACAAATGGAGTGGTTTCACTGGGACCAACCCACACAGATTGGTCAACCCTATTGTCAGAGTCAAGGCCTCTCAGCGACCTCTGCTTTAATTGAAGGAAGCCCATTGAACAAGTGGAGCAGAAAATGAGTTCCCATTTGTGGCCAACAGTCACACAGATGTGTACTGTGAAGAACTCCTAAGCACACACACAAACATGTGCACACACACACACACACACACACACACACACACACACACACACACACACACACACACACACACACACACA
>JAOTIX010103533.1:0-7500 GCA_027123715.1 Gaidropsarus macrophthalmus
GGGGGGACACTGGGAGGGTAATGCATATATTCAAGCGTAGGCCCGTGAATCGAGGACTGGCCGCGGAGGAGAGCCACAACTAGTCATTTACCGGCTTGGAGATTAAGCTAGGAAATAGCAACGCAAACGCTACTCAGACAGTTAGCCATTTCTCATGTGCAGAATCATCATTATTAATGTTTCAGAGGTAAATATGATCAACTGCAAGCCATACCTCATTAAATGTACGGTATGTATGCGTTCAAAACACACACAC
The DNA here is from genome assembly GCA_027123715.1 of Gaidropsarus macrophthalmus. Classification (NCBI taxonomy): domain Eukaryota; kingdom Metazoa; phylum Chordata; class Actinopteri; order Gadiformes; family Gaidropsaridae; genus Gaidropsarus; species Gaidropsarus macrophthalmus. The sequence continues at coordinate 257 of JAOTIX010103533.1, forward strand.
ACACACACACACACACACACACACACACACACACACGCACAGAGAAGCGCATGCTAATAGTTTTCCGCACATCATTTGCATTGACTCATGTGCGCACACCTTTTACCCACGGTGAGTTCCACGCCGGCGGGGCCCGGCGCCATCACAGCCCCCGAATCAATACCGCAGCCACAACACACGCTCTGAGCACCGCGTAAACGACTGCATCCCCTGCCTCCCCCAAAACTCCACCCCTCACCCCTCACCCCAACAAGAAAAACCCAAAATGGCGGCTGACGGCTGGGCTGATGAGGAGGCGCGGCTCCCTGCGCGCAGCAGCGCAGCGCCGCGCGGCTGAGCTATAGCCAACAGAGGGGCCGTTAATCAGGCTCTTGTTTAAAATTCTGGGGGCCCTCCGTGTCCATTAGTCTGCTGACGTGGCGCTCTGCGGAGACACGGGGGGGGTGAGGGGGATCAGTTCCCCACGCCGCGGGTGACTTCCTCCAGATTTACGAGGCGGCGCCATGTGGCCCCCGCCGCAACAATTAAACACTCGGCGTTCACTATTCCCAGCGAAGGCCGGGTTTCGCCTAAATTGTTCCCTTTTGTTTTCCCCCGGTAACAGCGCGGCCGCCGCGTAATTGAAACGTAAACTGCGCTCCTCGGAATGCCCTCAACGCACGCGCGCACAGAGGAACACACACACACAGGCGTACGTACACACACACACTCGGTTTCAACATTATCTGACCCAGGGAGAGACATGCGTGATTTACATCCTGCGGCAATCAAACGTGTTTGTCACAATGCATCGCTGGCTATCGTAGCCTCGTATCGGTCATGAAAACACGGAGCAGGGTATTTTTGCGAGCCACTCAACGGGGGGGCGGATGTACCAGGTGAATGAAAGGTGAGGTGTGTGTAGAGAACACACTGGCACGTGTCCGAGAAGCTTTAACCTCTGTCGGACATCAAGGCGTGATGTCTCAGGCGGACATCAAGCCAAGCGCCGTCCAGCGCAGACTCCATCTATCCCCGCACAGCGGTTGTGCTATACACAGGTGTCTGAGGAGCGTGACCTCTGTCTGACATGTCTCATACAGCCCCCCCCCCCCTCCCATCAGCCCAACATCCTATGGATTTAAAGGATTCAATTAGAACGGCGTTCCCTACGCTTTTTAATCCAAGTGCAGCAAATGGGAGTTCGCTACAGGGAACGGGAGGGGGATTATGATAATTGGCTGTGCGTTCTAGAGTTGTAGTTCTCTTTTGGTAGTTTTTGAGGTTGTGTTAGCGTTTTGTAAGACTGTGAGGCTAACTGTTATAAGGCGATCGCTCGTTCGGACAGAATCGGTATTCCGAACGAAACCGCCCTGTCGCCGAAAAACCGTACGGTCACGTACCGCAGTGCAAAAAAAACCAAACCACGCAGGCCGTGACGCATTCTCAATTCAATGCTAATTCCTCGAAAGGAAACGAAGAAAGCTGTCTCCTGTTTGCTTGGTCGGGGACACGTCACAGAGACGACGCCGGGAAAGGTGAGCGTTATCAGGCAACGGTAAGACAAAGAAACAGATGGAGAAGAAGCCGCACACGCAGAGAAGAACCAGTAAGTAAATAAGCCTCCCCTTTCTCCCCCTCTCTCTCCCCCTCTCTCTCCCCCTCTCCCAGAGAATAGGCCCATCTCCTTCTCCCCTTAAGCGGGCTAAATGGAGTTCAACGCGGGGTAAGGTCTGTAGAGAATAATGAATAATTCAGGGTTCAGGTGAGTGTGATCGCTTCCTGGGGTAAGCACTGGGGGAGGGGGGGAGTAGTGACTGGTGCCCCCCCCCCTCCCCCCCCCGACAGATGGAGGCCTTATGGCCTGATACAACACGTCCAAGGGAATATCAAGTGGCGCCTCATTACACGCTGAACACACTTTCCTCACCCCCTCAAACTTATTTTTTCCCCGTCAACAACACAATATGGTCGTCCACAAATTTGACAAGTTTTTTATTCTCTCTCTCTCCCCTCCTCTCGTACATTTTTCTCTCCGAATCTGTATTTTGTTTTGCTTTTATTTCGGGAGAGGAGCACCAATTGATCCAGACGAAAAAACGGTTGAAATTGTTTTGCGGCGTATCGAGCCAACACCAATCAGCGGCCGGTCACACGGCAGACACTGCGGCTCGACACTTTGAGCATCTGCCGCCCGCCCAGAACGTAAACAAAGCGCCGATCCGCTGCGAGCGGTGACCGAGCGCCGCGCCGAGACGAACAGCGTCTGAAGCCTGTCCGCTTAGTCCGCACGCACGTCCTCCGCCAAATCTGGAAACGCCACCAGGGACGGCGGCGCGAGGGCCGGGGAGGAATAGCGAACGACGGCATTTGCATAAAATATTTATCAACGTTGTTCCCATTCATGGTTTCGGTCTCGGGGATGACACTATCTGATGGCAGCAGGCGGCCATGTTGTTGTATGGAAGCCCGGAAGCCTCACAGCTTCTGGCTGAGATACGATGCTGCTCCGCACAGGACCAACCACAGCATTGTTTACCACAATATCCCTTGACGAGAAGCAAACATATATTATAGTCCTCATGTATTCAGTGAACACTGAATAAGTCAGTCACTAAATAAGCAATGACACTTTAAGACTGAACCCGTGATATCTCCTGGACCAGAGCCTTTTTTGGCTTTTTAGCCAGCGATCGTGAAGCGCTACGCTACGGCGGCGAGCTACGAGGGCTGCATTGTTTAACATACCGGCTCCGTGTACCTGCACCACGGAATCAGTGTTGCGTGATTGGTAAACGTATTCCGAGGGGGGGTGGGGGTGGTGGTGGGGTGGGGTGGGGGGGCTTCGTCTGGGACCCCTTCACCCACCGCGCGGGGGTGCGTCTCCGAGACGGGCCCTGGAGGCTGGAGGTTAAGTGAGGAGGACAGCTCAGGCGTTCTTCCCTCGTCTTATCAGCATAAAGGCGAGCCGTCTGGAGTGCATATAAGATGCATTAGGAGACCGAGGTGTCTGGCTTTCCCAGACAATCCCGGTCTGATCCTTTAATTGTGCCGTCAACAATCTGTGACCAGGGCTACGGGAGAGGGTGTGTGTGTTGTGTGTTGTGTGTGTGTATGAGTGTGTGTGTGTGTGTGTGTATGTGTGTGTATGAGTGTGTAGTTGGGAAGTGGGCGTAGGCAAGCAACACCATTAATTCCCAAGGTTGTCACAAATAAACAAGGACGACATAAAATGCGGTTGTACCTTAAAAAAAGCGCTTGGGCCAGGTTGGCATCAGAGTGGGCCGCTAGGACAGGAGACAGAGGTGAATGCCAAACGTCTTAACTATTCCCCTGTACCCCATGGCTGTTTTACTGGCCACGCCAACACCCAGCCCACCACAATGACACGGGAAGGCCGTTAAATTCTTTATCATGCGCGTTAAAATATATTTCATGCGCCGGACGAAGCTGTTAAACTTTAGTTCCACCTCAGCAGATCCTGGGTGTCCGTCGTGTGTGAAACTTGGCGGATCAGGGCAGGGCTGGCTCTCCGTGTCCAGGTCCCCATCAAAGGCCTGCAGGCCCCTGGCTGGACGCTCCGCTGTGACAGCCAGCGTGACGCAACCAGAGCCCAGACACAATGCAGAGCTGAGAGGACCCCCGGCTAAAGGAGTTAGACCCGTGGACACAGCTGGAGGGGATTCTCTACCGTTTGAGATTCAAGATTCTTTTATTGTCATATGCGTAGCAATTACAGAGCAGTCACTGGCAATGACATTCTTTTGTCTCTGGCTCCTCCAATAGTGCAGTGTAATTTTTTTAATATATATATAATATAATATAAGATTATATAAGATTTTTTTTTATTCGATTTTTTTAGTGAACTTTAATGTGACCCCTCATATTAAATTCATTTTGTCAAAATTGGACAGGATACTAGTCGGTATATTCGTGTGGATCCCTGAATACAGTTATCCAAAATGATATGGGAAAAAAGTTTATCTAGATTATAGCTAGGATATAAACTAGCTATAAAGCTATATAACACCTAGCATTTAATCAGAGGAAAACAAAGGCCAAAGCCTCTTTTACAATGCGTCTTTTGTCCCTGTGTTTTCCTTACAGATCACTTATTTCACAGCCCCATCTTAATCCACCAGGAAGGGAGTTACAGGAGAGACAGCTCAGCAGTTTGCAAACTACATTCGTCATTGGGCATCTTTCAACCCACTGTCCAGCCCCCCGGGGGAAGAAGCTCCCTGGTAAACTAGGATTGACCTCAGAGGACGGATAGGCAGGAAGCGGCAGAACAATATGGTGTCTGTGTTCACCTCGCCGTCTCTCTTTACCTTGGTCATAGGAGGCTGCTACCATGCCAACGACTGACTAACAAAGGCATGGGGGAGGGGAGGGGGGGGTGCGGGCTGAGTGACGGATGCCCTATCCATCATGGCCGCCCTAGGTGGTGGTCTGAGGCGGTTGGGGGTGGTGGGGGTAGGGTCGCGGACACGGCGGTGTTGAGGGAGAAACGCTAGGTGAGGAGTCAGCAACTCTCCACCACTCCAGATCCATCATCCGGACAAGAGGCGCAAAAGGGATCTGTCGGTGCGCTGACAGCCTGCAGAATGACTTCCTCCTCCTCAGCGGCCTCGTTGCAATGTGCTGACCAGGAGGAAAGGGTTATGCAGGGCCGGGGCGGCGGGGGGGCGCTCGTCCAGCGGCTCGGGGGACCCGGGCCGCATCAGAAAGAAGGATTTCGCCGAGGATGTAGAGTTTTCCACAATGGACCCGACACAATACACCTCAGCGGGGGTGCCACCTTTGTGCCCGTTTAAAAAGGATCGATCCCAGCCGATCCCGGGACCGCGGCTGCGGGGGGTACCGCCCCCGCTTTGTCTGAAGCGAGGAAGGTGCCAGCGCTCACACCGGACACTGAATTGATTTGTCATGGAAGCACAACCGCTGTTTCAGTTGGTTCAGGGCAAACGGGGTGCATGTTGCTGCACATACGGCGGGCTAAACCAATCGATGACTGTGGTTTGGCTAACACTGCTAGGCCTATGGCATACATCTGTGTGGGTGCAGAGAACCACAACAGTGGATGATTCATCAAACACCGCGTCCTAATCCTAATCCTTAATCCCATGAACAAACAGCGGAGGGACAAGGCGCTAATGTTGAAGAGAGCAGGGCAGAGAGGGTTCTCACAGCAGGGAGCCACCACCTGGGAGACCGCACATCAGGAAGGGAAAATGCAAGGCAGCACATTCAAGCGTCCATTAAGGTGTAGGGCAACGAAATAAAGGGCGACGGGGTGGCTCTTCGTGCTTTCCTTAGGCTTCATCAATCACACCCATATGTTCCCACAACATTATCCGCTTTTGGAGTATTTATGAAGATGGCCTCAAAAAGAGCATATCAGGTAATTTTGAAAAGGAAGACTTTGGGTTCAATGGGAGACCATCTGGTGGCCTTATTCAACACGCTACAAACGGGGGAATCCAAGTGCTGCATCGCAGTGCCCACGGCGTACTTCAAGCAGTTCTGATGGATGAAGAAAAACATTAAACAGTGTGAAATCCATTACAGCGGACCAGCGGCCATCAATAATATTATTAGGATGAGTGATGACCTTGACCTTCCATTTAAGTGCTGCCATCTGGTCAATTTGCAATCAATACTGTATCTTAGTGGCGATGGCGCGCCAATACGAGTCATGTTCACTCCCCGTTCACCACCTCCAGCATTTCTCACCAGGCGGTTCAATAACGCAGGAACGGCGTGGGGATTCAACGAGCAGAAAAACCAGGCAGAAAACAGTTGGCGCGAGCTGTGTGACAATGACAGATGTCATCGTCAATAGGTTGCGAGCAGATGGGAACATTTGAGACATTTGGAAACAGGACAGTTTAAATTAGTCAGTGAATTATACAATTGAATTTAAACGCAGTCTCTCTAATGCCAACGCCCACCCATGCTAGCTAATTGGCATGCAAGCTGAGCAGGTGAGGGTTTGTTTGCAGGAATGTTTCAAATTTGCATTTTGTTAACTTTTGCAACTTTAATTTGGCAGTTCTGCCACCGACTAAGAGAAGGAGTGGGAGTGTTTTCCTTCGTTATAAATAGGAAGTGTTGAACGCCGCACCGAGTCCTACAGTCGGCTCACAGAGAGCAGCGGTCCGGGCGGCAGCCAGTTAATCTCTGACCCCGCAGGTCGTGACCTCTGCACCGTCGGACATCAGCTGGACGGCGGTGCTTTGAGAAGCTGACGCGCGGCACGCCATTAAAGCGGCGAGGGAACGAGCGAGTGGATAATTAACAGCGTCTCAGCAGCATCTCGCTGTCCGCTTATGAATCTATTAGCGTCTTCCAAAGCCGCTATCTGCCATGTTGCCGGGGAAATATACCTGGAGATGTTCTTATTTATCTCTTCAATATGCGTACCGCTTGTTATTCCGCAGCGGTCTGAAAGAATAGAGGACAACGCTGGAAGAAAAACGTAAACGATCAGGGGAGAGGGGGAGAAACGACAAACTCCAAAACAAGAGCGCTGGAAACGGGTGAGTGGGAGGGACCTGGGCTGATCTGGGAGCAGGGGCCCAGGGTGAGGACGGGGGAGACAGGGGATAGGGGTGAGTGAGGGTGGTGGCGGGGACGGGAGATGAGGGCAGAGGAAGGCGTGGCGCCCGTGTAGCACCCACGCAGGTCAGACATGGCGCCCCCCCACCCCCACAGACCGGAGGGAGTGCCCCCCTCCGCTGGTACACAACACAGGGTAGAGGAGACTGGATGGAGACTGGATGTCTCACTAATGCATGCTGTACTCACCACTCACACACACACACGGGATCTCTCTGATGTGGGCACACTCACGCACACACCTCAAGACTCTCACTCACACACACACACACACACACACACACACACACGCACACACACACACACACACACACACACACACACACACAGCCTGACTAATGATAAGTCCCACACCTTCTAACACACGTGCATACACACTCGGACACACAAAGCGTCACTAACGTGCACGCACGCACACACACACACACACACACACACACACACACTAGGTCTTTCACTCAGCGACAGAAACACTCCCATCGCACATAAAAGACATCAGCTCACACTGAGACACACAAACACACATCCCACTCCAACACACACACACACACACACGCACATCTTTTTTCTCACACCCCCACACCAACGTAGGACTTAGGCAAAGTACAGAAAAGCCCTCCAAAAGAGGGAACAATACCACAAAA
>JAOTIX010103567.1:0-10006 GCA_027123715.1 Gaidropsarus macrophthalmus
TATGCCTGGTGTGTGTGTGGGGGGGGGGTCTGTGATTCTGAATATATGCCTGTGTGTGGGGTGTGTGTGTGTGTGTGTGTGAGAGCATATTTCTGTGTGTGTGTATGGGGGGGTGGGGGTAAGTGTGTATCTGAATATACCTGTGTGTGTGTGTGTGTGTGTGTGTGGTGTGTGAGGGAGCTATTGTGTATGCCGTACCTCTAAATAAAGGAACCAAGGACCGGTGGGGGGGAGGGGGTAGGGGGGCATGTTAGACAAAGCCAGCCCTCCATGAGCTGAGCCCCCAAACTGAGCCTGCTTCAGGGAGGATGAATACTTTCCAGGTCCCCTGCGCTGTGTGCACCCCTCGGCCCCTAACACACAGTCACACACACAAAATGCCTTAGCATTCAACATGACCGAGGGACAAACAGAAATGGACGAAGAGAACGAGAAATAGTTTTTGAATTGTTCGAACAAGAAATAGTTTGTGAGTAATCAAATTTAAAATGTGAATGTGCACGTCGCGGTCGTATTGTGGGAATGTTATTCTGCTGTGAAACACAGTTATCACAACAGTTGTTTACAGGCCGATAAACCAGTGATTTGGATTCCACACTCTGGAACCGTTTGTTTTTATCGCTAGATTTTACACTCAGGAGGCGGAGCGTACCACTAATGACCACATTACTCCGATTATGTAATTAACAGGTTCATTAAGCCACTTTATTAGTAGTCAATATTTTTGGTGCTTTTTGTTATTTTGGCTGTGAAATATTGACTGATGTTTTTTTTTAATAGAATGCATCAAGAATTAGGTAATCATTCCCTACCACAATCCCTACCACACAACAAAGCAGCTAAACCTAGCATATTACCTATCCACAAGAATATTGCTGCTATGTGTGCTAACTGCACCGTGTGTGTGTGTGTGTGTGCTTCCCCTTGGCGTTTCGATGTAAACGTACCAACAGCACGTACACACACTCATGTGGCCCAAAGCCCACGTCCTAGGGCTGATCAATAGGCATACTACAGTAGCTGCCGTCATTAAACTTAAACGCCAGATTCACCGGCCTACACCCACCACCGCCACCACCACCACCACCACCATTATGGCCAACCCCCCACCCCGCCCCCCCAAGGCCCGCGGACACCAGATCCCAGGCTTTGAGCCTCAGATCCCCCCACCTTACGTGGACGTCCTATTCTGGGCCTCGCTTGGCCCCTGCAGGGCCCCTAGCGACAGATTGGTGTGTTTACTCGCCCTGGTTGCTATGGCCTGAGCGCCGGTGCTGTGTTATTATTCATGCGAGGGGGACAGGTTCGCACGCACGGCCCCTGCCCCTGACGCGTCTTTCTGGATGATCGGAGCAACAACAAAAAAAACACGCACAACTGAATTTAGCACAGGTGCGCACACGCCAATACACACGGCAATGCTGTTTTAGCGTTGTCTTTTTTGTGTCACGCAAATACGTGCAAAAGCACACAAACACACACACACATACACAAACATTCACAGACTCGTTTTTTTATAGGCCTGAAGGCATTTCTGTGACCTATCAGCCTGGTAACCGTTGGTTACGGACTTGGTTTAACACAAACCTCTGGGTGTGGTGGGCTGGACAAGCTTACATCACTACACACATACACACAAACACACAAAAACAGTAACACACACACACATGCTTCCGCTGCAAAGCAAAACACAGTTGGACAGACTAGTTTTGTACAGTCCTTTTGATATGCCAGAGGAAATGTGAGTGCTTCCTGTGTGTGTCGCAACCAGGAAAGGGAGCGAGAGAGAGTCTGTGTGTGTGTGTGTGCGTGTGTGCATCTGTGTGTGTGCGAGTGTCGGACATGCAGGATTCTGTGGGACTGTGTTGCTTAGAGGAAAGAAAACAAAGGCCTTCGTCAAGGCAACCAAAGATCCTTTTAGTTACTCAGCTGTTATCTCTCACACACACACACACACACACACACACACACACACACACACACACACACACACACAGAGACCAATACACGCCACTCTAAAGAAGTCGTCTTTGGAATAAACACTAAAATGGAGTCCAGTCAAACCTCAGTGACGCCTCCTCCAAGCGAGTGAATCACCCCAGAATGAGAACCGATGTGAAAAGTTACCAACAACATCATGATCCCAAACCGCCAAGAGGCTTATTCACACACAAACACACACAAATTCTCAAAGTATTGCGTCTTGGATTGTCTTGCGTTTCGGGAGTGCAGGCCGCTGGGGTTCACGAGTAGGTAAACCTCTGTGTCACTGCGGCGTGCGCCACAGCTGCGGTGTTTCTCAGGTCCTTCTTTAATTAAAAGTGCAGCGAGCCTTTCATCCGTCCTGGAGTCAGTGTGACAGATGTAGCCGGCGGGGGCTTTTAATGTGGCGTGTTGTGGTGATACCAGCAAAGGGGGAGATTCTCTCTCTCTTTCTGTGATCCCCCGCCCTGCCGGATGGGGAACAGGGTCCCATGGGTGCGTTGAGGCAGGTATGGGGGCCTGGATGGCCCCAGGATGTTGTCGTAGCAACACGGAGAGGGGGGAGGGGCCGTGGCGGTTAGTGTTTGTTTGGGGGCCAGTGTTCCATGTTAGCTAGCGCGGCATGTCGCCCGCCGTTAGCTGGTGACGTTTGGAGAGCTCACTGTCGGGTACATGTTTGCCGTTATTGTAAGTCTCGACGCCAGAACTGGATCTAAGTGGACCAATTTATGTCCAAGTATTAGTCTTTAATGGTGCGATAGCTTTAATGGGGATTTTTTTTTGTGTGTTAGCTATTCTGTTATTCTGTTATGAGAAACCAAAGTTGAACTTTGACCTATCCTGTTGAGGATTGTGCTCAATTGATTAGGTTAGCATTGAAGTCCTCCAATCTTTCTGATGGATCAGGGTTTGACAGTGGAACTATCTAGATGGAACAAGCTAAGTCAGTCAGGCCAGTCCGTCCGATGGACCCAGACATGGCGAGTCGAGCGGATTTGATGGGTCAGACCTTGTGATCAGACATAATCAGTGGATCAGCCCTCGCATCGGACTTTGACTTGGGCTTGGGTTGTAATTTAGTTTATCTGCAGATTAATAGGGATGTCTGGATGGAGATAAAACATTAAATCGACATTTGACATGTCATTCAATTGTATTATGTAGTAGTAGGTATAGGATAGAATCTGCACGACCATTCGATGAGCCTTTAAGCAAATTGGAATTCATAATCCTTGTTTTTGGTTAAATAAAACAACACAAATTGTTTTGGTTTTAAAAATGTTGTTGGATTTTGACATAATGGCAAGTTGTCAAAGTTTGCAACACTTTTTCAGAAGAACTATCCAGAAGAAGGACAACACACAGTGTCGACCGATATTAAGAGACATGATGCCATGCAGATGGGAGCTGTGCAACAACAGATCTCAGTTTAACCTTATCCATTATGAACTTTCTATTCCAAACAAATAAATTATATCGAATGGGGCTCGACACCAGTGAGAGCTTTGAGGTGGATTTGCAGAGTGATATGGATGAAAAGTTTGGTTTTCCTAACCATGCTTGGACTTTTACACAAATCCACGAGACGCGATAAAGTCAGGAATGTTGATAAAATTTGCTGCCAAGTCTTGGTTTCCAAACAGCCCCGAGAGGAGGGGTAGGACATCGTATCTGAGAGCTTCTGAGCTGAAACTTCAGCGCAACAGAAGAGTAACAACACTGCTTACAAATCATTCCTTTTAAGATTTTACAACTGCACTGTTTGATTTACGTTCATCAAACAAAGCTTCCTGTTTCACCCTGAGTACACCCTGCACTTCTAGTTTCCAAATGAACCCAAGTGTTTCTGTCCCTATCATTCTGCCAAACATTTTTGCTTATATTTGCTATTATTTAAATACAAATAGCAATTTGACAAGGCTATTATTTGTAAACCAATATAACAACAGCAAGCAACACTGTAGAGTAGAGTAAATCCCCCTTGTGTCAATTTCTGGAAATTTCATCCAATGAAAAGTGTCAAATCCATGCATGCAAACGGATGCAGACACACATAAAGGAGCTCCATGTAACTCATGAGCAACACTAGGACCAAAACAACCAGGGTATTTCATCAGAGATTCAGTTGGCGTCTCTGACAACAATGCTATGGCCAGTACGTTCTCCTTTGGAATTGGAAATCCTTCTGAGGTCGGAATGTGTGTTTTTGTCCCAGCCTCGTGCGATTCACCGTGATTCTCCTCGTTGTCTCACAACACCTTTCAGGAACCGAGTCGCGGTCGAGGTGGAGGACAGCAGACGTTCATTCCGTACACTCGTATTGTCCTGACAAAGGCCAGGGTCGTCTGCTTCCTGCAGCACCACAACAGTACAACCAAAGTAGAGCAACCAGTAGAGAATCAGAAGAACATCCCCACTTTAAACACACTCCTGTCCACATTTGAATCCCGCCCCGCTGACATGCGCGTGGTCCTCCGTGACGTCCGCGCGGTCCGACGTCCTGCGCTCACCGTTGCCATGGCAGCGCGGCAGCTCTCAGGGCCACTCACGGCCGCCACTTACAGCCCCCGGCGAGCGGCGCGTTGTCAAGGTGTGCAGGGGCGTTGGAGTGGGCCCGGGGGGGGGGGGCACACCGCCGCGTGTGATACATGTGACCGTGGCATGAGGCAAGCGTATGGTCGCTGTGTGTGTGTGTGTGTCTGTGAGTGAGTGTGTGTGTGTGTGAGAGTATCAGCGTGTGTAAGCGTGTCAGTGTGTTCATGTGTGTGCGTGTGCGTGTGTGTGCTGGACGCCATGCCAATTTCATTTTCACAATTTTCGTTGTTTTTGTGTCTGCTGCATTCACGTCCACGGCCATCGTAGTGTTTGTGTGTGTGTGTGTGTGTGTGTGTGTGTGTGTGTCGCTCTGTGTACTTGTGTGTGTGTCCCTTTGTGTTTGGAATAATATTTATCAGTCCTCCACTGCCTTATTAATATGGGCTAGCTATAATTAGCCAGCCTCCTTCTTTAAGCGGGTCAGCGTGAGCCTGAACACCCAAAGTGGGTCACTGCGGAAATCTGCAACCACTACCCTTTTCTGGAGGAGACAGGCTAGCGTGGGGGTGGAGGGGGAGAGGCGGGGGAGGAGAGGTGGGGCGGAGAAGGGAGGAGATGCTGCGATTAGCGGTGGGAATCAGGGCCGAGAGAGCAGGGATCAGAGGGGGCTGGACGGAGCGATACAGAGAGCGAGAGCGTGAAGGAGAAGGAGAGGCTTGCACACTCTGAGTGTTTGAGAGAGATAAACAGATCGGATCAGATGGTTTTGTTTGGCGGGCCGTTTCTGACGCAGAAGGACGGTGCCGCCTGGAAATCAGAGCAATCGCTCTGCAATTGCGAAATCGCTGAAATAAACGACTGAATGCGTTAGATAGTGTGTGTGTGTGCGGTCCTGGAGGCTTGTGTCAGGGAAGGAGAGAGACGGAAGTGAAATGAGGTCGAGGCAGACGACAAAAGAGGAATTCATGCTATTTAATGAGTTGGTAATTTGAATAGTTCATGAGATACTTCTGGGAAGAAAGTGGAACATTTTCAAATCTTGTGTTTGCACTGAATACATTTCAATTCAGTATACTGCGAATAAAACGAACAGTCATTCAGAAAACAGTAATATTGTAGGCCTTCACTGTGAATGTATTAACTATTTACTGTAACCATTTATTTGCTGTTGTTTTATAAAAATCAATATCGTACCAGATTCAAACTTGAATGACCTACTTTGGCATTGACATTAGTTTACATTAAGGATAATACATGATTTACAATATGTTTTTTTAATTGATATTGGTTTCCACATCAACATGAAATCCTCCACACATACACAGAATAGGTCCAGGCTAGCATAGCCGCTAGCATTAGCACCTCCGTTATCCCCTCCACTATTGTGCAGTTAAATGTCCATTTTTGGACAGCAGTAGTGTTTTGCTTTTGCGTCTTTGTTCCCTGGGAGCGACGGTGTAAATGATAATTCTATTTTAATGTGTCTCCGGAGACTTCCCTGTCCTGTATTGTGGAATAGGAGGTGCGTGGGCGTCCACCAGGGAGGAGGTGACTAAGACAAAGCTGTTTAAAGATTCCCTAATAATGTTCAGCATAAAATGACAAAAAACAGAATAATAAATACATGAAATAGACACATTAGGCTATACATTTTCAGCCACTAATACAGCCGAATAAGTCACTGTAATATAGGTAAGACAGCTCCATCTTTTCTTACCTTTCTCCTCATTGTAGTGGTCGTAGCAAGCTGGCTAGCAACGCTCTGGCTAGCTATTAGCAATGTTGTTAGCATTGTTAGCTAACAACAATGCTTAATTTTTAGGAAAGACATGGAGGCACAGGGATATTGCAGTGGTACTGAAGCAGCTTATTGCTGTTATGTTTATGTTTATTCTGCATGCTACAGCCTCTTGCGGCCCACTTCCCAGAATTTCTGTTCACGAATTTCACTCATTTCTTGTAAACCAAATGAAAGTGCATAAAAACGCATAAAACAAACTCCACCACCTCCACCTCCCATCTCGGCCTCGGACCGAGCCTCCAGCGTGTTTTGTGAGGCAATTAGCGCTTTTATAGCTGGTTTATATGAACATGCATTTCACACGTGTGCTCTCCAGCGCTATCCACGCGTGACTCCGTAGGGGCGTGTCCGTAGGGGCAGCGTACGCGTCTGCATCACAGCAGAGGTGATCTGATGTTATGCTCTGTTATGGTGGCAGGCCTGTGATGTGGAACAGATTTCTCAGGCCGGCCTGGCGGTGGGGGCAGCGGGGGGGGGGAAATTAGATTTAGACCAATCAGGAGAGATTGTTTCAGACGCTAGCATGAGCGCGCACGTGTGTGAGAGAGAGAGAGAGAGAGAGAGAGAGAGAGAGAGAGAGAGTGAACCGCGGGATTATGGAAGTAATTAGTTGTCTTGGAGTTATCAGTCATCATTAGACCTGATTGGAGGGATTTATGGGTCTTGGGGAAGACTTGGGAAGATTAACGAGGAAGGATGGCTCAAGGATATCATAAAGGCAGACATGAGATTATTCTGCCACACTGACTTCCTGTTGGACCGTGCTCACTTCCTCTCTGCTTCGTCTTGAGCAGTGTGTAACAGCGTGATGACCCATGCCTCAGCTGTTATTAAACGCTTCATTAGCTCATTCATGTTTTAATGTGTGATGCGTTTTATGGCTTTGTCATTACCAGGGAAAATTAATACAGTACGAGCAATTAAATGGATGAAACTAAAAGTCCAAAAACCTAATTGATAATGCCAAGCAGGGTGATTTCTAACGATATACCTGCCATTGTAGTAATAGACGTCTCATACTGCATACTGTAGCCTTTTCTGACCTACAACAAATACAACATTGCCGCTGGATCAATGCCCTGTTCCTCCTGAAATTCACATTCCCCCACCCCTTAAAAAAACTCCGACTTGCAAATCAAGGAGATTACAAAACGCTGACCAATCGAAAAAAGCATCTTGTGAAGTTCTCCTGTGTTTTCCTTTCCAACCCCAAGTCCAAACGTAACACAAACCGACGCGGCGTGCATTTCCTGTCCTTGATTTCCTGTTTCCTGTCTCCTGTGCAGAGGAAGGCGAGTACTTCCTGAAGGTGCTGATCCCCAGCTACGCTGCAGGCTCCATCATCGGGAAGGGGGGCCAGACCATCGTTCAGCTGCAGAAGGAGACCGGAGCCACCATCAAGCTCTCCAAATCCAAAGACTTCTACCCCGGTAAGACCGCCCGCCGCCGCCGCCGCTCCGCCGGGCCCTGGGCCCTTCCCCGGGGCGATCTGGTCTCACGGCCGGAGGTGGGGGGGGTAGTGATGAGAGCGAGGGAGAGATGTCTTCCTCTTGCTCACATCTGCATTAGTGGTTCAGCGGAGCCCGCTGCTCGCATAAAGTCCAGCACCGGAAATTACGTAAGACTTGGAATCGGCCCCGAGACTAGTTAAAAAAAACGGAGGGGGAAATCGACCAATCAGAGGGGGCTTTTGTTTTAAAGTCACGTTGTCGCCAGCCAAGTGATGTCAACAAAGAGCAGCGGGCTGGGTCGGAACACAGCGTCCGCCGTCCCCCCGTGGCCACGGCGGTGATGTCATGGACCGGGCTCAGGTTCTCAGGCCTGTGTGTCCGCTGCCTCAGAGCACACTGATGTGTTTACCTTGGCCGTGTCCAAAAGAGAAGAAGATTCAAGATGTGTGCGTGTAATGTGTGTAAAACAGGCTCCATGCTTGTCCTGTCTGCTCTATGGATCCTCAGGGACCCCCGGGGCCCCCAGACTGTTCTCATATTGCACATAGGGGACCGGCCTTCCACCACCCCCCTCACTCACACGCACACACACACACACACACACACACACACACACACACACACACACACACACACACACACGCACACGCACACGCACACGCACACACACACCCTGCACCCTCCTGCACAGAAACAGGATTAGCGGATCAGAGGTGAAATTGTATTTGTCTAAACTCTTAATTCTGTCCTGACATGACATGTGGTGGCTGATGGGAGGAGTCAGGGGTGAGAGGGAGGGAGGGGGAGGGGGAGCAGTTGACGGGGGAGACAGCTGAGATGATGATGCGTGTTTTAGCCGTGTGCCCCCCCCCTTCTCCTCTCTCCACCTGATTAGTGTGTCGCGGCTCAGAATAGACACGGGGCCCTGCATGAAAAACGTCCCCTTTTGTACCGTGCTACCAAATGTTCAACCCATTGTTGTGGGACGTCTGAGGAACCTCACCAGAGGGCTTGATGAGGTTCCTCCCCGCAGGAACCCCAGACACCCACAGAAACGGCGACCGCACGCCACATGCCGCAGAGCTCAGAGAGACGTGAGCGCAGCGCCGGGGCCCCACGGAATCAAACGCAGAAAGGCTAATGACTTTGGGAATGTTTTCCTGGGGAATTCCGTCGATGTCTGTCAAATGTCTCCTCGCGGGGCTGCATATGTAACGATAACACTCGACGGTCGCCCGGTTTGGGGAGCGATGCAATCGCTACATTCAGAGTTTCCTCAGCCCTCGTGCTGAAGCTCTCTGTTCCGCCCAGTAATGCAGACGTTTCCCCCCATCTAAAGTAGATTACATAAGATTAGATTCAACTTTATTGTCACAAGCAGAGTACAGGTGCAAAACCTATGAAATGCAATAACCAGAAGTGAACAGAACTTCTAACCAGAAGTGCAGAAGAAGCACTTAAATACCAAAGTGCTAAAAAGAGATGTTTTATGTACAACAGTGTAGTAAGTATTGTATGTAAGTATGTAAGTATTGGTGATTATAGCAAGTAGGCTGCTTGGAGGTTCTCTGTCCTTTCAGCGATCAGCTGTTGATCCAGTGTCTGTGGTCCAGTCTTTAAATCCCAAGACTCTCACTATAAACGTACACACTCGACAGATCCTACAATCCCAACACAATCTAGATTTATGTATGTCTCCCATTGGAACCAAAGTACCTAAAAAGTACACGCACACACTGATCGCTCTAACGTAAATCTTACTCTGGCTTATACGTAAGCATACATCTGCACATATAAAGACACACACAAAGGCGCACACACACACAGATACACACAGACACACACACACAGGCCCCTATTCTCACAGGAGAGGGGTTCGTTCAGAGGGAGACATTGAAAAGAGGGAGGAAGGGGGAGAGCAGTGAAAGACGAGGAGGAGGGGGATGCAGGGTGGGGGGATAGAGGCCCGAGCACTAAAGGAACCGTGTGTGTGTGTGTGTGTGTGTGTGTGTGTGTGTGAGAGAGAGAGAGAGTGAGAGAGAAGGCCCTTCCTCTGCGCTGAAGGGGGCATCTGTATGTAAATGCGACATGGTTCTTCCTGGGTGACAAATCAAAAGACCCACCTGCTGCTGTGTGTGTGTGTGTGTGTGTGTGTGTGTGTGTGTGTGTGTGTGTGAGGATAGACGGCGGGGCTTAATGACGCTGCTAATAGTGATTGCTCTGCCCCACGCTTTGG
>JAOTIX010103607.1:0-10000 GCA_027123715.1 Gaidropsarus macrophthalmus
GCTGCAAAACATGTGGGAAGTTAATCTAACGTTTGTGTACATCTCGGTTGTGAACATCTCGTTACAATCTAGTGTTTACGAAACAATCGCAGTAAATTACTTCGTCACTTTGATCAAGAAGTGTCTGGTAAACGCAATATATTCACAACACAATCGCATTAACATAACATTCAAAAGATGAAGCAACTAACTTTTGCCAGTACAACGGTGTTTTGAACGTTTGGAGGCTTGTAGATGGCCAAGTCTTGCACCCAACCACAGCAGAACGTCTCATCGCTTTCCAGCGATTTATGGCATTTAAATTATTGCATCGTATAATTATTCACTGATGCCAAAAAACAAGTAGTTCACTAGGTCCATATATGTGCAAGGTGGTAAAAGGTCCAGGTCTCTGTCCCATTCTGCTGCAGGCAGCTCGTATGGGTCGACGTTGTTTATGTCCGACAGCGTCTCCTCATACCTCTGCTTTGCGCTGGCAGTGAGTTTGTTCCTGTAGGGACCATTTCCTTCGCCTTACTCCTCTCCATGTGTTTCTTAACTTCTATTTCGTAATGTCTCCTGCGTCTCTCTTCGCGTCTTTCCTCCTCTGTCTCTATGCCGCTCTTACTACGTTGCCCCTGGCAACCGATAACCGTGGATGCCGGCATGGCGGACGGGCTCAAATTGGGCACCAGGCATATGGTGCAGATGTTAGCTAAAACGTGCATACCTTTAGTTAGTTGCACATATACAGTACCCTGTAATGTATCCTTGAGTGCAGCATGTCAAATCTGCACGCCAGGTGGGTACAATGCAACATCCAAACTCTCCGTTAGCGTTGGATGATGTTGCCCTGTAAGGGGAGCTGTTGCACTTCTACCGCTGTCGACAATGACAGGAGGAGGAGGGAGCTGCGGGGGGCGGGTTGGTGTCGAGGGCAACTGAGGTGAGCAGCAGGGTGGCAGCCTAAACTCTCACCAATCATCTCGTTCTCTCTCGCTCTCTTTCTCTTTTATGTTCTCTCTATCTGTCTCTCATTTTATGATTCTCTCTATCTCTCATTTTATGATTCTCTCTCTCTCTCTCTCTCTCTCTCTCTCTCTCTCTCTCTCTCTCTCTCTCTCTCTCTCTCATTCTCTCTCTCATTTCATCATTCCCTTGCTCTCTTGCTGTCTCGCTCTCTCTTCTCGCTCTCTCTTCTCGCTCTCTCTCTCTTCTCTCTCTTCTCGCTCTCTCTCTCTCTTTACCACTTTCTCTCTCTCTATTCACTCTCTCTCATAGTGCTCCGTTGACCTGCCTGTTTATGACATGAAAAGATGTTATTAGACATTTTTACAGTGATACGCTGACAACGGGGGCGACGGCTGATAATAACCTCGTGTTTTTTGTCATCTTCTTCTTCTTCATCTTCATCTTCTTGAGCCATGATTTAAATCAGCTCTGCTGGCTGGCCCGGGCCGTGGGTAGGTGAGGCTGTCATACAGAGAAGGGTTTGGATTGTGTTTGAGGGGGTTGCTGTTCATAAATAAGCTCATGGTGCGAAACACACACACACACACACACACACACACACACACACACACACACACACACACACACACTGTGTATCTCCACTTGTTGTCCTTCAGACTTATTCAGAGACTGAGAGAGGGAGAGAGAGACAACTGCATTCAGCGAAGCCCTTTGATACTCGAGGCTGCGGTGTCCTTTCTTTGGTCTTGTTGCCGATGATTCAAATCCACGTGTGACAGTGTCAGCGTTTCATTCTGTTGAGGCCAAATAACGAAATAAGATTTTGGAAAATGAAAATATGGGAAATATAAGGATTATAGTAGTAGATTGAGGCTCTCACTGACATTATGAAGTGCGGTATATTCTTCCCCTTTTTGTCAACACCAACAGATTTGTTTGTTGAAAGAATGACTGGGGGATTACAGGCAAATTGGCTGGTAATCAGTTCAATAAGTCAAAACATTTTACACTGTATTGGATTAAAACATTGCATGGGATATTTGCCATTATCTAAATCGTATATGTCATAAACATATTACTTGTACACATTAACCCTATATTTGATTGCAATCTACCACTACGAACTGAACGATAGTTGATTTGAAGTTAATATTTTTGACCAATATCCTACATCTGCTCTACACTGGAGTAGTGTTTTATGATGACAGAAGTTATGATGTGTATTTGTACGTACCCACTGAAGCCTGGCTGAGGGCTTTCCACTAATGCCGCTCTGGGCTTTCAGGCTTTTATAATGCATGTTTAGTGCCTTCATTTGCAAATGCACCGGCAGTGTCTTGCAACGCATTGATTAAGTTACTAAAAAGAGTTTTTATTGTAGCATTTAATCAGACCATTAAACAGCTTTGATGCCTATTATGTAGTTTATTTGGAACAGATGTGTTCCTATCATGTTCAACCACTACAAGTCACTGCTCATATCCCAGTTAACAAACTCTGCAACTGCATGCAAACGGCTCCTAAGCCAGGGCTTATTGTTATTATTTGTTACTCTCTTATGGACAAATGACCCAGAGTTTCATTAAGTTTTACGAACTTAATTTACGTCGTAGTATTTGTAGAGTAATGGCTATACAATGCTGTACACAAATTAAACTGGAAAGCTAGCTGCTTAAAATTAGCATGTATATTATACAATGTCCCATAACCTCTAAACCAAGCCCTGATAACTATACCTTTATTAGTTAGAGTACAGTCCTTAGGAATTCCAACAATACAGTGTTTACTAGGATCAAGCCTAGAGTGAAAGGCACTCAGTGCTTCATCAACACCTTGCCCCAACACGTACAGCCAGAATGTTTTATTATCTGACTGAATGACTAAATAACACAGCACGTCTATTTTACCAGGGCGTCATATATCGTTCCTATAATTAAGGAGTGTAGCGGTGTTATGTAACTGCCGAAAGAGGAGAGAATAACAAAAGAGTGATTGACATGTTACAGAGATCTCCTTATTGGATAGTGTTGGGTAGATTGCTAAGGGGACAACATTTGGGCTTTATAAAATGTGTTTTTACAGATGAAGTGTACCGGAGACTTCAAGTATGTTTATCAGATTCCTTCGGATAAGCCAACAATATTTAGCGCCCTCTAGAGGTTAAACATAAAAGGATACCTCTTGAAATAGATGGTAAAGCAGCAGTAACAGCTAACGAAGGTGCCCAAAAACGTGTTTCAGATAGGGCATTATTCCGTGAACATTCTTTCATTCAATTTTCGGTAAGACATTCCTGAAAATATTGTGCACATACTTTCATCACAGTGGTCGGCCAGGTATTAGTTCAACTACATCTGAAGAACAAACCCCATCAAGGTCTTTATTACACAAGACGTCCGTGACCGTCTTTAAATGCTCGAAGATGCGTCATTCCGAAAATTTCATTTTAATATCAAAGAGGCAAAGCTCCCCCTCTATGCAATGGAGCCATCACCAAAAACAGCAGGGGGACTAAACAGACATTTACTCTAATTATAAATCAACCTCATGCTGTTCACACTTCTCCTTCGCTCCCTCTCTCTCTCTGTCTCTCTCTCCCTCAATCCTTCTCTCTATCGCCCACGTCAGCACAGAGCCAAATGAGATGGTTCATCTAAGGTGACTGAGCGCCGTGGCAACGGTCCGCAACATGGGAGATACAGTTGCAAACGACGGCCTAAATACTGCCTTCGTACACTTCCAGGTTGTCCAATCCCGAGGGCTGACAACTGTAAAACTATTTATCACTTTTACACCTTTTATAACATAATATAAGTATATTTATAACATATAGTCATCTTGATTATAAACATTTCATGATCAAATCAGGCAAATAGATAGGAATGTATTGACCAAAGATATGTAGTGGAACTTGCTTAGTTCCTGGAAATAAAACAATACTTTCAATCAGGAAGACCAGCCTGCACTTCTATTCTAGCTATGTCTGGGCTCCAGATTCCCACGCTGTCATTGTTAAGTTAAGTTAAGTTGCTAAGTTAAGTTGCTTTATTTTGTCACACACACAAGGTACAGTGAATTTTTTTCTCTGCGTTTGACCCATCAACTGCACGACACAACACACTGTGCAGGGAGCAGTGGGCAGCAGCAGTGCCGCACCCGGGGAGCAATTGGGGGTTGGGTGCCTTGCTCAAGGGCACTTCAGCCATGGATATTGATAGGGGGAAAGCACTGTTCAGTCACCCTCCCCACCCACATTTTTTCTCCCTCTGGGCCCGGGAACCAAACTTGCACTGAGCACAAGCCAGGCTCCCTAGCCATTAGGCCACTCCTGTCCCGTGGCCCATTGCATGCCCCTCCCCTTTATCTCTCAAGCAATCAGGGCCTCATGCCTTAACAAGTCGTACAATTGCGCAGTGACTTAAACTGTATATCTCTCATGTATGCGCATGGCTGTTGTTTTATTCTGCGTCCCTGAAGAAAGAGACATCCTCCAGATCCCAGTAGCTCCATCCATAGTCCCAGTGACACATCTCCAGGAAGACCTCCTGGACCCATTGACTCGTGAATAATTATCGGATTGGGTCTCATTGTCAAACGCTGTTATAAATACAAATAGTTTGTTCATTTTCATTCTGGCCTCTCACTGATTGTCATATTTAAATGTTTTTTGAGTATTTGCTAAATACCAGTAAGAGATACTAATGAACGTTCTTCATTAGTATTTTCATTTGAGTTGAGTTCCTATCAAGCATTTTTGTCTTCCTCGCTATTCATAGCACATCCTCACTAATATCTGAAAGATACTCTCAAATATGGAATGTCAAACTATGCTGTCTATCAGCCCCACCCCCCTGCCCCCTAGTCATTGGAATGGGACTGGATGATGGGGACAATCCAGTCGGTTGAAATCTGCAACCTCACTGCGGCTTGCTACTTAATTTTAGTGCAACTCGCTGTTGTGTGTCAAAAGTCAAAGAGTGTTCAGTCTGGGCGTCCTCAGAACATGCGGGAGGACGGACTGTACTCAGCTCAGCTTGGCAGGCTTAACAAACTGTATATTTTATAAGATGTCATAACATCTTTTCGTGGTAGGCCGAGGAGCAACCAAATACACACACACACTCACACATACACTCACACACACTCATACACGCGCACACAAACACACACACACAGTCACATCCACAAACTCACAAGCACAGATACACACACACATAAAGATACACATACACAGACACACACTCCATCTCACCGCCAAAAGCGATTACTGACCAGCTTGCTGTACGTGTGACCCATTGTCCTCAAATATAGCTCTAGGTTTCCACCAATCTTGTCGCTTCGCTCTGCCCCTCAGTCTTAATGCTCAGTGCCTTGACCCGGCCACCGCTATAGTCCACTCAAATCTGCCACGCGATCCCCCCCCACCCACACCCCTCCCACATCTGTCTGTTCGGTTCCGAGTAGAAAAAAAACAACAAAAAACGTGCTGCATTCACACAGCTCCCCCACACAAATGGTAACAGACGATGGTCCAGAACGATGCCACGTGTATCCATTACCAGGTCGCTGGTGATGCTGTACGTTTTCTCCGTGTTCTCTGGAGAGGCCTGGGTCTTTGTGTTGCCGTGGTGTCCTCTCCTTCGCCCTCCTCATCCTCTCCTCCCTTCTCCTCGTCCTCTCCTCCGGGTCGTATGGCTGTCCGGACCACACCGGGGGGGGGGCGGCACGGAGGGGTGGTGGTTGAATTGTGGTGCCGGGGCTTTAGGAAGGATTTAAACACTACTACTTAGCGGCTCTTATCCTCAGTGACCTTTTTGGGGCCGATGGATATCCCGTTGGGCCAGAGAATTACATTAAGCCCGGCCGCTGAACCCTCGCCTCCGCGCGCTCGCAGATTGGAACATTCGAGGGAGATTTTTCGTTTTTTTCTCCTCTTCTTGGTTGGCTCTTTATGGCTTCTGTTACAAAGAAGATAAGGGTTTGTGTGGGGGGTGACCGTGTGCTGACGGTGACGATGGTCGGTGATAGCGGTCATGATGATGATCAGCGCCGCCGCTCCCCATATGCAGAGTATGCAGAGCGCAAGTACCTGTTGGGGGCCCCCAAAATTATGTTTGAAAAAAAAAAGTCATGAAAAGTATTACATTTTTACATTGGAAAACATATATAAATAATTAACATGCCCACTGTTGTTGTTTATCTATTGTGTACTATATCACTCAATTCGGACAAATGGGATGTTTTTACTGAATATAAAAAAATTGTTCCCACCGCTTCCCTGAAATGGTACAGCCTTCAAAGTTCTCGTGACTCTTGTCTTTTCGCATTGGAGTTTGCTCTGTAGCCTTTTGCCTGAAGTGTCCATGTTTAGCCTGCTTTATTCATCTGTGAATGTTGAGGCATGGATAATAATGGCAAGTAAGAGACCATATGAATCTGGTGCTGAAAAAAGAAAGAAGCGAAAACAGAAAGATGACGCCCGCGGAGTGTGGGGGGGTGGCCATTTATGCTTAGGGCCCCTAAAAGCTTAGCAGCGGCCATGATGATGATGATGATGATGACACAGGCGGATGGGACGCGCTCTGCCATCCGGAGTCAGCCTTCGGAAGAGGTTACAGATTGCCGGTCGCGCTGTTTCAGCTTGATTATTTCCATTTTGACACAAGAACCAAATTAATTTTCAGAGGTTGTCACTCCATCCCCCCACCGCCTGCCTCTCTCTTTGTATCTGCTCTCGGCATAACCTCAGCTGACAGCTGACTGTGACTCATGGATTAATGCGATTAGCATTGTATCGCACAGATAGAGCTCAGATGTAGTTCAGGTTACCAAAGCATTACAGTAAACCCAAAACACAAACACAAGTCTGAGTGTAGATTTGTGTTGCACATCCCCCTCTGCTTTATCTGCTCACTCTCTTATAGATGTTAATTTCTGAAACCTGATGCTTTTGTGTGTATTTTACAGTCGCTCGCCTGGAGTGTATTAAGCACATCTGAAGAACTAAAATAAACAGGCCGCGTTGCAGGAGACTTTAATCATTTGTTTTAGACGTATTGCTTATGAGTCAAAGTAATGATCTACAGGCTAACTCAAAGTTAAAGTACTAATACTCTAATGTAAATCATGCTGGGGCCGCATGCAGCATCTTCTTCTGTAAACAAAACAACAAAAGCCTGGATCAGGTAATGACAGGTACGAGTGCAACACAAAGGCGTCTTGATGCTCTCCAGAATTCCGGCCTCAAATAACCCTTTCCAGTTGCTAGTACAAACCTGCACCTTTGAGGAAGACCGCAACGATGGCCAGGGGAGGAATGAGTAGAACGGTGAAGGAGATTTTGACACATTCCAAGTGATATTAAGTGTGTCATTTGTTGGCATCCGGGGGAAAAACTCGTACAAATGGAAAAACAGAACTGTTTTGTTCATGCTGAGGACGTTTAGATAGAATAGAAATGGTGTTTGCACACCCATGACCCTGGTGGGGAAAAACCCTGATACAAAAACTGATTCCTTACCTGATGGATGAAGATAATCATGAACTCTTGATTTGCATTTCTATCAAAATATTTATGAAGCTGTCGGTAGATTGAGCTGGCGTATGCATGATCCTCTCAGGCCTGATGTGTCCAGCCTAAATGTTTTCCAGTTCCATCCATCTGTGTTTGAAATGATAATGTAATGCTGTTCAAAATGATAAAATAATAACTCAAACAGCCACATCAACTCCCTGGAGGGCACTGTTTCAAAATCGCTGATTCTCAGATTTAATCAAGGCAAAAAAAAAAATGTTATCATTATGCTGGGTACTTCAAAATAAAACCAGTTGAAAAAAAAACCCTTGCAGGGGAACTAACTTTTCAAAGGGTTTGCTGAAATCGTACCTTTTGTAATTTATAGTCACAGTAACAGGGAACCTTATATTTTCCCTCCTTGGCCTCGATGTAGAAGACTTACAATCATGATCTTTAGCTCCACATGTCAGTGAGTCACGTTACTGTCACACAATACACACTTTTCTGTATGCCAGTAAAACTATTTATTTTCCCAGTGCCTCCGTCTCTACTGGAAATGAATCACTTGTTCAGCGTCCCAATGATACAAGGATCTGTGGTAAGCATTTGGAAACCCCTGAAAGGTTCAGCCTTTTTGAATTAACCCCCAATGTCCTCTGGAAAAATGTCCAAATACTAAAAGAGGAGAAGTGAGAAGAGTCAAATGGGAATCATTTGTGAAATTTACTGTAAGTTGCTCCGAAGAGAAAGGGGAAAGGGATGTGTCACCAAAGCGGGCATCCAATGAAAAGACAGCTGCGAACAAAGTTATGGCTGAGCTGGAGAAAACGTAGAAAAAGACAAAAAAACTGGCCGAACGTAGCAGTGTAGGATAGTGGGACCGCATGGGATTACTTATTCCTCTCTCCTGTTTCGCCTCGAGTTCCCTAATTTATCACTCCTGCCATGATTTTCGAAATACTCGTTTAAAGACGCACATGCGTCAAATGCCGCCAAGCGAGCAGCATTTTGCGCGTCCCCTTACGAAACCCGACCGGCCATCGCTGGGTGAGAGGCCAACCGTCGTCCGTTAGTTCGTACGTCCAGAACTATTGACTGGCCATTTCATGGGCAAGCTGTTGGGCGGTCATTCAAAGGTTTTTTTTTTCCTTCTGGCAATGCAGGGCTGTTTTAGGTTAACGGCCCCTCCGATTCCTGGAAAGCTCCATGTTGGAGGCTAGGGGTAGAGGCCCCCCTCTGGTCCCTGGCGGCCAAGATTTTTTTTTTCTCTTCGTGGAGATAATGGACCGGTGCATAGTTACCGCAACACAAACAACATAGGTGGAGTGACCGGGGGCCCCGTGCGTCTGGCCATATGCTTTTGGTATTTTCTCCAACGCCGTCCGGATCGACTGGACTGTGACCGGAGGGTGCGAATGTTGCGTTACAATCTGAGGCTGAAGGGCTGTGCAGTATCAGTTACTCTGAGCAGCTTTAGTGCGTGTCACAAGGTGATCCTATCTCCGGTCGAGTGCTGTGGTAATCACTGATAGGATGGAAGACTGTGATGATTCAGCTTCAATGTTTTCCTCCTACCCAAAAGTCTTGTCTTTTGAGTAGGCAAAATAGAAACTGATAGACAATCTATACAAATGAAAAACGATGATTACACTCATCCACAAGAGGTGAATGAATATGGATTATCATGGGAATAATATGGACATCATTGGCTATATTGACTCAATGGCTATATCGATCAGAGCCAGAATTAACGGACAATATGCGTGACACTACATGGGATCAACAAGAGAGATCTAAATGTAAACGCGTTGTAAATGATGTTCCTTCATGCATTTGACAGCGCATACAAGCGGTAGACGGGCGTCACTGTTGATACGACACTGTCAGATCTGCTGAACACCCACCATTTTCCCTCGGCTCCCTTTCAAAACCCCCAGACTGATCTCAAGGCAGTGAGTGTGCTGGTCTTGTCCTCGCCTGAACCCGGGATGGATGAAATGGCAAGTACACAGCTGAGTCTTCTACTTAGTCTCTCTCTCATTCTCTCTCTCTCTCTCTCTCTCCCTCTCTCTCTTTCAGACTCTCTCACTCAGTCCCTCGCTCTTCCTGTCTGTCTGTCTCTCCCTGCTCTCGCTCTATTTCTTTCTCTTCTCCTCTCCCTCTCCCCCCTCTCTTTCCCTCTCTTTTCTTCTTCTATCTTCTTCCCCCTTTCCCCTCTGTCTCTCTACTCTCTCAATTTATCTCGCTCTCTGTCTCGCTGCCTCTCTGTCTGTCTCTCTCTGTCTCATTCTCTCTCTCTCGTTCTCTCGCTCTCTCTCTGTCTCATTCTCTCTCTCTCTAGGTCTGTCTCTCTCTCTCTCTAGGTCTGTCTCTGTCTGTCTCTCTGTCTCATTCTCTGTCTGTCTCTCTGTCTTGTTCTCTCTCTGTCTGTCTCTCTGTCTCGTTTCCTCTCTCTTTCTCTCTCTCTGTCTCTCTGTCTCTCTCTCTCTCTCTCTCTCTCTCTCTCTCTCTCTCTCTCTCTCTCTCTCTCTC
>JAOTIX010108232.1:9072-19109 GCA_027123715.1 Gaidropsarus macrophthalmus
AATGCAGGGGGAATTCTACGAAAGAATTGAATAAATGATATCGTCATGGAAATGTTAATATTGCGACTCTCTCGTATATCCCTTAAACCAAGTCACTGGCAGATCTACGAACACCAGAGACACTAAAGAAGGAGGAGACACATCACTGAAAAAATCGCCCAATAAAATGCATGGGGAAACTTTGTGTCCTGCCCATGCCTCAATCATTGTGCAGGTCCTATGCGGTCACATTGTTTGCGACACTTGGAAGCGTTCATTTATTTTGTGCGGCCATCCTCCTGGCCACCAGGACCTGATGGTGGTGAGAGCCGAGCTCCAGGAGCAGCTCCTGGCCGGGGAGGAGCTGGAGGAGCTGCTGAGGAGGCGCGAGAGGGAGCTGACGGCGCTGAAGGGCGCTCTGAAGGACGAGGTGGCGACCCACGACAAGGAGGTGGACAAGCTGAAGGAGCAGTGCCAGAAGGACCTCGGCAGGCTGCAGACCAGTCTGGACGAAGCCAAGCAGGTAATCACGGGCCTGCTTCCTTTTTCCATTTCTTTTTTTCACGGCGTTGTCCTCAACACCACACCGCAACCACCACTCCTCCGCCTGAACACTCCCCACATTCCCTCCCTCCCCCATTCCTGTTACACACCCTGGGAGAGAGGCCGGGGAGATAAGGAAGGGCACAGAGGGGTGGGGGTGGGGGGTGTAGCTGTAGCTGTGTTTGTTTTCCATTTGAAAGTTCAGCCATATGCGAAGCCTCCGAGAGACGTTGCTTTGAAGCCAACCGTGATGAGTAGATGATGGCCCTTTTCCTCCTGTCGTTTTTATTGGTTTCATTTCCAGCGTTACTGTTTTTTTTGTTTCAAGGCTTCATTTTAAGGTCATTTATGAAAGGGAAAGTAGGATGTTATTCTACCTCATCTACATTTTTCCTAATGTTTTGGTTTTATTCGAAGCGACTAGAGAGAGGCATTTCTGAGGATGCCGGGAAGCTCTAAATAGGGACAATGCAGAGAAGAGAGGGACACTGAGGTGTAGCTTAGTGGTCATGCTGGAAGTTCCCCTTTGTCTCAGAGCTTCCTACAGTCCTGGTGGGGTTCCATGGCAGCAAAACATTTCTACATAAAGAGTCTGTGAGATCACTTCCTTTTCCAGAACACAGGCCCAGGTCCTCCAATGGGGGTTGTCTCTGAAGCTTTGTAAACAAGATACAGGGTGAGCTCATTGTTTGGCTAATTTTGGGGGAAAATCTCATCCTCTCTATTTTGAACTTGTACTTTTACTCCTGTGTTATAATTCTAGTACTTATATTTTTTATATATCCTGGCTTTTGGTAAAGAAATGTGGTGGTCATTTGGTCCAAATTTGGTGAGTCAATAAACTTGGATAATCAAACAATGCCCCCTATTTTTAACACAAGCGAGAGAGAGAGGTTTTGTCTCTCTAAACAGGCGGGGAACAATTGTATTAGAGGTACAGACAGCCGTTGTCACAGCCACTTCTGGAGGGGATGTACGCAGCATTCAATCTAGGTTGAATAGCAATCGGTGCTCGTTTAGAATCCCTTGCGGAAGCATTGTTAAGTTCCTTGCTTGGCTCTTACGTTACCGGCCCTCAATCTATATAAAGCAAGGGGGTGGGATATGCACATTGCTGTGCCTGCTTTTTCTGCCCTTACCATGCACTTTGTGATGACCGATGAGTTTAATCTACATCTAGATTGATACGGTTATCTAGAAGGGTTGTGGAATGTACACATTTGTTTTGTTTAAATGGGATGAATGATGTGTATTTTGTTGGCATTCAGCACTTTAAGACTTTTATCAAAAGCACATTACAAGTGAGTCAATCAATGTATAAATAAAACCTTCACATCCTAGTTTCAAAATAACAGCTATAGGAATCCAACGTTAAAATGTATATCAATCTCTATATTATTATGTTTCTTTTAGGAATGGAATCACTCACAAAGCGGTTTTCCTTTCTTTTTTGTGTTCGGTGACATCACCGCTGATCAGAGAATGCATACAGATATAGAAACTAGAGCACTGCTTTACTGTGTGTGTGTGTGTGTGTGTGTGTGTGTGTGTGTGTGTGTGTGTGTGTGTGTGTGACTTTAATTGGAGGAGCAAGCCATGCCTAATCTAATGAGCAGGCCAGGCCCAGGCTGGGGCTCCCTGCTTGGGAGGCACCGCAGTGATTGTGTGGCGGACAACAGTAGATAATGGAGGATGAGTTAGTCTCACACAATAAAAGCAGCGGGGGCTGGGACACACTGACTAAGTGGGTCAGTGTGTTGGAGAAAGGGAACGCATGGCAGGCCAGAGCTGGCACCCCATGTTTTGTCTTAAATAGAACGGTCCATCTTGCTTTTGTTTCTTCATGTATCCAGTGGAATGTCATAAACACTGCAGAGCGTTCTCTCGGTTCCTTCCCTGCCCAGTGACCCCTGCGTGGATGCATTCGACATTGCAAGATGTCGTTCCATGTGAATGGTTTAGATTTGATCATGTAGAAAACTATGATTCTGTGGAATGTACGAAATGTGCAGAGGCAATCTGCAGAGGGGTAGCGAGATTGTTAAGAGAAGTGTTGCTTAAGGAATGCTGGGGTGAGTCTGTAGAATGTGCGCTCTCCAGATCATGTTTCCCAACGGAGGCTGTGTAGCAGAGCACCAGCTTTGACCCGTGAGGGCTGATTTCTGCAAGGCTTCTCTCAGGGGATGTTCATTTTCATTTTTCGATTCTCAATCCTTAAACCTTAAGTCACTTCTTTCACTGCTATGATTTTTACAAGAAACGAAACTTGAAGTGCCATTCCATTTCGTATACTGCTATCGTATTCTTTCATTCATTTCTCAACTCTACAGGTTGTTTATCCTTAAGCCATGAACTGTAAACCTCCACTGGCCTAAAGAGACTTCTATGTGGCATGGCCATATTGTAAACAAAACACACAATGTCTCAACCAGTGGGATTTCCATCAGAGCCCTTCTGGTCCAGCAGGCCTTCCTCTTCAGGGGTCACACTTGTCGGTGTGTTTGAAGATAGCCCAGTAGAGGCATGGTGATGATTTGGCGAGCTGCCCGGAAGAGGAAGGAAAAGTCGGGACACAGGAAGTGTGTTGCAAAGGAAAAAGGATGAAGGGAATCCACTTTGCCAAGAAAGATTGCAGGGAACTAATATTGGGATCAAAAGTTCTGTTCTAGTTCTGAAGGACCTGGTCTCTGTGGCGAGGGTTTGATCAGGGCAGAAAGTGGAGTATGTTATGCTTTGACATAGAAACGTGTAAGGAAGCTTTGGTTACATCTGACACAGATTGGATTGAACAGTGCATGAAGAAACCATTGTGTCATGGCAGAGCACTAGGCGCTGGGGACTTTATGACTTGTTTCAAAATGCTGAAATATTACTCCTCATCCTCCATCTTGATATCCAGATTTAGATACGTAAAGCTTTTAAAATGCAAACACACAAGCATACACCCATTTTGATGAGAGCAAGGTAGTACCATCGTTCTATGAGGCCATGCTTTTACTTTCTTTTTTTTTAAACTTGGCTCTAGTTTTCCTTAATCTCCTGGGCTCCAGTACACTGGTGTACTTTCCCGAACGTAAATGTATCCTAGCAACTGTCGGCTAGTTCTGACCATGGAGTAGTTGGAGCACTTGTGGTATGCTTTGTCCAGTGTTGAGCGTGTTCTTCTGATCATCCGATACGGCACAGGAAATGTCTGTTGTTCCCTGTGACCTTGGCAACGAGAGCTCAATCGTCCAATCGTTAACACATATTCCGATGATTTTCATTTTCCGTCAAATAATTTGTTGCATTGTTTTATTGTGGGGGGATTTAATCAAAAAAATGATTTGGATTTAATCCTTTGCATTCTTGTCCAACAGCAATTTCCTCCCCGCTTATACTTCAAACAGATCCATTTCCAAACAGAGGTAGCCGCAAGCTAGCCCAGTTTACAATTTCATGCCAAATAGGTGATTTGCAAAATGTATTTATTTGACCATTAGTCCATTTTCCTTGTTGAGTACTATTGCATTTATCCATTGTAATTACATCTTCCCTTTGGCCTGCTTTGTCAGTGAAGTCATAGTTATATATTATTGCAGCTGCTTTGCAGGGATATCCTGTCTTTCTGTGCATCCTGCTCTGTGCAGAGGTAGGGTTGGTTTCAGTAAGGCCATTGTCTCATTTTGAATGGTAGCGGTTTTTACGTTGGTTACTTTGTTTTTGTCCTGGAAAGTTCTGGTATAATGCTGGTGTGATACATTCACATGTAAATGTGTCAAGGTGAAAATAAGCACGTCAGTCATCCATGCTTTCAATCCCGTCCATTAAAGGACACTATTATGAAGTGTAAGAAGGAGAGATCACAACATGAACTGATTGATACTGTTCAACATCGTGGATTACCTGTGCTGAATGCATACAGCCTGATTTTCACAAAGATTAACGTAAACCTTGCTTAACGTGTTAAGTTCACACTGCCGTGGTGTGACAGTGCATGGGCCTTGGTGCCTGAAAAATTGCACTTAACCTGAGATGTTGATTTTTCATAATAGCATTTATGCTGAACTTTGAAGGCCTCACTCCTGAGTTAATGAGTAACTTTAGGTAAACATTTCCAAGTACAGAAAAAAATCCTAACCAAAGTACTTTGCTGGTTTGTATCAGAAAGAAAATGAAGGAAATAATAGTGTCACTCTAATCTTTCGTTTAATTCGTTTAATCTTTTGTTTAGTATTGATTTTAAATGTGATACTTCCACAATTCTTCAAGCTTTTTTCCACAAAAAGTTGAGACAAAGCGTATAAATAGCATTTTTGTATCACGTTTGAGCAAGCACAAGGATCTGTAGTGTGCAGGGGGCTAAAGTGGACAGTGTCCTTGTGGCAGTATAGTGGTAAACTGGTTTAACCGGGCTCATAGCGGCCGGCCAGGGTGACCTTGATACACTGACTCAGACACATGGGGTTGAGAAGCAGCATTTGTGAATGAATGACTATATTTGAAACTACATATCCCTTTCATGTGATTGAGAGCTGTCCACAGGGTGTGTTAGAAATTCATCAATTGTGCAAAATTGTCATAAATGTATATGTACGCATTTTTGGCTGCTATAGTTGAAACCTGAATGCTTTCATTCTGGAATGCCTTCATCGCGAAGTTCAAAACATATCGTGATTAAAAACTGGCTTTGTAAATGCATTCTTGCACACAATGTTATCGCTACATTTGTTCCTCAGAATCCTAGTCGTTTTCATGCTTGAGTGAGTTCTCTCATTCATGATCACTTGCTGTAGAATGTTTCCTGAAGAGTATACATATGTTGTGCAAGGCCTTTCATTGCTTTGTTCAAACGTTCTTTGTTTCCTCATATAAGAGCATGTCCAACCATTTATCCGAGTGAAACTGTACCGGCTGACAATACAAAGACAATACAAAGACATGCACCATGATTTCTTTATGAATCATGCCTTTATCCTTATGGTGTTGTATTCCTGCACCACCACAACAGCCATTTTGGTGTTCCACTGAACAGTCAGAGATTCTCTGTTTACTCCTGACGTGCTTCTCAGAAATTCGTATGAACTCATTACCATTACAAATATTTAGCTTACCGTAGTCAAGCAGGTTGCAGAAAACTAACAAGGAAGGTATGCAAGGTAACTGAATTAGGTACATGAAACAAGGCATATCTTACGCATGGTTTAACTTAACTTAACTTATTACGAATGTTTCTGTGTTGGTACTAAATGCTAGCTGGGTCGGGGAAATAAATGCCGAACAGTTTAACCACCGAGCTAGCAGTTAGAACCATGAAGGACGCTGGTAGACTCTAAAATGTCTTCAGCCTCAAGGCAACATAGAGATCTTGCTAAGCTATTTCAGTAGTTTGTGAAATGTTTTGTGACAGTAAATCTAAAAAAATACATATTGTTCATGTGAAGTGAACGGTTATGAATGTATGTATGTTTTTTGACGTTTGTTCAGGGTTAGTGTTCCCACACTGTTGTGGATCGCTCACGCTGAGGTTAAAGGCTAGGCATTTTGCTGTACAGGAAACTCCTGAACCGGCTGTATAGCATTCCATGTCATTCCTGATATTCTTGTTTGGACAAACGCAACTAATTCTCGTGTTGAATGAAACTCTGTTTTTTGTTGTCAATGTCGATACCCGCTATGTGTACGAGCTGAGTGACTTGTATGGACTCTTGTCACTTCCGATCGCACCTCTCCCTCTGTGTTGGGGTCTCTGTAACGGCCCCTATACTGACAAAGGAAGCACACTAGTGGTGTTCTGTAAGACGGGGGGAATGATGAGGGGAAATTATGGTAATAATGAACATAGCAATAAAATTAGCAGAGTGACATCCTGTTGAGTAAACCATGTGAAACAGACGCTCATTCCTCCAGAGTATTCTTCACTTCACTCTCTCTCTCTCCACTTTATCCCCCACCACCGTTCCCATGTACTTTTATTATACCAAGGCCTGTTGCTTCCTCTGTTGCTCCAGAGCCATGCAGCCGCAGCGCAAGAGAGGGTCCAGTTGGAGGCCACAAAGGGGGCCGCCGAGGACAAGGCCGGCAGCCTGACCCGGGAGGCGGAGCAGATGCGGACAAGGGTCCAGGAGCTGGAGAACCAAGTGACCAAGCTCAACCGGCAGGTGGAGGAGGCCAAGCAGCTGGAGCACAGGCTGGGCGACAGAGTGGTCAGACTGGAGGTGAGCTAGACTTAAGATGGAGGTAAAAGGAGAAGCCTGTGTCCATTCATTACATCAAGCGGTCGGAATGACACGCTTGGGTGGTGATTGATTTGCAGAGAGACAAGAAGCACCTGGAGGAGTGTCTGGCGGAGGTCAAGGAGCAGGAAGAGGAGATGTCACGCGCCAATCGAGCCCTGACCTCTCGCTTGGAGGACGTACAGGTGGCTTAAACAGTATATGTCTTTGTATTTAAAAACAAACCTTACAATGAAGGAGAATGTCCTTGTGAGACCCTTGAAGATGGCTAGGCTTTCGGTTTGATTGAGCGTGGTCGTGGGAAGACATGGTGTCTCTTTGAAGGGGCTTTGTAAATGCTGCCAATGTTTGACTTGTTGGGAAATATCTCGTTGTCAGCACGAACCTAACACAAAAAAAACAAAAATGAAACCATCCAAACTATTTTGGCGTGATTATGAGGAGGCTTAAGGTAAAACCAATACCGATTCTCATGGGCTATGCCGGGATTCTAGTTTATTGACATTACACATCTTTGTTAAAGCAGCGATAAATAGGCAACATTGGATAATTCTAGGGAATCAGGGTTTGTCTATATCTTTGCGGTACTTGAGAAGCGTCATAAAGGATCGTGTGACATCGTAACGAAGATCGTAACTCAGATCTGCGTAATTGAGGTTGAAGTTCTCCACAACTTAACTGAATTCCGTCACAGAGACACCTGAGCAAGCTGAGCCTGGAGCACCGCGACCTGGAGGAGAGGCTGAACGAGGAGAAGGTCCAGAAAGAGCAGTTCAAGACCACCAAGAATGAGATTGAGGACGAGAGGCGGTTGCTGGACCGCACCGTGGAGAAACTGCAGAGGGAGGTGAGCACGTTCCGTTTCAGTTTGTCCAATGCCTTTCTAATAAATGTGTGCCAGACTGAGACGTGTGCCAGATTGGGTGTGAATACACCTTCTCAAGTTGAATGCAGTTTGGACCGTGTCTGGTGTCTACTATGTGACTGTAGGACGTGAACGCCTTCGCGGGTTTGGGCGTGGTTAAGTGCAACTGGCTGGAAAAGACGAACAAAGAAGAAGTATTTAATGGACATGAGTAATGACGTAGTGGATGACAATAAAACAAAACTGCGGTTTCTCAGCAGGGGATCCTTGCTCATAAATATGTCGCTATTTAAATTCCTCTTCTCCGTACAGAGGAATGCACCGATGTTGGTGACACACTGGTTGTTTATCAGGGCAATTTTAACTGCCGTAGCTCAGTCTGTTGAGGACTTGGCTTGAGAACCGGAGGGTCGCCGGTTCAAGTCCAGCTCGGACCACAAGTATGGAGGTGGACTGGTGGTTGGAGAGTTGCTAGTTCACCTCCTGGGCACTGCTGGGGTGCCCTTGAGCAAGGCACGTAACCACTACGTGGCAGCCTATCACCCCACCATTGGATGTTTCTCTCATTGCATATAGTAGGGCCTGTCTGTATTTGTGTGTAATGAGTAGAGGGAAAAGAGAATGTCCCCATTGTGGGACTAACAAAGGAAATCTTCTTCAATAAGTGAATTCACACATGTAGTTGCAATTAACTCTGTAATGCGTAGAACAGTTTCCGGTCCCGTCTCACGCGTTCTGTCTCTTCCACGTTCTCGCGGGGCAGATGAACGAGATCGTGGACGCCTCGCAGTCCTCCACGCAGGAGCTGCAGGAGCAGATCGACATCTACAAGGAGAAGAACCGGCGGGAGCTGGCGGAGCTGCAGAAGCAGCTGAAGGAGCGCGGGCAGGAGCTGGAGCGCTCCCAGGGGGGCGCCCGGAGCCTGCAGGAGGAGGTACGGCCCCTGGCCCCCCTCATACCCCTCATACCCCTCATACCCCTCATATCCGTCACTTAGGAAACGTGGGAGTCTTAAGAGAAGGCAGACAGCGCAGGATTTAGTGACTCATGCGGTGTGAAAGGACCGGCCCGCGGTGGTGGCTGACAGGCCATTGTTAGCGGTCACATGGTGCTTTCTGTCACCTCCCCTGCTCACTCATTTCCTGCGATGTGATGGCATGACTTAAAAATGTGTGTGCGCTTCGCGCCTGTTTTCAGGCCTGATCACATTACCAGACATTTGAACAGGTTTTCTTTTTTGAATAATCTATGAGAGGCACGCTCGCGTATTATTAAGTTTTAATAATTTTTTAGCTGATATGATGATCGACCAAATAAAACCGTTCCGTATTCAAGACCTACTGATGCTAATGCTAAGAAGTACTAATAGTTTGTACTAACATTTGGTTCTAAAGTATTTAAATACTTTGAGATACGACTATATAAGTAGGGCTTATAGTGAGAGCCTTGATAATCCCCAAAGTGACCTTCCTCCGCTAACCACAATAATATTATTTAAAATTCAACAGTGGAGTATAACTCAAGCTAGCCCTGGCCCTGTTCTGTTTTCAATTGAGGGGTTTAACCTTGTCTGCTCTTTTGGAATGCGAGGAATGTTTTGTTCAACAAAGAAATAGGCCATCGTGAATAAATTCTTCTTGAAAGGGCCCGGGTTGATGCGCAGAGTTTTCACACAGATTTGAATGTATGACATCTTCAATGATTCCCCACAGATGGGAACTTTATCTGTTTGTCAATGTTGATGCAGATGACATTTACTTGTGTAACCTGCTTTAAGTAGTCGGCATGCGCAATGCGTATGCAAACAGCACTGAGACAGTGTCTTGGGGCATCACACTTTCTTGCTTTACTTTTTTCTGCTGAAGATAAACAAGAAATGGGGATGACAAAAAAGAAAGTGTGATTTGATCTTGTGAGTTGATTTGTATTAATTTGTATTTTCTGTGGTTAAAACCTCATTCGAATCCAAGCGGTTAATGTTCCAGTGAGATCCGTCGTACTTTCTACCAATGTCTAACCGCGGTTTGGATTTCAATTATATATTTCCACTTTGACTTCTCACCCAGTACCAGTAGTTTATACTCCATTAACTCTTTTAAGAAATGTTTTAAAGTTCAGCGATTTCATCGGTTTTGGAATTTAAACATGCACTGCGCTGCAACCTGTTTGCAATAAGTAGTACCTCTGCTGAGCTCTGCCTGGAGGAAGCATCAGTGTCATTCATCCTCGATAGACAGCCCACCAATGTCCACGCTGATGTATGGCTCACCAGCTGCTCTTCAGCAAGTGCAGGATTGCATTGTTGTGATGTCATTGTGTGAGCTGGATTGGCTCATTCAGCACCCTGCACCGCTCTTATCCTGACAATCTTAACGGGGGGGGGGGGGGCGCGCCGGGGGGCGCGGGGGGGGGGGAGGCGGGGGGGCGGGGGGGGG
>JAOTIX010109841.1:7020-18895 GCA_027123715.1 Gaidropsarus macrophthalmus
GCCTCATCCCCATTGTTCCAGTTGTCTTGGAGTGGGTTGGTCGCAGTATTTACCCCGATAATCAATGGCTGACTGATTCCATCGTAGGAGTAGGGAGGTGAGTCTTGTGGATCGTGGATCTCTGGGTTCCAACCAAAATATCAGCCTCTTGCCTTTCAAGGCAGCCAAATGAAACGGTTCTATGGTGCTCATTTGAAAAGGAATCAAAGGTGCTGTTTGTAAAACGCAGTCAAATGAAAGTGGAATCAGTGCTCTGTTAGAATCACTTTTAATTGCTGATTAAAAATGAGGGCGTCAGCTGCCGCCCTGCTTCTGGTGCGTGACCGTTGTCGTCATGACTTGTCGTCATGACTGTACAACGCGGCAAGTCAACATCATTTACTTACTTAAATAAAAGGTGTGTGTGTGCCAGGGCTCAGCCACCATCGACTAGCAGCCGATCAGCTGTACACTCAACGCGCCCTGGCAGGTCCTCAGCGGGTGATTCATAAAGTGTGTGTGTGTGTGTGTGTGTTAGCATCGGACTTTATCCTCGGGTTTGTTTTCGGTCTTTTGTGGAAGCACAAGATAGGACTTATGCAGGCGCAATGTGACACCGTTTTTCTTTTGTTTCAAGTTCCCATGACGACCTAGCTGTCGGCAGAGTCAAACAAAACAGAACTGGAATCACTCAACAGTGCGGACGTCCTCACAAGAGTAACATTTCTCTCTGCTTCTGTCAAGCCACATACTTGGGTGGAGGGACTGTTCTGTCTGACAGACAAGCTCTTCATATTTCCTCTCACCTGTTGGCTTCAGTTTGCCGGGTTCAGGTGAATGGAGTTTTAGGGCGAGTCAGCAGTTTTCCCCAAAGCACAGCGCGGCAACATATGCTAGGACGTTCTCCACTAGGCCTCTCATTGTACTGTATGTGTTCCGGGGGATTCATGTGATAAACAAGCAGTCAAACCATTTCCGTCCTGACCGTTAAATGCCAGCTCCCCTTGTAGCTGGAGGGTGCTGTAAGTACTGTTTGTATGGTTGAGATGATAGCCGTGCATGCTGCACTGCGGTGGCCGCTGGGCTGAAATCCTTGGCTTGTAGTAGTAGGTGGGCGCTGCAGTGGCGTGCTGTGAAGGTTCAAGGTTGTCTCGCTGGCTCAAAGTAGCCACAGTAGCACTTAGAGGCTTTTATCCAGAGCAGATTTCACATGCAGGTTGTTAATGAGCAGGTAGCGGGTATGTTTCTTGCTGAAGGATTAGAGTACGGATGTTGGGTTGTTTTTTGAACCAAGAACATTTTGTCTTGGAGTTGTTCGTCTATCCAGTTCCATGCTTGAGACCGATTTTGGTTAATAAACGATTTTGACCCGGCAAAGCTCCTTCATATTTACCTCTTTCCTCTGCCTGTTTGTCATGTCTTTTAAAAAGATAGTTTTTGTTTGCTGCTCAGGCAAACCTTTCTATATTTAGTTCTATATATTTACTTTGGAACCAGTTACCTCTTGTCAGTCCCTATTGGCTCAACATACAAACCAGCGCTATCTGTACTTT
This sequence comes from Gaidropsarus macrophthalmus, assembly GCA_027123715.1. Classification (NCBI taxonomy): domain Eukaryota; kingdom Metazoa; phylum Chordata; class Actinopteri; order Gadiformes; family Gaidropsaridae; genus Gaidropsarus; species Gaidropsarus macrophthalmus. Next base: position 8,553 of record JAOTIX010109841.1, read on the forward strand.
AATTATTTTTCTCCGTCTGTCTACGTCTTTTCCTTCTCCATCATCCCTCCATGAGATGAACAAAGCGCCAGTAAACACGAAAAGCTGCCATTCCTTCACATTCCGATGTTCGCTGGAGGCCCAACGCAGGCCACCCAGACCCAAACAAGTCTGGCTTGTTTTGGAGTGACCGTTTAATACCTTCCCCAGATGTTCCCAGACACGGGTTAGTCCAAACAGTCTGTGTCTTGTGTTGCTGGGGGTGATGATCTCTGACAGTGCCCACGTGAGAAGCTGTAGGTGCCAGTGCCAGGGCAAGAGGTTGCTGGGTCCATCACATGGATAACCAGGTGATGGATTGCATTAGACAGATGGGTGTGTTTCCCAAACAGTTTCCTGAGGCCGTAGGTGTCAAACTCTGGCCCATGTAATTATATTTGGCCTGCGAGGCAATCCCAAATGACTGCTAGTGCTGGCCCGCCGGTATTATACAGCGCATGTACCGCTTTGGAGCGTCAATCAGTACAGGACCCATAAACACCCTCTCCTCTGTTGACGGTAGTCATAGTGACCTCATGCTGCTACGGACACCATGCTACCCATCACATCACCCATGCCCATATTTACATGTGTGCAATATTAAGTTATATCACGCTTTGCTTGCTCCATATTGTTGGAACGTCATTAGGTCCATTGTTTTTCCAATCAATATCAATGTTGACCCACGACTGTCCCAAGTTTTACACAGTTTATTTGAGTTGACACCCCTGCCTCAGACTGACTACTACCCAGATGGTCATATGGTCAGACCTCTCTGGAAGTGGAGAAGTAGTTAAATGGTGGGGATGTGGTGGTGGTAAGGGGGTTTATCTCCAGGGTGAGCATTACCCTGTAGGCATCCTTCAGCGGATTTAAACGTTGTTTTGGGTTCTCTGGGCCTCTTCCTCTCCTTCCAAACCAGGACCAAATGCTGGAGGAATGCGTGGACGATGTTTTTGTTATTTCCTGTCCTCCGTCCGCAAGCAGGCCACACGTCCACAAGCACCATTCTTCCTCCATCCCCGCGCTTCTGTCTTTCCTCAAAAAGGGTAAATTCTCCACAAATCATTTTGTTCCCCCCTCTCCCTCCTTCCTTGGAACTATCCCTCTATTCTTCTTTGCAAACTGATAAGGACTTGTGGTGGTGTGGGGGGGGGGGGGGCTTATCAACGGCTATCAAACAGGAAGTGGGCTTTGACTTGCTAGGCGTACACAGGAAGACTCTGGTATGTGTGTTTTGGGCACAGTAATGGCATTCCTAGGGCCACTTGTCCTGCTGTGCCAATCGGTAAGGCGGTGCTGGCAGTGTGGCGCTCTCCTGCTCAGCCCAGCGAGTGGACTTACTTAGCCGCTGCTCCACCAATGATGGGGTCCACACAAAGCCGCAGTGTGAGCACCCCGGGTCACTCACTTGTAAGTGTACTGTTATTAAGTAAATGTTTTACGATTAGTTTTGCTTTGGTTGGGTTTTATTTTTCCTTCCCTTTTTTGGTCGTGTTAAAGCCACAAACCAGTGACAACAATGTGGTCGCTATTTCATCCAGAATCTTTTTTCTTGTGACTTTTGAATATGAATATGAATTTGTGAATTTTGTATTCTGCAAATAATGACAGGGCAACATATCAGATTTTTAGCCATCAAATGTAAATATTTAGAAGACCTCTTTTAAATCTTGAAGCTCAATCTAAAGAGATACAACTTTGGACAATTGCAGAACCCTGCAGCCATTAAGATCGTTTTATTTTTTTTTCTACAGTCATTATCAAAGACATTATCTCCTTCACTAGGGCGTTGCAACTACCCTCCAACTGTTACGTCCTCTTGGAACATTCTCAAAAGGAATGATTACTTTTCAAGTATCACTCTCTTCACTAATCGCTGTGCCTAAAAGTGGACTCACTTGTAAAAGAAGGATAAAAAAGCTGTTGTTTTACAAGCAACCAACCCCTCCCCCGTTCCACTCTGTTAACTCTGAGGCAGACAACGGTGCTCTTCGGTACTTGCTAGCGTACATTTATCTTGCGTTGATACAAAACACAAGGAAACAATGGATTTTACATCAGATTTCTTTTGCTGTAAATTACTGGAACCGGTCTGCACCAGACACATCCTCTCCCTTTGACATCTGCTTTTTGTTGTTGCCTATTAAAACATAGACTGTCAAACTATTAAGCAAAGGTTCATAAATGCTGACTCATTGGTGGGATTTTAAATCCCATTGCTCACACAGCATTGTTTTATTTGTAGAGCTCGCATTCGTCAGTGTTATTATGGTCGTCAACCACCAAGCTGATATGTATAATATATATATATATATGTTATATACTCATCAGCTATCAGCAAGTATAATATATATACACACACACATTGGGTGAATGCTTCTCACGACAGTGGAGGTCACTGTGGCTTTTGTTGGCTGCCTGGATTCTGCCCTCTTTGGATTCTGCCCTCTTCCTCAGCAGCGTTGTCTGTAAGCTTGCTTTTTGTGTGAAACCTGAATAGTTCCCAAGTTTAGAAAGGTCCCGAATACAAGTCAGACCAATGTGTATCGATTCCCGCCCTCCCTCCCCTCCACACCCCTCCCCCAATCGTCTGAAAGACTCTTTCCTTGAAAAGACATCGGCCAATGAACTTCAAGAACCTGAATGGCGTTCAACTCGTGTTGCCGGTAACTTGGGGGGGGGGACCATGACAAACAAAACGGGTGGGTGGGTTGTGAGTGCGTTAGGCTGCCGGAGTGGATGTTAGTTACAGTAGAAGAAGAAAGTACAAAGCTATTTTTCACCAGAGATGTTTCGCCTAAAAGACTCCATGATAACAATAGCTCATTATCTGAGAGCTCTGGGGTAATTATGTTCCTTAGATGCTGCCACGCCAATTAGGATGAGGACCGGCTCTGTTGGACAGCAGGTTGCTAGGTGAACAAGGGGCTTAGCGACGCGGCTAGGCTACCAGCCCTTTCCAACTGGCATTCTTGGCATCGTGCCCACAGGCCCTGGAAGAGAAAGGAGGCGGGAGGGGGGGCATCAGCTCACTTAACAGTGGATACCAGGAATTCCTGAGGAGATGTTGTTTTTTTTTCCCGTAAGAAGGCAGGCTAAAGGGAGGCTGTAGCCAAACATCTGCGGGTCAGGGATAGCTATTAGGACCTGTTCACCCTTTCGAGGCTTCCATCAGGGGATGCAATTCAGTCGCCCCTGGCAACTATCTTGTTAAACTTCACAAACACATACTTTTACAGTTATATTTCATCCACTTTGCACATTTGAATGGAATGTAATTATGGACATACAAAGGACTTACCATTTGAGTATTATATGTATTCCCTCATGCCATAGTTTTAGGCATAGTTGGGAACTTTGGTCTTCAAACGACATTGTTTCTGTATATTCTGTTCAATACTTGAACTGGAAGTCGAAAATGTAATCTTTCATTGTAAATGATCATCTAAAGTCCCTCACCAAATGTATTGGATGTTTAGTAGGTGGATATTAACCAAATTATGCTGGGGGGGGGGACTTTTTCAGACTGAATTTGACCAGGAACCAGAGAAGGAAGTGGAAGTGAATTCCCAAACAAAACAAGAGCGTGGTTAGACCAAACATCCCCAAACCCCCACATCCATAATCCCTTCTGTTGTCCTGATCCTACGCAGAACCCTGCAAGCGCACCACTGCCACCACCACCACCACCACCACCACCACCCACCCACCCATCTGGTCTGAAGGAACAGGATTTGGTTTTGGGGCCCCTCTCATTCCCCCTCCACACACACCACACTTCAACACAACTGTCCCCGTGTCAACGTCTTGAGTTACGGCTGCCGCGGTCTGCGGCCGGAGACGGACAGATGTTAGAGCTATCCGCTGCGTGTTCTACTGTGCTGTGGGGCCCAGACGCTCCGTGGCTGACATGCTAACTGTGGTCAACGGCGTCATTCCCCACTGTCGGAAGCGGCTGAAGTACGCACGCAGGATTTTCAGGGTCGGTTTTCAGTAGCTGATTTCTTTTTAAACGTGTCCTGATTTTCAGTCACCAGTTTGCTTATGAATCAATGTGTGAGACTGGTCTTGTATGAAATCTATTGTCTGTGCCCAGCTCTAGCTGACTTTGACCCTCTGGGAGAGTGAAGTAAGACAAAGAAACTAATGTCCCTACCAGCCAGTCATGCAAGTCTCGAACCTTCCTTCTTAGGACCTCCTGGCTATATCACGCCGTTATCTTAATCGCACCTTCCAATCCCCTGTACTTTTTCTGCTTTGTGGTTGGTTAGTGGTACTGCATGGTGTCTTCCTCACTCTCTTCAAACAAAGAGACACAGGCTGCTGAACGTTGTACTATGGCTATATGAAATCCATCCCCTCTTAATTCATATGCAGCTGGTCTGTGTTTGTCTCTTGAGGGCCAACCTGATGAGGTGGGACAGAGTTCTTCCACTTGATGTACAATGGGGAGAAATGCTCATGTCTGCATGGTTTCATTGGGAAACATCTATTTTCTTTTGGTTATGAAGTGAGTGCTACACACATTTCATAATTGCGCAAGTGAACAACATGGGCAGTAGCAAACCGACTCAGCCCACATGTTATTGATCGGTATACAAGCTGTCAGTTCCTGTGGCTGATGAACACTGGAGTAAACATGGAGTAGACTTCTTGCCAAATTCTCCAAATTCCCCAACCGTTGGATATCGTTAGCAAACTGTTGGATATAGCCTCAGCAAAAGTCATAGCCGTGCAATCAGAAAATCCTCCGTAATCCTCTAAATTGGCGCTGCATTCAAACATTGCAATTAGAGATATACGCAGTCACAACATTCCCCCCTGTTTCCCCCTGACATCTTTCACAAGACCTGCAAATTAATTTATTTTTCAGCCCTCAAGGTGTTCAGTCCTTCTTACCTTCCATCCACACATTGCCTGTCTCTATATTTTTAATGAAGAATTGAGAGCTGGTTGAAATGTTAATGAATGTTTTTGAGGATTAGTTTGACAAGAAAAGTAATGCTCTGCCTCGTCTCCACGCAGGAATGAATATTCAGTCTTTGAAAAAACCAAAACATCACTAAACAGGAAGTGTGTGTGTGTGGCTGGCTGGCTGGCTGGCTGGCTGGCTTTGTCTCTCTTCAACCTCATCTGTTGTTCCTCAAAGCGGAGAGGGTTTGGCATAGGGCAGGTCTAAGATGGCTTTAGATGGGAGGCCCCTATAGCTCACACACAGTCTGCCATAGCTAAGATAGGGCCTTACATATAAGCCTATCCAGTGATTAACGCCGACTTTCTCTCCAGTGGTTTAGAAACGGTGGGAACCAGTTCTAAGAGCCCAGGGGCGCGCATGAGGCCGGGGTCTGGAGAGGGGGGTGGGAGATGAAGCTAACCATTTATACCCCATCAGCCCTCCCTCCCATCCCCGTGGATCCAGAACCAAACCTCGGCCAGTAGCTACCGCTAGACGTTTTTCGCAGTAAATCCTGCTCACAAACACTGCTTTATATTTTATATTATATATTTTTATATTTTCAAGATGTGGAGTGAAGGTACGCAATTCCTGATGGTTCCAACTGAAAGTAAAACTGTGAAATACCTTGCGTTGATGTAAATAAATGATAACAAAATAACCACTCCTAAGCCATGAAACTCTAGACTGACTCTTGACCGTCTCGATTCAAAAACCTCCGACTGCGGAGGTCAAAGGCCAAGCGTGGCTTAGCAGCAGTGCTCTGAAGCCGCCGTTACCGTTTGAGATGTTGAAGCCGTTCCAGACGGTAGAAAAAGCTTCTGCCCAGCTAGCAGCGCCGGCCCCCGCCAACAAAACACTTTCTCACGTTGAAAGGAATGCCGCCTCGACTCCCAGCGAGGTCAAAAGGCCCTCCTGGGGCCCTGATGATGATGATGATGATGATGGTTCGATAACGGCTTTGTCTTTTTTGCATCGTACCACTGCTGCACCTTCAGTTGCCAAACACAATTTTTAAGGTGTTAGAATTTCATTGGAAGTATTGATTTGCGCTATTCCTCCTTAAAAACATGTTTAGTTTGAATGTGCACAGGAGGGTTTAGGGAGTTCAGTTGAATAATATGTTCAAGGCCAAAATGTTCACCATGCCAATTTGCTAAAGAATGTTTCTGCAAACAAGTGCTTGTGGTTCATGGCCAATACAAGCTACGCTGCGTGAGAATGCATTGGATGTAATTTTATCCGCTGTCCTAAGTTCACCTTGTATGGAGGATAAGTGTAATTAGGCAGGGCTTTGCATTTAGTACCAGTAGAACAAGGCACCAGAGACCCCAAAATCTAGAAATATTTGCTTCGACTGAGGCCGGCGGTCGGAGGCAGCGACATTTCTCGGGGAAACGGTTGGTGTTCACTGCTGCGAGAGGTTGAATAGATTCCCGGATCTCTGTAACGTACCCATAGTCCTCCTTCAAGCAGGACTCACCCGAACCCCCTGCTGCTCGTTAAAGACCTGATCTGACTTCACGACAGTGTCACATGCACTGTGGACTCCTAGTGAGCAGCATTCCTCCGCCGGGTGCGAGGCGGACCAAGAGGCACTCGCTGAACCTCAGCTCATCAGCTCTAGTTCTCCACGGACCGTCCTTCCTCTCCAGCGTCACTATGGTTACCGTGTCCCAACATCGGGCCCTTATTAGCGCTGTTGGTGCCGAGCTGGGTGATGGAAGAGAGCGGAACATCAGCGGTCCACCAGTCTTCTGCAGCTCAAACCGCCCATCCCTCTCCCCTCTCTGCTGGATCACCTTAATGAAGTCGCAGTGCTGGGCGTTGCTGCCACGAGGTTAATGTGATTAAGCCTGCAGTATGGGAGGCCTGATGCCCGCAGAGGGGAAGCTGCTGGATGTAGCCCCGACTTGCAGATAAATCAGGGTTTTGTTTGACAATATAATAATGGGCAAAGATCATCCAATCAGGAAAGGGTTTGTAACGAGACTACTTTAATCGAATAGCACTGTAGTTACTATTTAAGAGACGGTTTCAGGAAACAGTTTGAACCCTCTCCACCATCAGTTGCCGGAACTGTATTTGACCGTGTCATGGGGTACCGATGCCAGTATCAAGCCCCCACAGCTTGCAGTATCTCCCTCCAAATCTAACTACCAGACCAGCTGTAGTCAGGAGGAGCGCTTGACTTTGAAGAATTACCCCAGTGCCCGCAGCGTACCTCAACCATCAGAGATCTCTAACCTTACTTTTGACCTGTAACGGAAATATTTGACTGCAATTCGCTGGCTAGAAGCATCGGCCAAGAGACTAAATAGTGACTTGGAAACTAAAGTGCGTACGTGGGGTAGTTAATGATCCAGACTAATGACGCTGAGGACCATGAACCGGGTTTCACATGCAGTTCAAATCCCTTCTGCCAAGGGTAATGCTTCCGGATGATCGATGGCCGGTCTATTTCCTGTCTTTCAAAAGAAAACTAGTTTCCAACCACAACATGCATTCCGAACAAAGGGAGACACTCTGTTCCCCCCCCCCCACAACCCTGTGCTTGTTCTTCAGCGGTCAGCACTTTTTATGATCAAACATGTACTCTCCTGTCAACAGGAAACCAGGAGCAGGGAGGAGGGGGTGGCTGCACCAATCAGCTCACAGCTTGACTTGAGCATACGTCTTCATTTGAGGTTGTGTCGTGCTTCCATTGTTTTCTGTTGTTGCATGCTGCTGTTAAGTGTGGTTTCAACCATTTGGCTATATGTAGGCATTTGTCATGTCAGGTTTTAACCTCCTCATTGTGAAGACCCCCTTGGACAGATTTTACTGACAGTAAAGTCATTTGTGTACAGTACTATTGTCTCAATGTCGGTGCCTCATAGTTAATGGCCAGTGAGCCGCATGGATCATCACTGTTATGAGCTTGTCCGAACTGAACGAAACCACAGCAAATATCACCCCATATCATACATGTCCTTATACGGTCTTGTGGCCATTGTTAACTCCTTTTATTTGGAGTGCAAAGAAATGCAAAGAATTCCTTGGACGTTTTGGGGTGGAACGGTCCACTGTTCCACTCCAAAGTAAACAGTGCAAGTCCAGTGTTATTGGAGCTGCTTGTGCATAGCATAGCTTTGAGTCACACGATGGATGGCTTCTGGCTTCCGTTTGATTTTCATCTGAAAGACGTTGCTATACGTCATACCTCAGTAGTTTATCATTATATACTCATCATTGGTCTGTTTTTTCTTCTTCTTCTTCTTCTTCTTCATACTAGCTGTGCTGCGGTAGTTGATAATTATACAGATATTGACTTTGCGGGTGAAGAGAGTGAGTGATGGTGGGGAGAGAGGGGAGGTACTGTGGCATGAGACAACTAGCATGAGGCCTCTGACTTTGGGCTGAGTTTCACAGAAGGTTTTTCTTTTCCTCCCTCCAAGGACAGCTGATAAACCGCAGGAAAAGAGCCGGAAGGGCCTCTCAAATGACTGCATTTTTTTGCAGGCCTTGTAAGAGCTATTTTTACCGCAACAAAAAAAAGAAAGACTCTGTTGGAGTGGGACCCCCTTTGTTGGGCCTATACAATGAAGAGCAGGAAGCGCTGTTCTTGCATGGAGGCCCATTGCGGGGGCCTGTCTCGGGTTCCTCTCTTCAAGCTGGTGGTCTTCCACAGTCCATCATGGTTGAAGGGCCACCTTCTGACAAATGAACCTGAAAACATTCCTGCACAGTTCAGTCAAGCAATGCAAAAACAGAAAGTCGGGCCCCATCCTAATTTTATGATGATAAACATCTCACTTTCATAGCCGTACATACAGGCATTATACAGGGTTAGGTCAAAGATTTGACACATATAGCGGTGATATTTTGTAATGTTTGCAGGGGCTCTGCACTAGGTACTTTTTTATTACTTGGGGCAACAGCTTCAATCACGCAAGCTTATTGTGAACTCGCACCCTCTCCACCACCTCCACCTTCAAGAGCCGTCAAGCTGCTGCAGTCACAGTCAGTCTGGTGGACTGCATGGACAGCGTGGTCGTAGAGACGGAGGAGGGAGGTCCGAGCGGCTGTAGTTCTGCAGGGCGTCTCCTAGATGCCAGGATGGAAGCTTTCTCAGGCTGTGTGAGAAATTACTCACTCAGCCGTGAAGGCTGTCTCCTCACCTTTATGTCAAACTTTGGCCTCATGGCGGGTTTGACGTGTGTCTGAGAATTTGTGTATTTATGTGTGCGTCTGACTGACTGGGTGAGACACACACACACTCGCACACTTTATGGCGTGTCTGTTGGACACGTGTTGTCGGAAGGACATTCCAGTGGTCAACAAACCTCTCTGACCCTCCTAAAGCCCGCGTCTCCTATATGACCTCTGCAAGATGGCCGCAGTAATAGTTATGTCTTGCCTTATTTCCTTGAATGGATTCGTCCAAGCGCATCCATCATCTCACTGTTGGACCAAGGTCCCTGACTGGGGCCCCTGGGAGCCCAGGTGAACTCTGACACAGATGATTACGAAGGCAACGGCTGACTAGTGTTCAGGGCCAGAGGTTAGCAACACACTTAAGGCTGTGGATCACCTCCGCCTCTGGTTGACCCTCAAGTTCAACCGTTCAACTCTATATTTTTCTCTATTTTGTCGAAATAGTAAAGTAAAGGAAAATCGAAATGTCTACCGAATATAACATAACTTTGTTGTGAGGAAAAACTGTTGGGAAAGGAATACAGGCATTATAATAAACTGTTACATTCCTCATGGAGATGGCTGGCGTTGACCGGAACATTTATATGGAATGTTCTCACAAAGGCTTACATTTTGACTATGATGGACGCTGGAAGACAAACTCAATGTGGATTCAGTGTTTCTGTGTTCACCTCATCTCACAAAGGTGTAATGGAACGACACAAACACCGCTTCCTATACACACTGCATATGGTGCTGAAAATAGACAATTTAGTCAGTGGTTAACCCCACCTTTCTGTGTGTGACCTTGTAATGATTGATGTGATTGGTTGAACTCGCACCTGTGAAATGAACAGGAAAAATCGACAGTTCAAATCTGGTTGAACTTCCATCCATTCTCTTCCGCTTATCCGGGGCCGGGTCGCGGGGGTCACCCAGACTTCCCTCTCCCCGGACACCTCCTCCAGCTCTTCCGGGAGGATCCCGAGGCGTTCCCAGGCCAGCTGGGTGACATAGTCACTCCAGCGTGTCCTGGGTCTTCCTCTGGGTCTACTCCCGGCGGGACATGCCAGGAACGCCTCCCGAGGGAGGCGTCCCTGGGGAGGCGTCCCGGAGGCGTCCACTTGGTTGAACTTTGCATCACAAAAACTGATTTCAAATTCTTATTCAATGACTTGTTGAAGTGAAACGA
>JAOTIX010110403.1:0-18812 GCA_027123715.1 Gaidropsarus macrophthalmus
TGTTGATTATTATTATTATTGTCTGATGTTTGCATTTGACATAAGACCACTGCGGATGATTTATTATTTAATACCGTCGCCAGGACGGCTGCGTCATTAACGATTATCGAGCAGATGTAGGCCGGCGCAAATGAAGGCCGGTCCGTGGAAATATTGTCTTAGATGAAACCGGTCCGTGGCGCAAAAAAGGTTGGGGACCGCTGGGTTAAAACACGTTTCGTTTTTAGTTTTTTTTAAGACTAGCACAGAGATACGAAAAGAAGTTAAATCGGTTTGCAACTTTTTCAAAACCTTCATTCTCACCTTGGTGCTGGCCCGAGCGCCCATTTGCAGCAGTGTCCTGACGCAGTCGACGTACTGGCGTTTCCGACGCGCCAGCTCCATGGCGATGAGCGAGCACTCCTTGCTGAGCGCCCTCAGCTGGCTGACCAGGCGGTTGTACGACGTCACGGCAACGTGAAGCGGGCTGAGCCCTGCAGAAAGGGTCGGTTGCCGTGTGACAGAAAGAAAGTTTGCGGCAAAAGCGAAATTATTATCACGGAAAGCGAACAAAAAAGGCAGCAAACTGGCCAATTAACAGACTTGTCAATGTTATAGTAATGTAATAATAATCGGAAGATAATATAATGGTTAAAAACATTGTATATTCTTTGATCCTTTTTTCTTTTCTTCTTAAAAAACACTGTCACTCACCGTCAAAATTGAACAGGTCAACATCAATTGGTTGGCAGTTCAAAAAGGGGAGGGTCTTATGGATGCTCTGTTAAGATAGAGATAAATACGAAGCCCTTTAAAGGCATATCCCAAAACCAGTGCAGAATACAATAAGAAGTAGGCCGGAGGTGTTCACCAAACACTCAGAATCCAAGAAAAGGTTTAATGAATACATTTCACAGTTAGGGCAAAAACTTTTTTTGTCAAAAAAGTGCAGAGAGTGTTTTTTTTGTGTGTCTATTCTCAGAAAGGTTTTGGCTTTTACGGTCTATGGGTTGGTAATGACGGTTCTGATGATTTTTGTGATGGAAAAGTGGTCTTATTTCCGTAGTCTTTGTTTAGTGAACGCATAAACCAATCTCTTTGTTTACAGTTACCAAGCAACCAAAGTATCTGCCACTTATGATTGGTCAGCTGTCAAAAAAACACCTGACGTCGGGCGCTTTTTTCCTGAAAGTTGAACTTTTTTCAACTTATTTTTACGCTCAGTGTGGGAGAAAAAAACGCAGAGAGAGGCGCTTAAAAAGACGCTGGTGACGTTTTCCAAAAACGCTCTGCTACATAGGAACATAATGTAAAACGAGCGCTGGCAGAGAAACAAAACGCTGAACACGCCCTTATGTGATATCTTCATGTAAACAACATCCCACGAATAAAAGCCATCACGTCAAGACAGCGCTTACCTGGAGGGTGAGGACATGACCTTTCTCAGCGCACACATGGAGAGGAGTTCGTCCCCAGTGGTCCCTGCTGTTCAGCTTTGACCCCAGCAGGAGCAGGTCTTTGACAATCAAATGCTGATTAGTAACAGCCGCGATGTGCAAGGCACCCTGTTTCAAATAAATACAAAAATAAAGTCAGGCAGATTATTTTGCAAGTAAAAACATTGAATGAAGATGTGTTTAAAGTGCAATGAAATGCTGATAACTAGCAGAGGCCATTTATGATTGGTTGACCCTTGAATGAAAGGTGATGTCACCTTATACATATAGCGGATCAGCCCCTAATGACGCAACGTGCATATAAGGCCCTGCTACAGTGCCCAACCAAAACCAATACACTTTGTTAATTGCAGACATTTAAGTTTTACAATGAATCAGGACTTTCCTGGGCAGCAATGCCCAAACCCATTCAATAACTCACACATATGAATTCATCTTTGAATGTGGTCTTTAGCGGTTAGAACAGTCTCAATTGCCTGATGATAAATACTTTTGGCACCACTTTCGTACTTCTGCAAAGTCGCGGCACAGACAGACAGACAAGAGATGGAGAGATTGTGTTTTCATGCAGTCCGGCTGCAGGCAAACGTACCTGGCCATTGTGCTCCTTGGCGTCGATGGATCCTCCGTTTCTCTCTGCTAGCACGTAGGCTAGAGCCCGCTTCCCCTGCGCCACGGCGATGTGCAGACATCTAGTAGTGCACAGTGTATTCAGCTGGGTTAAAGTCACACTTGGGAGTAAAATGGAACACCATTACAGGAGTGTATTTGGTCCCAAAATGAATTTGGTGTGAAATGTACTACTGCCCTAGTTTAGACAGTTTAGAGTTAAATTGTGCGAAATGTTCCTGATTGTGTCATGACTTTTACAAATGTTAAGCACTTTGAGCTGCATTCTTTGTATGAAAGGCACTATACAAATAAAGTTTATTATTATTATTATTATTATTATTATTATTAAATTGACTCTAAATAGAGTTAAAGCTTACGCCTGCATACACTGTATAGTGTTATCCAAACGTAACACTACCGGTTAAATAACATTGTTCGTAGTGATAGTGATTAATAATGTACACAATTTGATTTAGAAATCATTACATACCAATGCTTATTAACATTACGCTGTTAGTTATTGACAGTTATGTTAGGCCTACACACAAACAGAATGTGTGTGTGTGTGTGTGTGTGTGTATAAGACTGTGTGCGTAAGGGTGACCGTGTCCAATCTTTAAAACGTGAATTTGAGTATTCAAATATATATTTTAAGGGTTCACCCACGTGTCGCCGTCTTCGTCCTGCAGGCGCAGCGTGTCGGCCGCCACCTCTCCCAGTCTGCCTCTCTGCTGGAGGATCTGCCATTGGAACAGACTCATGTCCTCGCTCGCCGGGACCGCGGGCCGGTCGGGCCCTCTCTGCGGCGGGGAGCACCGCACGTACGGCTGGCAGACGGAGGGCACGCCCTGGCACGGGAAAACATCTCCGGCGCCGGCAGCTGGGGCTGGGCTCAACCGCCAACCGCCGGCTGCGATGTCACAGGCAGGGTTCAGGGGACGCCACGCGGTCCCTTCCGGAAGGTTTGGCTGAGCGCTGCGAATTTGGGGGAACGTCCTCTTGCGCTTATATACCTGAAGGGACCCATCCGGAAAGAAAAACACATTGAAGACCGTATCGTATTTCTCATAAACGTAGGTGTGATCAGCACCTTACACCGGAGACTTTTGAAGGCAGTAAATCAACGATGCATTAGGCGTTGTAGCCTGCGCAACATTTGAGTCAAGTCATATCAGGCCCCGTCCACACAAAGCCAAAACAGGCGAAAACGATGCGGTTTCGTTTTATGCGGTTCAGGAGTATCTCCGTAACGACGGAGTCGACGCGAAACCGCATAGATGTGTAGAAACGCTGTAGTACACGTTACAGGCCCATAAGGGGCGCTGCTTCTGCTGCAGAATTCCAGAAGAAGAAGAGGCCAGCATGCGCGTCGTTGTTGTTGTGAGTTCTGAGACGCTGTGGGCTTAAGAGCTCATTGGCTATAGATTCGAGGGGCGGGGCGATGATGTCATCGTTTTCGTTTCAGGCGTCCACCACCTCCGAGGGTGGTTTCAGATCTATGCGGTTTCGGGCACCGGAATCGCCGGCTTTGTGTGGACGGTCGGCCGAAATGCACAAGACTTATGCAGTTTCACCCAAAAAAATCGTCTTCGCATGGACGGCCCTTAGGCTACTGCAATACAAACTGAATAGAAAATCGGGCATGACATGGCCAGATAGTTCGGGAATACTAGTGCAGTGCCCGTAGGAAGTATGTATTCCTATAGTGGGAGCTTAAAGGGGAACTCGAATCGAAGGGAAAGCGAATTTCTAAAAATAAGGGATTACACCTGCACTTTTTAAGTCACTTTTTAAGCTATACCTTCCTACCAACAGTTATTATTGCATCGCCTTAGAGATGTGTTTAAAATATTATTTTATAAGTTTACATATTTTGCACAGGGTTAGACAGATTGCTATTACCCCTTTTAATTTCACTGTATGTAAAATGCACTTTCACAAAACGTGACAAATAAAACTTTGAATTGGGTTATTTACGCCATGTCCACATAGGCGGACTGTTTTAGGGGGGCCCTGGGGGAGCCCCACTAAAAATGGTCAGCTCGGAAACAATACACTGCGCGACTCGACGGCCTACGTAAATAATCATCTTTTTGAAAATACGAATGCAAAAATCTTCAAAATCGAGGACGCACAACTGCGTGCCATGCACAAGCTACATCCAAAATCTTCGGTCAGTCTGATTAACCCTCAGCGAGATACGACCGTCACACAGACGCTCCTTGAATGAATAGATAGCTGATACAAAACCTACACATCGTAAGGTAAGGTACCATTTATCAATCCAAAGTATTTTACCTCTTGGCTCTCAGTTCGTCGTCTGTGTAACTCGATGAGCTCTCGGACGGTGATCCTGGTTCCCGTGCTCCTGGTCCTGGTGGCGTGTCTGGTGTTGACAGGGCCCCTCATGCCCAGCATCGGGGAATGGATGGTGTGCGGTTCTGGAGGTACACACGTAGCCGTGTGATCAATCAACTGCTTTGAGCGTTGGAGAAACAAAAAGATTATATTTCACATGACGGAGGAGGCGGTCCTCTCCATGTCTGCGGTCGAGCATGACTGTTTGAACCCATCCAAGAAACCGTCTTTTAGGATTAGAGGGAGTTGACTCACCTGACATTAATGTAAAATTTCCTCATTCCAAAACACGTTTGTGCAAGACATCTGCGATGTGGCGGAGTAGGAAGCGGCGTTCAAAAAGTGAAGTCATATTTTTTACCTCAATTGAATTCGAAGGTGGTCATTAAGTATACAAAACTAAAACTTATCACCAGTATACCTGCTGCCACAACGGGTGGTACTAATACAAACTACAACCAAAGCTGCAATTCACACCACAGCTGAATGCCTTCTCCAACTGAACCTTTGGGAAAGCTGTTGACAAGTAAGTCTGTCCTAACAAAGCCTGCAAAGTGGAAAAAGCGGTTTCTAAGTCCCTCCCTTAAAATTAAGCGAACTGTGATACCCTTAGAAATGATGACAGGCATGAGGAAACAGTTCGGGGGATTTTTTCTTTTACCAACTGTAAACATGCGGAAAGCGGGTAAGGATTGCAATAACACAGCAGGAAGCTCATACCATCCCTGCAGCATTTCACCACCCATGCAAATTAGAACCCAGTGGCTTTGAATATTTTCTCCATCGTTGAAGTGGTAATTAAAACGACATTCTTCCTTCGTCCTCTCCGTTGTTGTAAAACACGTATATGACACAGACAGAAGATGTTTTTGCATTTATTCAATTCATGAAGGAAAAGGTGTGTGGGTCTGTTCAAGATTGCCTCTGCACAACATTTTGACCGTTTGAAATCTGATGCATTTTGAATTTCACGGTTACCCATATCAATCAATCAACCAGTACTTACTTTTTACACATATTGTAAATGTTCTATTTTTTTCCCTTGTCCGTGGAACACCAAAGTGCAAATAATAATAATAATAATAATACCAAATAGTCACAATAACTACAATAAATTACTTATCCTCAAACAACAGTGTCAAAAAAATATCAGGGTTTTCTTATCGCTTTCAGAGGGGTTCAAGTCCGTTCAGATTTCTGGAAAAAAAACGAGCGTAGTGTGGGGGCGCGGCCGCATCCAATTCATTGTCTATGCACTCCCGAGGTGGCAGGCGTTGAGTTCCGAGTTCCTCTCCGTCCAATAGGAGGCCTCCATAGGCTTTCGGGGGGCCGGTGAGGTCACTGCTCCGTTGTGGAATGCGAGTTTAGTGCAAAAAATAAAAAATAAACGGACAGCGACCTTTCGCCTACCCTTCCGTCTTGAGAGTTTGACCCCTAGCCATGACCTACGATAGATAGATAGTTTATTATTACGAATATGTAGAAAACTAAATTATCATACACTAATGGACAGTCACAAAGAAAATAAGAGAATAAAAAAATAAAAATTTGAAAATAAAGTATAACAAAGTAAACATAAACTGAAAACTATAGATTCTGTTTAAATATCCGAAAAGGAGTGGGAAGAAGCATACATTAATTTTATTGCACCCCTTTTCATAAATAACACTACTGAAATATGTTGACTTCTATCAATATAACAATAATAACAATAACAATATTAACAATAATAATAACTTGTCATTTGTCAATTACCTTAGTTCTATATCTAACAAAACATAAATCTATTACAAAAATATTTATCCTAATAAATTTCATTACAATATATATGTAACACATACATACACACACACCTACACGTATAATATATATATATATATATATACACACATTATAAAACGGTTGAGCTGAAATCCAGGTGCACTCACCTGCGATGTACTTTGCACCAACAAGCATCAGCATGCTGCCTATGATGTAGAAGCCCAGCGGCACACTGCAGAAGATACTGGTCTCTCCTGGGTGGTCACACACACACACACACACACACGCACACGCACACAAAGTAATTGATCATGACCCTGTCCATTATCACACAATAGTCAGCGATACAATAAAAACAGCGACAGTGAAAATAATAATTTGTGTGAAGAATACATTTGTATGAATCAGGCTGATATGTAACATTTAAATAAAGTTGGTGTTTTTCGGCCTACATTCGTCTCAGTGGTCACTTAAACGTTTGCTCCATCATCACTTAAGGGCGTGTTCAGACTTTTTTGTATGATATTTTGTGATGGGAAAAAGTTGAGCTGACTGTTTTTTTCCCCAAAAAGTTTTTTTGTCAAAAAAGAAAGCGTTTCAATCTATCGGAGTGTCTTCGTACCCTCAGAAAAATTGTGGCTTTTACCGTCTCTGTGTTGGTAATAACGGTTCTGATGATTTTTCTGATGGAAAAGTGGCATTTTATTTCCGTCGTCTTTGTTCAGTGAACGCATAAATGACGACAATGAAATAATGACAGCCTTTTGTGGAATGAAACGGACCAAAGCAGACTAAAATGCACATTCAGCACTTCATCGCACTCATCCGATGGTCCTACCGTTGCCGTTGGCCACCGGCTCCGTCGTCTCCCAGTTCATGGATTTCTCCACCGCCTTCTTCCAGCGCGCGTAGCGGAACTCGCTCTCTGCCACGCAAAAACATTTTACAATAAGCCAACATGAGAGGGTTAAGAATAACCCCAACACTTGAATGAGAGGGTTCAGAAAAACCCCAACACTTGAATGAGAGGGTTAAGAATAACCCCAACACTTGAATGAGAGGGTTAAGAAAAACCCCAACACTTGAATGAGAGGGTTCAGAATAACCCCAACACTTGAATGACAGGGTTAAGAATAACCCCAACACTTGAATGAGAGGGTTAAGAATAGCCTCATGGACCTCATATACCATGGACCACGCACCTTCAGGGTTGATCTGTGGCTCAAACTTCTCGGAGGTGACCTCACTCAGGTCCTCAGGCCGCAAGCTCCACACGCTCACGCCCTCTGCGGCGCCGGCGGCCATCGCTGCGCCGAGGGCGGTGGTCTCCGGCATCGACGGCTTCACTGTGTCCACATGCACACCCTTTACTGTTGGTATGTTAGCATCGCTGCTCTGCTACGATAAACTCTAGCTAAAACGGTGACAACCCATAATGTGCATACACTCTTCGTACACACAGTCACACACTGACAACGGGTCAAACCATGCAAGGCAACAGCAAGCATGTCGGGAACAGGTAGGGATTAGGGGTCTCGTTCAGGGTTACACCTCAACACTCTAGCTAGGAGGAGCCGGGAATCGAACTAGCAACCTTCCGGTTGCCGAACCCCCTGAGCCACTGCTGCCACACAGTGCACAACGGTCTGGACTACATGGGGAATAGCTGACGAGGGCACAGGTGAGACCAGCTGAGCTAGCATACAAGCTAGCATACACGCTAGCACTTGTCGCTAAACTCACCGACGGGAATGCAGAGGATGTCGGCCTGCAGCTGCATCAGCAGTCTGTTTGAGGTCATGCCCCCGTCCACCTGCAGCTGGGTGAGAGGAATGCCGCTGTCCTGGTTCATGGAGTCCAGGATCTGAGACCAGAGATGGCAGTAAGTCACACGTGCAAGTCTCAAGCAAGTCTTAACCTTCGAGTCTCAAGCAAGTCATTTTTGTGTCAGTCGAGTCGAGTCAAGCAAGTCACAAGTCAAGTCATAGAAATATAATAAGCTGGACTTTTATTTGCAACAAATACTTCAATATGTCGCAAAATTCAACAAGTATGACTTCTATGTCCAATACTCCTTCAAAGAGACCTCGCTCTTTCATGTACAGCAATGACTTGTCGAGTCATTTCATGCAAGTCCAAGTCAAGTCTCAAGTCATGGAGAGCAAGTCCAAGTCAAGTCTTTTATCACTGTTGATCAAGCGAGTCACTCAAGGAAGTCCTCAATCTGGCAACTTAAGTCTGACTCGAGTCAAGTCACTAGACTCGAGTCCCCCATCTCTGGCCGGTACATCTCGGGTTAGATGGTAGCGAGGTCTTTCCAACGTGATGAACACAGACCTATGCTGCCGGTAGTGATGAGCATGTGATCGATCAGCCATAAGCAGTCGCCTTGCTATCCTGACCTTACCTCTCGTGTCTGGAAGCAGACCGCCTCTAGGGCGGCGAACGCCACGTGGCTCCTGTTTGTGAACTGGGTTAGCCCGCAAATGATCCTGACGGAAATAAAGGGAGGAAGGTCTTTATACAGACTGTACGATATGATCCTTCGGAGGAGAAATACACTCATGTTCAAGCCACCTTCTTACGTTTTTTTGTGATAATTGAAGTACTCTCACAACATTGGTAGCAGTGCTTGTCATATTTGAGCCAGACGTCTTCAAATCAGCGACATGTGCCATTTTTGTGTTGCTTACGGACGTGCTAACGAATTGAACCGCTTTAGAAATTACAATTCTGCAGTTCGGTGCAGAATTAAAGGTTGAATCAGCGATTCTGGGGCCGAAACATAAACGATCACATTCATCTGATCTTTCCTCACGATCCGCTAGCTGCCCGCCCCATAAGCAGGCCGTCAAAAAAAACACGTCTCTGTAGGCAGCCTATGCTCCGAGATCATGAAAGAAAATTTTCCAAAAGAAAATGGTGCTACAAAACAAATGGCAGAATCGCTGATACAACCTTTAACGCAGGGAAAATAAACAACATCTTGTTCAGAACGGTTTTTGAATGTTCATTCACAAAAACCCCACATTTATCTGAAGCCTGAAACGATGTCTTCAGCCAATACACCAAAACAAGAGTACCCATCCGTAGAGTTCCTTACCCTCTTGCGCTCGGCTCCCAGTAGGGGGCGTACAGTCCGGAGAACGCCGGGACAAAATAACAACCGTAGGACGTCCCGACAGAGGCGGCCAACTTCTCTGTATTAGCGGGGTTAAAAAGAAACGCAATTTCAATACATTCGGTATTCAAGTAACGACGGAACAATTCCTTATTCCGTTTGGTTCAGGTTTTTTAGCAATGAAGTCACCGATTATTAAATTTTTTGGGGAACAGATCAATGAATCGCTTCGTTTTGTTTACAGTTGAGAGTAGCATTTATGGCGGCATAACATGCAATATTTCCGCATTCAAATATTTCAGAGCCACTAGAACGGTTATATATTTTGTGTGAGTTGTGTGTCGTATTAAGCCTTTAAATGAAGAATTTTGGCATATTGGCAGTGGGACACGACAAACACAAAGCCGAAAATTCAACCGCAAAAAACGTACAATTCCACAAAAACTGTCAAATGAACGAATTCACTAAAAGTCCTTTGAATTTTCCCCTCGGCCGATGACGGCCAACTATGACCATGGCAGAGCCTCCGGATGCAGATGTTTGGCAGGGGGGAGGGGCGGGGGAGACGTACCCAGCTCTTCGGACGTCTGGATGATCCCCAGGTTGTCCCGTAGCCATCGAACAACGGCCCCGGCGATGGCCACAGAGCCCTGGGGTGAGAAGGGGCGACGCATGCACCAAAAGGTCATGCATCAATGCATCAATGTCAACCTTTCCTTCTACACACATCAAATACAGATATACTGTATACACATTCAACACAGAAACACACACAGTCCAACCACACCACTGACGTGCGATTAGGTGAGAAAACACCGTAAAGGCGTAGTTCCGAATTTTGGACATAGGACCTCATTTCCAAGTGAGCCAGTGTTTTTCATCGGAGACGTTTTCAACACATTTCATTCAGTCCTTCTAGCGGCACAGTTCGCTGGTGCTAGGCTAGCGCAAGTCAATGGTCACAATTAGCCTGCCAATATAAACAGTCTCGCCCATTCCACAGTACACCTGAGGCAAATCAACTATTACGCCAGACTATGGATGTAAATGTCTGTGTTGATAGATAGATAACAGATAGACAATGTTAGAAATAAAATCAACCTCTTATCGCATGAATCATCGCAGTTTGAGGGACTAGTTTCTCAGCAGCAGTGGAAACTGACCATGGTAACCTAGGTAACGACAGTACAACACTGCTGTAGCCTACTATCAGGAAGTACAACACTGCTGCTGAGACACTCAAATGTCCCTCAAAATGCAATGCCATGCAAGGTTGGTTTTATTTCTGACATTCTATCAACACAGACATTTACATCGATAGTCTGGCGTTTGCCTAGGGTGTACTGTGGAACGGCCGAGACTGTTTTTATTGGCAGGCTAATCGTGGTTGTTGACTTGCGGTCGCCTAGCACCAGCGAACTGTGCAACTAGAAGGACTGAATGAAATGTTGTTGAAAGCGATTGGAGACAATCATCAATAACACACTGGCTAACTTGGAAATTGTGTCCTATGTCCAGAATTACCCGTTGAACGGCGCATCACTTATACACGTACAGTAGTGGTGATAAGAGTGAGAGAAGATGGTGATATGGTTTTATACCTCAAGCGCATAGCATGCTGGTTTGTCCCTGCCAAGCTTGTAGGCCACCGTAGTCAGCAGGCCATGGTCCGACATGACCGGCTGGAACAAGGACAAAGGTCAAATAACCGAAGGGGTCCTTAGATCCACTCAGAGATGGAACCTCAAAGTCTTGACTAAATAAATGTATCATTAATGGCAAAATGACCAAGATGTCAAACTACATTTCTTCTGCAAAAATATGCCCCCACACACACACACACACTGACAGAATGACTGACCACTTTCATCTCAATGTTCAGATGTTCACTTTGGACATGGACAATATAATAGCTGTAGCGTAGTCTTAGAGTATTGACTGTGTAGGTGTTACCTTAGGCCCGGTGTTGCGAAGGAGGAAGCAGCCCGTTCCATAACTGATGAGATGGGAATTAAACGGTTCATATTTTAATGGGATAAGATGCTTTAAATTCCAACGCATCCCATTTTCCTGAGACATCTGGGGTCTGAATATGCTTTGATCAAAAGACATGAGAATACTCATCATATATATTTATCTTTTTTCTTATATCTAATTAAAATACAGCAATTCAATATAATTCAATATTGCATTTATTGTCACACAAGGTACGGTGAAATTGTTTCACCGTACGCCCAGGGAGCAGTGTTTGGGGGTTAGGTGCCTTGCTCAAGGGCACTTCAGCTGTGGATATTGAGAGGGGGAACGCTCTGTTCAATCACCCTCCCCACCCACTTTTTTTTTTTTTTTCTCCCTCTGGTCTTGGGAATCGAACTTGCGACCCACCGAGCACAAACCCGGCTCCCAGACCATTAGCCCACGGCTGCCCGCACATTATGCTGGATGGTTTTTAGTTTTTGCCGATTTCAGGGCGAAACGTAGCAAAATTTGTACAACTGCTACTTGCGGACAACTCTTACGTGTTTTTGGCTTGGCCGTCTTTGAAGCACATCTGTCCGACGAGTGCTGCCGACTGATCACCAAGACACTGAAACAAATCGATTTTTGAACGCGTTAAACCATGGCGGCATCGCACCGAGGAATACATGGGAAAAACGACGTGGGATCAACGTGAACGGAGATGGACTTACCCCTGAAATGGGAATGCCGTTAAGTGCTCCCGATTTCTAAAACAAAGAAAAGGTACGATTATACATTTGCGTTTCTAAAATGCATTTATTTTCACTGATGCGGTACCCCGTTGAAAACGTGCCCAAATGGATCGCACCTGCGGCTGAAAGAAAATGCGGCTACATTTTCGGGAAACGCGGCTCACCGAGTGTGAAGTGGATCGTAAGAACGGCCGTGAAACCAATGATAAAAGGAATCTTATGAAGCCACGAAAAAAGGTGAAAAGCGCCAAAAGAAAGAAGTCTCAAAGACATTGAGAATCTACGAAAAACAGCTGTGAGGCGAGGGGGCGGGGTTTCCCCTTCAATCCCGAGTCCTGCCAGGACAGACATGATAAGCCGATTTGGAGACGCAGATCAATATTATTTACTGAAACCGAAATGTGGTGTTTGCGCGGTAGATACATTCCTCTACGACACATTGTACATTTAAAATGTTTAAAGGTTGTCCATCACATCATGAAGTGACGCCCAACTCCTTATTGTTAAAAACAGCCGTATGTTATCAAATCAAATCCATATTTGGCACAGTTTGCAGTGCATTTACAACATGACGTCCTCTACTATAGGTTAAATGTTTAGAATGTATTAGTCAATATTGCATTCATTGTCACACACAAGGTACGGTGAAATTGTTTCTCTGCATTTGACCCATCAACTGCACAACACAGCACACACACTGTGCAGGGAGCAGTGGGCAGCGCCCGGGGAGCAGTGTTTGGGGGTTAGGTGCCTTGCTCAAGGGCATTTCAGCAGTGAATATTAAGAGGGGGAAGGCTCTGTTCAGTCACCCTCCCCACCCACATTTTTCTCCCTCTGGTCCTGGGAATCGAACCTGCGACCCACCGAGCACAAGCCAGGCCCCCAGACCATTAGGCCACGGCTCCCCTATATATATATATATATTTATAATGATCATATTCTTGGGAAGGCTCAAACATATCCCATAGAAATACATAGACATATAATCTGTTATATGCCCACTCTAAATACACGTTATATCTACTATGTACGTGTATATACTCCACCAATGACGGAACACAACAGAGTACAGTGAAAGAGGTCCAAATTGTTACTCGTTATTCTAGTATCCTGTAGAGTGGGTGGGGAGATTTAGCGAGGTGTATGTCGTTGTTTATTTAGATGGGGAGAGCAGGTATGAAGCCTTGGCATCCGAAAAATCCCAGCTAGCATGCAGCAAAAATGCGCGGTACATTTCCAACAGACGGTGTGCGAGTGAGCTTATTTGCGGGCGTTGCTTCCCAATGCCTGTGTGTTAGTGTGCGTGTGCATGAGCGTTGATAGGAGCATGTTTTTACGTTAATGCCACTATTGACATGAGCCAATACATAAGCCACACATAGACTAAAGTACACCAAGCATAGCCCATATTCAATGTCTAAAAGCATATAATGCTTTTTAAAATCATATGCTTTTAGACTTTTTAGACATTTGCCAATGTCAAATTTGTGTAAAATAGCAGTTGCCGTATTCCCACACCAAAACAAATATATTAATAAAAAATGTGGTAAAGCAGTGACCCACTTAAAGGTTGTGTCAGCGATTCTGCCATTTGTTTACCAATACCATTTGTTTTTGTGTACGCTCTCCGGAGTATAGGCTGCCTACAGAGACGCGGTTTCGGCCTACAATCGCTGATACAACCTTTAACCTTCTTAAAAACTATGTGCAATATTTGAAGAATGATTTGTAATTCTAAAAACAATAACAGTAACATGGGTGCGTGATCAGATGATCATAGGCAAGCGTGGACAAGCTTGAGGTGTTCATACTCACCAGGTTAGAACATATTTTCTACCCATCAGAGAAGAGACACAGAGACACAGCATGCACTTAAAGATGATTTGTGAACACACAGACGCAAAATCATTCCCTCTCATCCCACACAAACACAAGCGCACCTTTGACCAAACAACTCGACTTCAACATAAATGAATACAATGTAAAAAAACGATAACACAAATCTGTCCATCTCACTGAATAGCTGAATGCAGCCCACGTTCGTAGGTTTAATCATTCCTCAACTTATGAGGTCATCATCACCTGAGAAGTCCCTACAAATCCTTACAAAAGTGCAAACCACCTTCCTGCTTCAGTATCTTGATCATGAAAATTACGTTTAAAGTTTGCATGTTGTGGCAAGAGATCGGACCAACAAGTATAAACATGAATATACGAAGAGGAAGGACAGGTGAACTGAAGGGACAGGCAGATAGGAGCTTACCATGAGGCCATAGATCTCTGAGGAGCTCCTGACCTTAGGCAATATCTCCATGGGAATATCAAAATATCTAGTGGAGGAGAAGAAGAAGCATTTTGCTAATATTACAAAGTAAATCTTAATATTACAGAGGATATAATTGGATCAAATTTAGGTTTTCAAAATGATTGAAATAATTCTACATTTTAATGTGTTTAATGTGCACACTTTCACTTTCGTGTCAGTCGGGCGTGGTATTTCTCCACCAGCGAGCCTGTCCGCCGAGCTTCGTGTTGGGTGGACCGGTTAGGCCGGTCACAGCCGCTCAATCATCAGGCTACGGTTCACCACGCCGGACTGTTCCTGCTTTTACGCACGACACGCCTAGTTACATACTTTGCTGTCAAGACTGGGCTATGTGAGCTAGCGTGATGCCCCCCCAAGACACTGGTCAGGCAAACCAATCACATCTGGGGATATGATTTTGAGTGGGTGGGGCCATGGCTGGCCCCGCCCACTTGTGGTCCAAAAGAAAAGACGCGTTTAATATCCAAGCGCTTTTTGCGACCGCGAGAGCAAAGAAAGCGTTGGTTCGCACTTCATGTGACCAATAACTACTCAACTGAAAAATTGATTTATTTGTCCTGCCTCGCAAATCAAAAAGTGCTTGTGAGTTTTTGGCAGCGTTATGTAACCGTCGCAGTACGACTATCTCACGGATGGAGAGAGACCCCTGGTCACTCCATCTCTGGGGAGGGGTCATGAGGTCTTTTGCACCCCCAAAGATAAAGTCTGGGGTGCAAAAACCCCTGAATGTTGAAACGAAGTGAACTGGCATGTTTTCCTTCGTCTGTCCCTTTAAATAAAGCTGGAGCGATAGATACCACATCCCTCTCCTCCCCCCCCCCCACCACCACCAATTTGGAATAAATCCAATTAATTACAGATAAATAACACATACATAAATCAGGAACGACTGTTCTGAATCTCAAATTCTGAACGCAGAACTTTGGAGTGTTCTAGCCAACGTTTTTGGTGGAACACATTTGGACGAAATATTTACCCCCCACCCCACCCCAATGTTGACATGAAGTTGGCGCCACTGGCCCCTGGTGGTCATTACTTGCAGAGCTCGGGGTCCCAGTCCAGTGTGTGGATGTTGAACAGCATGGTCCGACTGGCGTTGGTCACGTCGGTGCAGTGGACCCCCCCCGACGTACCTCCGGTCAGACACTGGACACAACGCAACAACAACAACAACAACAAAACTGTTTCAGGCCACATGTTTACCCCGCTCACTAAACATCAAAGATGTCCAAGTTAAAGGGGTAGTTCGGAATTTTGGACATAGGACCTCATTTCCAAGTGAGCCAGTGTGTTATTCATCATCTGGGACGTTTTCAACACATTTCATTCAGTCCTTCTAGTTGCACAGTTCGCTGGTGCTAGGCTAGCGCAAGTCAATGGTCACGATTAGCTTGCCAATAAAAACAATCTTACCCCACTCCACAGTACAGCTGAGGCAAATCAATTATAACGCCAGACTATGGATGTAAATGTCTGTGTTGATAGAATAATGTTAGAAATCAAACCAACCTCACATCGCATGAATCATCGCAGTTTGAGGGACTAGTTTCTCAGCAGCAGCGGAAACTGACCATGGTAACCTAGGTAATAACAGTACAACACTGCTGTAGCCTACTATCAGGAAGTACAACACTGCTGCTGAGACACTCAAAAGTGTCTTAAAATGCAATGCCATGCAAGGTTGGTTTTATTTGTAACATTCTATCAACACAGACATTTACATCAATAGTCTGGCGTTTGCATCAGGTGTACTGTGGAGCGGGTAAGACTGTTTTTATTGGCAGGCTAATAGTGACCATTGACTTGCACTAGCCTAGCACCAGCGAACTGTGCAACTAGAAGGACTGAACGAAATTTGTTGAAAACGTCTCCAATGATAAATAACACACTGGCTCATTTGGAAATGAGGCCCTCTGTCCAAAATTCCGAACTACCCCTTTAACCCAAAAAGCTAATTATTATTATTTTCTTTCAAATGAATACTATTTGTTTTTAAGCGAAACTGAAAAGGCAAGGGACAAAGATGGCCGTCGCCGCGGGGGGCCCCTCACCCATATGATCCAGGAGTCGATGGTGCCAAACATGGCGCGCTTGGAGACCACGGCCTGCTGGACCTCGTCCACGTTGTCCATGAGCCAGCGGAGCTTCACCGCGCTGAAGTACGTGCTGATGGGCAGGCCCGTCTTATGCTGCGGACAACACACAGACAGACAGCTAGCTTAACGTCTGGCCAAACGACTACCGTTGACAATTAGCCCGCTGGCTAATACCGGCACATTTACAGAAATGTTGATTCTGTTGAAAATTGTTTTTGTTCCAATGCTCCGTGCAAAGTACAAATAGAAATACAGCATGAATGGAAACAAGCGATAAAAATAAATAAATAAGTGTAAGAGTAAATAGAAATAAAATATTAAAGTGGAGATTAAAATGAAACAAAATAAAATATCAAAGTAGCCAATAAAATACAAATAAATACTAAAATTGTGAAGTCTACAATCGGAAATATATGAAATACACAATGAA
Source organism: Gaidropsarus macrophthalmus (assembly GCA_027123715.1). Classification (NCBI taxonomy): domain Eukaryota; kingdom Metazoa; phylum Chordata; class Actinopteri; order Gadiformes; family Gaidropsaridae; genus Gaidropsarus; species Gaidropsarus macrophthalmus. Next base: position 16,852 of record JAOTIX010110403.1, read on the forward strand.
ATAGTTGTAGCATAATTGATGGAATGTGAATAAATAGTAATCACGATAATGATTCATGTACAATGTCCTATAAGTAAGTATATTAACAAATGAACAAACAACACCAGTCGTTCAGGAAGATTAAAGCAATATTAAATATCAAAAGTAGATTGTAATTAAAAAGGGATAACAATTTAATGTTTTAAATATAAAGAACCAGCCAGTTGCTGTCAAACCGGAAAAGTAATTCCGGGGGTGATGTTTTCAGAGGACCAATCACAGCCCTTGCCGTCTCCAATTTCCCTCGGAGTGACAAACAGTTAAAAAATAGGGTCTCAGTACTACAGAGAGGGCGTTTCCCTGTCCCATACAGCAGTTTACGTTAAGTATAAACCAGGCTTTATACTAGAGCTCCACCTAGAGGCAACAGGAAAAATGACAGCCTTTCTGGCTGGCTGACGAATTTCAAAACCAATCGACCGGCTGACTGACCTTCAGGTGATTTTTGTTGCGTCCTGGCGTCTTGCTGATCAGCCGTTCAACTGTAGACTGTGTCCGCAGGTCCAGCCACACTATAGCCCACAAAGCAAAGACAGAACTTTATAGTCACACACCCACACTCATACCCACACCCACACACCTTGGGGTGGATCTCAATGCTAACGACAGTCATGCTAGTTGGGAATTGTTAGCCGGAAAGCATCCATAGTAGACCAATACTTTCGTAAAAGATGGAGAGTAAACTTTACCAATGGCATTGTAGAGGGGCTCCCCGGTCTCCTTGTCCCAAACCAGTGTTGTTTCTCTCTGATTCGTCACGCCAATAGCTTGCCAAAGACAAAAAGAAAACACATTCAAGTTTTCATTCACAAAGAAGTATTAAAGGGGAACTGTAAAATGTAAAATGGTTCCGGGATATGTTTAGTATGCATGATAACGAGTTTGAACGTTTGATATAGGGCAAAATAAATTGTTAAGAATCGTTAAGATGTTAAGACCCTCATTATACCACCAAAGAAGTGTCAAGTAAGTGTAAGTGGTTTACAAAAAGCGATTTCTTTTTGACATCAGTCGATGCCCCATGACACAAACGTATTAGCATTTTGATTAAAAAAAACATCTAACTTAGCTTTGCGTCGTATATGATTTATTTTGCTCTATATCAAATGTTCAAAATCGTTACTAAACATATCCCAGAACCATTTTACACCGGAGTTCCCCTTTAAGTATGGAAAGTTTGCAACGTTCACGGTACCTTTGATGTTGGAGATGTCGATGTTGAGCTGCGTGAGTTTTTCGCACGTTCTGTCCATGCACTCGTACACCGACTGCAGGATCTCCTTCGGGTCCTCCTCCACCCATCTTGAATGAGACACATGAAATATAACAGGAAGTCATACAAGAACATGAACTCTTGCCTGATTTACTCCAACATAACTATTAACAGAAGGGCTTGAGTATGGCCTCATTATTAACTTTATTACCATTAATATTCAGCCAAACTTGTTTGTATTCTTTAATATAATAAAAGTACATCACATTCACAGATTCAATAGGTAAACGTGGATGCTCAATATACTTATATAATATATAATATTATGTTGATGAATTGCATGCTTCGAAAATATATGCAATAACACAATTTAAATCATACAGTACCACATCATGAATGCAGTACAAATGGTAATTCCGTCACAAATAACTGGACTTTAACCCAAGACAAAAATCTGATTCAACCTCCAAAATAGTAGAGATTAATATTTGAGTGTTTTTTCATCACTCACCCTTCCTTGGGGAAACTCTGATTGATCTCAACTTGATGGTGGCTGAGGAGCTCTGCTGTTTTCGAGTTAAACACCTAAAGTAGAAATAATGCGTACATTTAATAAATACAGTGAGATATGCATCCTATCTCGACTGAGCTCCCGAACAACAGCAGTGGTTTACTATTGAGCAGTGACGGCTCAATAGCTGTCACTGCT
>JAOTIX010117520.1:6588-17909 GCA_027123715.1 Gaidropsarus macrophthalmus
GCAAAACAGACAAAAACCAAAGTATGTGTCCTAGATGTATGACGCTGGTGTTAGATGCATGTGTTTTGAACCGCAGGCTGACTTGGTGGAGGTGACATCCAGGAATGTTGACCACTGATTTTTCAATGTTAGTTTAATGTGTATCTTCCCACTGTGAAATACAACCCAAAAGAACAACAGTTCAGCATTCAACATAATACAATTATCAAATACTACATGCTACAAGGCAGATCCTCATAAATAGTACACCGCTGTCATACCTGAAGATTCTCTGAAGCCTCTTTTCATACGGCTGGATACTGAGGTGTACTTTCACCTGTAGACATGATAACAGTCAACTGTCAGGGGACTGAGGAGCTAGGCACCGTGTGGACATCAGAGATATCACGATACATCCGTTCATACCCTCGCATTAGTCAGGCTGAGCTGTTGTAGGAATGCCCCTACATGAGAATGCCACTCTTGATCAAACGGTCTAACACCTTTCACCTGCAGGGCTCAAACGATGAGCAAACACTTACACAACACACATATTTCACCATGTTTATATGAGAGGTTCTCAGGCTGTGTCCAATATTGTAGTTGACAGCACATTACAATACAATAAAACATCGGAGTTAGGGTAAGAGTTTAGTTTTTTAAGGATCATATTATTTGACGAGTTGATTTAAGGACAAACAATAATAGTATTTTAAACATGAGACCTGAAAGGTGATAAGGAAATGGATGGGGCCATGCATGTGAGTGAAGCTGCAGAGCTCTTCAGGTTCAGGTTCAGGACATTGGTCTTCAGAAGGAAACATTTTATGAAGGAGTTCTGTGAAGCCTAATAAAACCAAAGGTCAAAGTAAGATGTGTGTGTGTGTGTGTGTGTGTGTGTGTGTGTGTGTGTGTGTGTGCATGTGTGTATCGGGGCGTGGGGACACACCAGGTTTAAGCCCCCCTGTGGTGACACCTTCGCACCAGGGTCCGGCAGCTGCAATGGAGCCATACACTGTGTCTGCTCCCATTGGACCAACGGCAACATCTACCAAATATTAGAAAACTGAACTGGTTCACTATGCCAATGTTTTATGAGCTATTATGTAAGTGTACATGGCCAAAAGGTATTAATTATGGAAGCCCATTCCCGCCAGTAACAAAAAAAACAAAACAATGTAAGTCATAATTATGAGATAAAAAGTCGAAATTATGATATAAAAAGTAATAATTTCGACTTAAGAATAGAATAAGAATAGTTAGGATGGGGCCGGGAATGGGCTTCCATAATTAATCACAGTTATCCCCAACACTAATATCTGTTATAATACATTCATACCTGTCTTACCAGACATACGTTGGTTGGTTCTGGAAGAAGCGCCATGGCCACTCCATAGCAGAACCATCAGTCCTCCCTCTCCACACTTAAATCCCTTACATCCTCTTTGCCTTCTCAAAAGCATAATCAACCGTACAACCTGAAATATAACACGGAAAACAAAACGTTATATCCATAATTCTATCATTAATCTAAGGTCACAGTAGTTAGCTGGGTAACCTTCATGTATTAGCGTCGATAGATGTCCACTAAAATGCTTTACAGTATTACATAACAGACAATTGCAAAAACGAAGTCTTCAATTAATGTTTGTGATGTGTCAGGATAAAAGGGAATAAATTATATTACACGTTGAATCTCCTTCAGTGTATGCATCGCTGCCATGTTTTCTCTAACAGGCCACTGACTGCATATGGTCACGTGTTATCCGGACATTTCGCGCCTCCGCTCTTTATAGGCATAGCTTGGCACGCGCCTCCTACATCCATGCACGGGCACTCTTTACTTTCGCAAATAAATGGGAGTCGCCAAATGGTAATTATCAATCAATAATCGAAGATACAGGCATAACGCATGTATTAATATATTACCCTTGATGCAAAGCATTGCATCTATATCATCCCAGCTGAGAGCCATTACAAAACACATTTCTTTTTTTTTACATTTTGTACTCTGTAAGTTTTACCATAAATTATGATTCAAACAGATTCACCTGTTACTGTTTAACTCAGATTAGGTGAACAACAAGAGACCTGAAGACATTGAATTTATTTGTCTTGTATCAATATTCAAGATTCCATGTGCTTACACCTGATGTAGGGGCCCCATTTTCTATACTAGCTGTATGTAACTGAAATAAGGAAATTCACAGGATTTCACTTTTCATTTATTTCATAGTCAAAGGGAACAACACATTTTACTTGAAAAAAAAATGAGAGCAGATAAAAAAGGAATTATTCAGCTTATCAATCGTCAATGTTGATTTCAATCAAGAGGAATCATTTCCCCTCCTTTTCAGACCACTCCTTGTAGCCACCTGTATAGTTGCGGGCACTGTAAGAGACAAACACTCAAATTATTAAGTATTTAAGTCTGATGGGTTGACAAATATCACAGACTATGCAAGCATATCAAAGAGGCAGGACCTATACAAGCAAAACAACATCCCTCATGACTTGGGGCTGCTTGTGGGATGGTGGTAAATAATATGGTGTGCATGTATATCGAGAAGAGCTTTACCTCTGGTAACCCAGGACAAGGGCCGTGTCTGTAGCCACTTGACCTCTGCGGCCCATCTGACAGTGGAACACCAGCTCAGGGGCGTCCAGTTGGGGCTTTGCTACCCCATATTTGGCCTGAAACGCTGCAGCGTCCAGGGCAAAAGCAGCTTCGACAGTATCCACTATGGAGGCAAGCAAGAAAATCAGAATGTATAGGGAACGGGGGAAGGTAAATAATGAAAATCAGAGGTCCAAAAGAACTGTTGCAGGCATTTGCTCAGCTCAGATTCTGAACTGAACTTGTATAAAGGCAACAACTGATGCTTTACTATACATGTAAGACCGACTAACAGATGTTCCACTTGTAACCTCACCAGGTACGTTGATGGAGCCTGGGATGCGGCCGTTGTCGAACTCTTCTTGCGTGCGGACGTCAACAAGGAAGAGATTCTGGCTCTTCTCCTGGAGCGCTTTGAGTTCAGCGTAGGAGATCTGGTTTCCGCCTGTAAATGAAGAGCGATAAAAATATTACGGTGAGTAGGTATATGCACTGTTGGGGCAAAACCAAACTGAGATTCATCACTTCCTTTTTCAAGGTTTTTTTTCAGGTTACCATCTATCTACTTGATGAAAAGTTAGTAAGTGAGTAAAAGTTTCACATGCCTTACACTGTTATTAATTTATACTTCACATTTCTTATTCAATGGCGTGAGCGCTTCAGCCTTGACTCAAAAGGCAGGGTGATTGATTATTTAAGAACTGTGTTTCATTAGTCAATGATATTGTAGCATACATAGTTATGAACTAAATAAATGACACCAACAAGACGGGTTCTGACCCTGCCAAGTTAAACCCTTTGTGGCATTGACATCCTCTTGCCAACACAGATTGCATAAACACACACAGGCCTATGGTCCTGGAAGACTATTGATGGCCATACACTTCTTACTGGTCGTCATGGTAGAAACGCGCCATTGCCATTGCAAAACAGAGAGACGATTCATTGTTACCAAAGGGAGCCTTGGTGGCGTAAGAGCCTCGACAGGTGCGATGCAAATTCACCAAGGACCCTGGGCGAATCCAGCTGAAGACACGAACTACTTTTTTTTTTTTTAAGAACACATGGATTACGATCACAACTGGTAGTCTACAGCTACACCAGTAGTTCACAACCTTTTTCTACTAGTCTACCCTCTAAGATAGAACACATTTTTAGAAATGTGTGAGAGTACCCCCTGCAGAAACCCAAAGGGCAATATTTGAGAACCACTGGTCTACGGCCAAGGCGTCTTTACAGAAGTGGCCAGGGGCACTTACTGGCTATTGTTGAATATATGATCTACACGCAACTCACAGACCCATGCCTATTCTTATTTCAAGATCATAATGTGTTGACTGAACACGAGGGAATATTTTATGCTGTGTCATCCAAGCATCCTACAGCTTGCCTTCTCACTATGACGCTTAATGATGCAGCGTTTGAATATTTTACTTTAACTTCATTTACATTTCTTCCCGAAACTACTAATCTTTTCAATATACAAACTCAGTTATTACTTATACAGGTCTTTTATGCGAAAAACGGCCGCTCACACGAAACATGTGCTTAATTTAATTCAAATAAATTTAAGCATATCCTAATTTACACTGACCAACTTCGTAGCGATTACTGACACTTGACTTACCTGTGTTCGCCATTACAATAGGTGATAAAAAAAAGGTACGGTAAATGACTAGTGTTACAACAACTTCCCCAACTGGTTTATTGTGGAGAGAAGTAATTGGCTAGACACCATATAGAGGCGGGATCTAAAGTATTCATGATAAACATGACCAATCACTAAAGAGCTACCGCCTTCAGCAGCCGCCCCAGCAGGATTTTCAAAGTAAGAGACACTGCACAAGTAGCAAAACTTTCGCTATTCATCCTAAGTATTAAAACACGTCCACGTTACAAATTAACAGAAACCTTTCATGACATATTCTTGGATTTATTCAAAAGATTGTTGTTGATTGTTGTTCATTGTAAAATATTATTAAAAATACCAATTATATGCGTCCTGAATGAAGTCCGAGTATTTGCCAGCAATCCTCGGACATTCATTCAATCATTCAATCATTGTTTGTGCAAAAGTTAATGGATAACATCCCCTGTACTGGCACTTGGCCTACAGATATTAACAGTACCATGATTGTAAGACTCTTATCTTCTCTAAGAAATATCCCCTGGCCACTAGAGTGCCAATCTGTTGATTATCTCCTTCCTGGTTCACTGGAATTGGTCTTTGTCTTGCTCACAGATTGCCTTCTGTGCTGTAAGAAGGATTCCCCAGTCCCTCAGTGGCACCCTCTTCCCTTGTCGTCTTGCGTCGCGCTCTGCGTCTCCAGTGGATTCCCAGCGCCATGAAGACCAGTAGAAGGAGAATCACAACTCCGCCCCCTATGAGCCCCGCCAGCCCGGAGCTGCCCAGCCTGGCTTGGGAATGGTAGTGCATACAGGAGAACTCTGACACTGCGCTGTGGCCCGCCGCGTTCACAGCCTCCACACACACCTCCACCCCGGCCTCCAGGGGCCCCGCCGGCCCCTGACGCGCCTGTGCCCCAAACTCCAGGGCCGCGCCTCTGTTGCCGTCGACCACCACCCTGTATCTGGTCACCACGGAGGACGGTGCGCACCACCGGACAGCCACCCCACCGCCGCTCCCGTCCAGCGCCTGGAGCCTCGGAGGGTGAGGGGGCTGGGAGGCCCCGCTGAGGCCCGGGCAGAGGCAGCTGTTCTGGGCCGCGAGGTCGGCACAAGGTGGCTGGTCCTCCCGGCACGGGTCGTAGCGGCACAGCTCGTGGCGGGTGCGGTTGGGCCTGCTGGCGGTCGCCGCGCTCGTGGGGTCGCTGTGGCCGTCGGCGTAGTCACCATCATCACCCTCGTACACGTCCACGGCGGTTATGAAGCGCATGCGCGTGCGGGTGATGGGGGATGTGGTGGAGACAGCGTGGGTGGGCTGTAGGATGGGGTCAAGGGTCAGGAAGAGTTGGAGCATGGCCAGGCCCTTGTAGAGTAACAGCATCAGCACCATCACCTCTGCAAACAGAAATGACTCCTAATGAACATTCATTCAGTCATCAAGCGGGGTTGTGGCGATGGCATTGGCTAGATGGGATTCCTCGATGCTCTACCCATGTGTGTATGTGTATTGTACTGTATGTCAGTGCAGGTCTCAAGTGAGAGCATGTAGTCAAACTGTTAAGATAGCATCATCAAAGATGAGATAAACTAAATATGTGGCTGCTTCTACAGCAATCAATGGTCCTCCCTGGACCGCACTGGAACAAGTGAAGTGAGGATGACTGCCCAGCAGTCTGCTCTGTGCTGGCAGCAGGCCAGTTGGGATCTGTGGGAACCCAAGTAAAGTGGAACCCCCCTGGAACCCCGCTCCTTTTAAGGAATGATGTAACATAAACTATATGAACTACAGGTTAGAAACATACAAAGCTGAGGAACCTGGTGGTTCACTGTGTTGGAGCACAGGACACACACAATATAACATTGAAGAGCTTTACTTCACAATCGTTAATATCACCATAGTAACGCTATTCCTTAAGGAGGAAGGCCAACATGCCTTCATTCTAATATTGGCTTGCCTTACCTGTTGAAGTATGAATGGGTGTTGAAAAGGTCTTATTATCTTCTCCTGTTCTCTGGCTTTGTATACCGTCTGTCCATACGCACGCTTACTCACTATCGTCTTTCCTATCGTCTGCTTCCTTAAGCTCCCATCAAATGCTTTAGTGCTTTCACAACACCCCCTCACTTTCCTCCCCCATTGCCTCGCTCGATCCCCCCCCCCTCTCTCTCTCTCTCTCTCTCTCTCTCTCTATCTCTCCCCTTCTGCTTGTTTTTTTTTTATATTTCTAAAGGCTTGCAATGTTTGTGTGTGTGTGTATGTGTGTGTGTGTATGTGTGTGTGTATGTGTGTGTGTGTGAGACTGATGGTGGGGGGCACTTACTTTTTGCCCCATAGCTGCATAGCATACTAATTAAGCATGCCTAATAACCAAGCCTGCCTACTAAGGAAAGTAGGCCAGCCTAGCTAGTTCTCGTTGGTGTCTGTGTGTGTGTGAGTGTGTGCGGACTTGTGTGAATTAGGAATGTCCTTTGTTTGTCACAGGTCCCTCTATCCCCCACTGTGTGAGGAATGAGGGGAAGAGACAGCACACAATACTGTCCCGTCTCTCCCGCTCATATCAACAAGTTATTACTTGTTCCACAGCAGCCACTCACGGCTGGAAGAGAAATTAAACCAGGGAAGGAATCCATATTTTGCAATAACCTTTTCTTTGTCTCCTATATGTTCAAATGTCAGCCTTCAAACAGTACACGTGTTCTGCTTCATAGGTACACTGCTGCCTTTATTCCTACATTTTAAACCCAAAGTTTCATGTCAAACAATATGTCTAGCTTTCTGATAACCGTGCTTTACCAAAACTCATAACTTCTGAACTTCTGATCTGAATCTTCGGCATGGTTGTTCTTTTTTTGGATCCAGGCCTTTAAGAGCACACACATGTAACATGACATGAATGGAAACAGAAAGACATTAATAGATACTCGGCAAACTAGCAGTGGATCTTAAAGTTACAAATGTTATTATCATCTTAAAAACAATAGTGATCATACCAAATTATGTTCTTCTACTGACAATACTTATATGACTACTTACCATAACCAATACTATGTATCATACTAGTACTGATACTTATCAGACTAAAAGGCCTATTGTGAAATATCATGGTACTTCTACTTCCACTACTGGTATACATATTATACTCACAACATCTAACACATACCGGACCAAACATTTATTAAGTTTAGCCATTTCTTAACAAACTAAATCACTTTAGTTATCTTAACATTTTCTGAACTATAATTAAAATGATTGACTAATGTTTATGTTAAATTCAGTTTGAACTCCATTAGACCCCTTAAATGTTCCAGGTCACTTAAAGCCAGCAATCCAGTTTCCGGCCCTTCATCCTCATTGCATGCACATCGCTTTCTATTCACAAATTGCCTTTTTTAGGCATCAACTGTAATTGTCATTCCTTCAAAAAGAAAACAAACTCTCCGGTGACAAGGAGCCTCTGTGTATTGCTACGTACTTTATATGCGGAGACTACATGACATTTCTGTTGTAGTAACTGCGAGGGTGGATGGGGGAAATGATGGCCCAATCTAAGAAGCCTAGATCAGAGTCACATTGCTGTTGAATGAATGAATGAAGGATTAGAATGGATATCAATCTATGAATTGACATCCCTGAAGGTAAGAGAAGATACAAGTGTCTGGGAGTATTGACGTTGTTCATGTTTAAAGGGACACTCCATATTGTATCTCCAGATCTGTCATGATATACTGTGTAGCTCTTCTTGTTCGACAGAACACTTACAACCCTAACTGCTTTGCATGTAGTTTGACTCATATTTTTCTAGGGATTATCACAACATGTGTCAAACAAGTGTCACGTGTCTGAATCACTCGATCCTAAAGTCCCCTAATCACCATCATCATCATCACACAATAAGCTTAAAGGTTGTGTGGTTACAAACAGAAGGCTATACCTTCTTTTACATTCATACATCCCAAAATGTATCCCAGTTCGGTTATTCACTGATTAAAAGAGCTCTCGGAGACCAGAAAATGTGTGTGGCCTGATCTAGATAATCCTGGCAGACACGAGACAGACTTATCACGGGTGTCATCGATGAGGCACTGTTTTGACTTCAGTGCCTTTGAAACATCCGTCTTCATATGCCCACAGAGTCAATGTGGAGCACTGCGTATGAAAAGCATTCATTGTGTGTGTGTGTGTGTGTGTGTGTGTGTATGTGTGTGTGTGCGTGTGTGTGTGGTTGTGTATATGTATACGTATATGTGTGTGTCTGTGTGTGTATATGTGTGTGTCTGTATATGTGTCTGTGTGTTTGTGGTGGCGTATGTGTGTGTGTGTGTGTGTGTGTGTGTGTACGCGCATGTGTGTGCCTGTGCGTGTGTGTGCGTGTGTTTGTGATGGTGTATATGTGTGTGTGTGTTTGTGGTGGTGTATGTGTGTGTGTGTATATGTGTGTGTGTGTGTTTGTGGTGGTGTATGTGTGTGTGTATATGTGTGTGTGTGTTTGTGATGGTGTATGCGTGTGTGTGTGTGTATATGTGTGTGTGTGTGTGTTTGTGGTGGTGTATGTGTGTATGTGTGTGTGTTTGTGGTGGTGTATGTGTGTGTGTGCGTGTGTGTGCGTGTGTGCGTGCGTGCGTGCGTGCGTGCGTGCGTGCGTGTGTGTGTGCGTGTGTGCGCGCGTGTGCGCGTGTGCGCGTGCGTTGAGGGCGGCTGGTGCGCAGCATCACACCCACAAGCACTCTGGCAGCTGGCCCACAGAGTGACAAGGTGACACCGGCTCTCTCTTTTCTTTTTTCAATATTTATTATTTAATTGTGCAGCGGGCCGGGGCTCAACACAGCACAACCGAATCCAGGTCTCAGCGAAAAGCGCACGGCGAGAGCGCACGTGCGCACCGGCACCGACGCAGCGTGACAGCGGAGCCCAACGTACAGCCTAATTATACAGCATCGTCGTCAGCTAATTATATGTTTGACGACAACTGCCACTGTGTTTCGCTCGCTCGCCCCGGTGTTATTGTCACCACCTGCAGGTTGTTTTTTTGTGCTGCCAGGGACGTCCGGAATACGTCTGTGTACGTCTGTGCTCTTTCCACGAAACGTCAGCCTCCGAGTGAGGCGTCTGCGGAGACGTTTGTGCATTACTATAAAAATAGGACAAGAGAGAATGTGTTCATTATGTGAATGAAGATATGAAGATTTGATGTTTGATGGGATGTTTCCCTGTGTACCACTCTGTGCTCGACTGAAAGGTATCCCATGAGACAATAAATATGAACCTTGAACTGTATGTTTTGTCTTTTAGTCTATGTGTCCCCCTGTCTGTTAATCCTGTCTTTTTTTTCCAAATCTCCGTCGTGAAAAACATTAATGTTGAAGTTAAAGGTACAATATGTAACATTGACACCAAGTGTTCGGAGTGGGTACTACAGTCCAAATTAGCAATATTGGAGAGTGTTGTCTCCACCTGCTTCCTCCTCCCCAGACTAGAAGATCACGTGAGTTCCCAGGTTGAAAACACCAAACAAACAAGAAGGCAAAAGTAGCCAAACGCAACATTTCATTAAAGGTTGTATCAGCGATTCTAGGCTGAAACATAAAAGATCACATTCAGCTGATCTTTCCTCACGATCCGCTAGCTGCCCGCCCCATAAACAGACCGTCAAGAAAACGCGTCTCTGTAGGCAGCCTATGCTCCGAGATCGTACTACCAGCCACTCCAAACCACTCGGAGTAGGCTGCCTACAGAGACACATTTTTTGCTGCAGGGTCGCTAATACAACCTTTAAGTCACAACTTAAAGGTTGTATCAGCGATCCTAGGCCGAAACCGCATCTCTGTAGGCAGCCTATGCTCCAAAAGCAAATGGTGTTCAAAAACAAATGGTACTAGTAAAGAAATGGCAGAATCACTGATACAATCTTTAAGATACAAGCGCAACAATTACATGTTGACAATGAAAAACATTAGTCCTACACTGTAAGTCAATTGGCGAATGAATGAGTTTGCAATTTATTTATTGGTTTGAAATCATAAAACCAGCTCACGTGGCATCCATCTGGAAAACCTGAAGATCGAAGCTGTTGCCCTCTTTCAAATGCAACTCTGCGTTTTAACCACTTTGTAGCATGGCTCTGGACGTGGAGCTTTTTCGAAAGGGTGAGTTATTTTTAGGTGGGGCAGAATCCAGGACAATCTCAGTTGATCTAGATCGTTTGATTGCTGCCATGTCTGCAGTACGCCATTCTGTTTTTGTGGTTTCAAATCCGGCAACTCAAGGTATCCGGAGAAAAGTGAATGATAACACATCTGCCAAAACTAAACTAAACGTTCCGACCTGGAACCGAAATCTCATATATGTATCTAAATATATTGGCTGTAGCCTTGTTTTCAATTTCTGGCTCATACTGGCTAATATGTTAGCTGAATCTCTGATGACATATCATGGACAATTTCAGATTAAATACAGTACATTTGTCACACATTATACTATACAAGTCACCAGTAAAATTGTGTAATGGTGTATACAGCACACAGATACATATCACGGCATTCAGATAACAAGCATTTGCCTTTGTTAACATGCAACATTTTCATATTCAGCCAATTCAGTGTTCGATTGGTATCGTCAAAAGGATTTGTGAGGTACGGCAACACCGTTCACATCATCCCAATCTAAAAGACAGCAGGAGAAAATTAATGATCAACATCTGCAGACATCTGTCGTCCTCGACGCATACGCACAATTAAGAGACTAGTGGCGTGGTGGCAGAGTGGGGAGTGTGATTTAGACTTCCGTGTAAAATCGCGCAATAGCTCACGTCTACTGCGGCACGCTGCTCTGGCTCCCTGTTTGTTTGCGTTTCGTGAGATCTAGCGCTTATATCAGCACATTCCCATGAGATAACGTATCACAAACTTCTCCCACGTTGGTCTGCCTTCAACTCTCTTGAATTCTTTAGATGCGTGATCCTATATCATGTGTGATTGACATGGAAATGTGTTGCAGTCACCAAAAAATATTTTGGGAAATGGTGTAATGGTGCCTTCACGTGCTATGGGAAATATGGTAAATACCAAAAGCCGACTTGAAAACTGCACATGAACGCCCCCT
>JAOTIX010122573.1:0-17336 GCA_027123715.1 Gaidropsarus macrophthalmus
CCCCCCCCCCCCCCCCCCCCCCCCCCCCCCCCCCCCCCCCCCCCCCCCCCCCCCCCCCCCCCCCCCCAAAATGAGGGGGGGAGAGCGCACTCGTTGGAGCTGCCGGTGGCGGGGGGGGTTGAATCGTTGTTGGACAGCGTGTGACTTTGCATTCTGGGGGAATCGCTGCGGTTACGGACAGATCTACTGAGCGTCTAGTGTTAGTAGAAGGATCTGTTTGGTAGTGTGGTCGTTTAGCCGTTGACTTCATCCACCTTAGAGAGAGTCTTGCGGACACATGCCGTTCAGGAGCGGGTAAGGAGTATGGCAGCTTGATGATGGACGTCTACAGATATCAGGGTTTGAACCCTGTGCCTCTCGGTTTGGAACCCAAACAGCCTAGCCAATAGACTTTCCCCCTCACCTCGGGACAGCATTGGCCACAGGAAATACAAATGTGTTGCCGGGCAACGTGCTCTTTGACGCCTGGACCACCAGCTGTACGTTTGGTTTTGCAAAAGCGGTCAGCCTCCAAGGCTATACCGCCCTCACAACACAAACCAGTCGGCCCGGCATCCAAAGCAGGGTATGCGTGCCGTGTGTCTTTGTGTGTGTGTGTGCGTATATATAGGTTGTAATGGTTAGCAGAGTGTTTGCTCAACAAGGCGTGAGTTTGTTTGTTCAGGCCTCACCTGATCCTGACGTCCTGCGCTCCCTCTCCTTGTGAGCCTGCATCTGGTGCTGCTCCATCATCCTACACACACACACACACACACACACACACACACACACACACACGCAGAGGGTACAGGCAGGGTCCGTCAGGGACCCGAGTCCCACGGGGCCGTTCCCTTACTGCTGGACTCCTGGGGCCCTCGGGAGCTGAGCATGCATCGGAAGCTGCTTCTAAACTGGGCCAAGTCTTCTACGTTTCTTATGCTGTTTTAGTCGCAGAGGATAATTCATATTTTGTATTTTATTTTTATCTTTACACATTGGGTTGGGTTCATCAGAAGCAAAAGTTATGTAACTGGAAAAAGAAAAAGGACAGCAGGAATGCTTCTGGTGGTTCCTCAAACCTCTGGGGCTCTAGCAGGGGAATATAACTTGGAAGGAGACAAGGAAAAACTATTAACATGAACGTGAGCTGAATATAATCCCTAAGAAGTAGGTCTTGAGATTTAGTAACCTTCAACAGGCCTTCCTTCAAGTTCCGTGGGCTGTAAATAAAATGTACGTACATTTTTATCCAACAGCCCACTCAGTTATCATTTTCCTAATCTTTCTTCAGTTATGGGCCTGAACGTTGAGGTTCGCGGTCGTGAGCCAACGCTACTGCTCTGTGAGGTTCTCTGAGTGTTTTCCAACATGGCGGCACACCGCGTCCACCCACCTCCTCTGGGCCTCGCTGTCCTCCGAGGACGGCCCATTCTGGCGCTGGACCTGCACCGGACCTGGAATAAAACACACACCATCTATCAACGCCTGTGATCCGGTACGTCGATAGCAGCAAAAGACTTGTTCCTCATCCAGCTGCCTTTCTACTGTCAACTATTTTATCATAATGTTTCAAATGTGGAGCTTGAGGATCAGAATCAGGCCAGCAACAAGGCCCGTCCACCCTTCTGCCCTGATGGAACAGATAAAGCCCAGGTCCATCAGCAGTCCATGGGCGTGGCGCTCCACACTGGGCTGATAAGGAGAATCGTTAGCCTACCTCACAATGCTAACACACCACTTAAGGCAACAACAGGTGTTGCTATCGAGACCAAGCGCTCCACTCTTACGAAATCCCTTTCCTCCACACCCCCACCTCCCTCCCTCCCTTTCTCCTCATACTCCGCCCCTCCGCATACTCGCTAAGTGACCTCATCGTACGCATACGTTACTTATTGCCCCATTAACCCGTCAAACCTTACCGCAACACAGCTGTATATAAACCTGTATGATTTAGCAGTGAGTGGAACTTTTAAAGTGCTGTTTAGCGGTCAGCGGTTCTGATGTGGGAGACCAGAACACAAAGTAAAACATGAGAGGTACTCCTGAACTTTAACAAAGGCCATACGCTCTGCACTGGAGAAATCCACAATACTTCACTTATGAGCCTGAATCAATGGAATGACACACAGCATGGGAAAACCACAAAAGATCTGACATGCAAGAAGGTTGTGCCAGAAGCCTTGCATTTTTCACTCTGGGTGTTCATTTATAGTATGTGTATGCGTGCGTGTACAAGGGTGTGTGTGTGTGTGTGTGTGTATGGTGGTGGTGGTGGGGGGGAGACAGAAGCTTCGGAAGCGCAGCTGACTGCGGCAGGGTCCCCACCCCCCCACCCCCCCACCGCCCAAGCGCCCCCATGCTGAGCCTCCTCAATAAGACCTCCTATTCTGAGCTGCAGCATCGGGGAGAGCACTTATCACATCGCCAGAATACCTGCCATTAAAATTCAGCCAGCCGTGCGCACCGTGACATCAAGAACACCCATGGGTGATATTTCCGTTGGCTGTCTAGAGCACGGGGAGGCGAGGATGGGGGGCAGTCAACAGGAAGCAACTTGATCCAAAAGACCATGGCCGTTCGACTGCAGGGAAAGTGCTGCAACTTCAAACCATTCCGGCGTCAGACGGCAGCAGATGAAATGCTAGCGTTGAGAGGTGAAACATTGTGTAACTGGACAGGTTAGTGAGCTGGTTAGCGCAGTGAGTCAAACACGGTGTGGGGCAGCGGCAGAGAGGCCTTGTGTGACTCATGAGAAAAATCGCCGGACGCGCGTTTGTGCATGTGCCAGAGTCCGTCAGACTCGGCGTGGATGCGTAGAGCGATCTCTCGGCCGAGTCTTTCCCCGTTTCACGCGATCAAAGAGGGCGACGGGCGGGAGGCGAGGTGGGGTGACTTGGTGATGGCGTGTTTATCTGGCTCCCTGATCCCTGCTGGCGCTGTGGTGGTAATTATCGGCTCAGCTGACAGAGCCACGCGGTGGACCGAGCGTGTATAATGATTACACGCCGCCCGCCGGCGCATCGCAATAGCCGTTTATTCTGAGGCAGCGAGACGAGAGACGCACGCTGTCTTGGATGTCTCTTTGTGTGTGTGTGTATGCGTGCATGCGTGGCCTCATCGTGGATGGAGCGCTACGCAGACGGCAGCAGGATCTGCGCTCCAGAAAGACAACCGTCCCCCTAGGGGCCGCTGGTGAAAGACAGGTTTGTCAGACTCTCTGTTCAGCCTGTTTCGTGACAACAGCAGCATTCTGTTGCGTAAACACCCATTAGCCCCCGAGCAACCATCAACAGAAAGACAATGGGGAGAACGGCGCAGCGTCCAGGCTGCCGCAGGGCTGTAAACACAGCGGGCCAACTAATGCAAACAAATAAAGACTGAATCAACAACCGGCTGAACCTGCAGAACCTAGAGAACGCCAACACACCGACGGCAGTGATGCAGGTTTGCCATGTGATTGCCATGACTCTGTTCCCTGTGCCTAGCGACTGACTAGAAATACGTTTCCCTCATTATTTGCTAAAGGACCGGTTTGAGGTCGCTGAGCGCCTGCCCGGCGCGCATTATGAACAGCTCACAGGCCACCTGCGAATCTTAATGAGCTGCAGTGACACAGGCAATTATCCACCTATGCTGTGCTGTGCACGTCGAGTAGGTATAAGCGTGTGTGTGTGTGTATGTGTACTGAGTGTGTAGGTGGTGGGTGTGTCTGTGTTTGGGGGAGGTTGAGAAAAATCGCCCAGGGGAGACGATGAGAGTGGGTGATCAAGTTTGTGTGTCTGGGGGGGACTATGTTTACGCGTTAAGTGTGTGTGTGTGTGTGTGTGTGTGCGTGTGTGTGAGTGTGTGTAGGGGGTGCCTTGCTCAACGCTGCAGGGGTACTATTTGGGGTAAGCAGGAATATCAATCCCATCCGAGTTATATTATTAGCAACAATATCCCATTTTGGATCATCATTAAATAAATAAAATCCTTTTGTCAAAATAATCTAAATCTTTTTCTAAAGACAACTCCATAGTTCTGTGTCTACATTAACGGTGGTCCATCGCTGTACAGGCTTGGAGAACACACACTCTATATCTATATAATATCTTGGATGGTGATATTTCGGTCTCCCTGAAGGCACAAACATCCCAAACCTTAAGATGTACTGTATATCCACCAGCACCACCCTAACGTCCCGAAGAGGACCTGACCTGAGAGGGCAGACCCGCTGTGGGTCTAGCCGGCCGCTGTCTCTGGAGCACCGGGCTACTCACTGATGAGGAAGATGGCGGACGACACTCTGCGCAGCGTCCCGGGGGACATGTCCGGAGTCGGCATCGCTGGAGAGAGAAGCCTGTTCGCGGGGAACGCGTTACCGTGGCTAAGGGACACGCGGCCTGCTCCGTGGCCGGCGCGGAGGGAGGGGGATTATGTGCGCAGAAGAGCTGTAGTCCTTTATCCCGAGACCAGAGAGCTTGCCTTGTGTGCGTGGGGCCATGATCTGACGTCCAAATGCAGCCAAACCAAGGAGGGAGATCATTTGAAACCAGGGGGTGGGGGTGAGCATGACAGGACAGCACCCTGGTATTTTAGCCAGCACCGCCACCCAATAGGAAAGCTAAAAAAAATGGACTGGGGCGACACCAGAGCGACACAAATATTACACAGACACACACAGACGTGCGCACACGCACACACTATAAGTAGACTGTAACCACAGCCATTTGGAAACTTTTTGTAAACTTCAGATTGAGTTTCCAATAGAGGTTATAGTCCAACATAATTTATAGTACCCATCCATATACACCCAGTGCAACTGCACCTAATCCAGTTGTCTATTGCACTCACTTTTATTTACTCAAATGACTGCTAGGGTTTTGATTATACTTGGATGAACAATAAGAGCCAAACAATAAAACAATTATGCTCTTTATGAGATGGAAATGTTCATGCTCATGCCTTTCACCCAGATTTGTTCACACGCTTTGCTTGAAAAAAAAAGAAAAGAAAAAATCCTGCTGCAGGAAGCACAAACCACCACTAGAGGGCGGCAGGGCTCAACTGAGAATGTGTCATGATTCTGCATTCTGAAATGAGGACGTCCTTTCAATGACCATTTCTGACAGGACAGTCTTATGGAGCTAGAGTCTGAAACTCATTTCCCACACAAGGGAACAGGGTTAACATTGGGTGTGACAGTTTAGGGGAGCCAGTGGCAGAAGTCGGTCAGAAGCAGCCCCTTGTGGCTTCATTGATAGGATCATCATTTCTCATTAACAGAACTTAAAAGCACCACTCTCTACACGGTTGTATATTAGAGTAATTGTTAAGGTATATATAGTAGTCAGTCACACATGTAAACATTAGATACAGCCCTTACTTCACGAGGAAATGTTAAATATTGCATGTCATGTTACATACAAATGCTTTTACAAAGGTATATGTGGCATTAACTTTGTGACGTGTATGAGGTCAGAGATTAAGAGAGATACATCCATGGTCGACAAGGCCTACGTTGAAAAAGAGGCAGAAGTAATTTTGCCTGTATGTAAAATAATGTGGATTTGACTAAAACAACACATGAGTCCTGCGTATTAATGCCGTGGGAAGGTGAGCTGATGGTGCGAATACGTCCACTTCTTGAGAACCTCAATCAATCGCAGAACTAGAGGGTGACTGTTCAGTGTTCTGTACCAGAACACTGAACACAAATGCATTGCTTAGTTGCAATGCTTAGTTTGAGCGCGGATACCAAGAACCATTATTTTCAGCTCACTTAACTTTAATAATAATAATAACTCATGTTATTATTTACCTACATATTTTTTATAGTTGATCACAGATGGACCTTAAAGTAGGTCTTTGTAAATGATGTCTTTCATCGAAGATGTTCTCGAGTTTAACAACACCTGACCTAAACAAACACACAATTGAATTACTAAGGGGACCTTTAAGAAAAACCATAAAAGGCCTTAAAGGCTGTACGTTCACTACGCCTTGACGGAAGGACAGACCTTCAGCGAGGATATCTGTGCTGCGCTCCCAGCGGAAAAACAACCACAAAAGTCAGCGATAGGAGTATCATCAGGACTAGGTGGGGTACCTCCTCCGCCGTCAGGCGAGCTCAGAACGTTGAGGGCGAAGAGCATGGCGTTGGAGAAGGTGGTGGCCTCCTCCTTGCTGGCGAAGTTGAGGCCGTACACCTGGCGAGCGTCCCGCCACTGGTGGAAGGTGGGCGTGGCCTGGTTGTACTTGAGGCCTTTGACGATGGAGTAGTTGATGACCACCTAAAACGGGGGGACACGGGGGAGAAAAGGACGATGAGAGCGTGTTCTGGTGTGGACGGCCCTGCGACGCAAGAGGGAATCGCTGTGTGTGTTGCTGTGAAGTCATTCTCAATTTCTCGATTAAAATCGAACCGTACTAAACTCAAGCAGCACAAGAAAGTCTAGTGACAAAAAACATTCACATTCGTTGATTCACATGTCATACATTTTAGAGCTTAACTAAGAGAGTTTAATATTGTGAAGTATTATAACAGTTAGTTACACATTAGCTTTGTAACTAATATGTGGTAATAATGAACAAAAGGAAAGCCCTCAATAATAAATTACCTTTCCTCAATAATAAATCATTGAGGGACTGTAGGTTTTGTGTTGAATGAAATATGCATTTTGTTTGACGTAGTATTTGTATCTGGAGGATGAAACTGATGAAAACATGATAATTCATCTATCAATGTGAACAACTGAGGTAGCAATGAGCGCTCAGCTTGCAGATTACACACCAACTGAATCCCTCCCTGGCCCCTCCCTTTCCAGAGACTATGGTGGCCTGTGTGGGCCCGCATTGGTTCAGCTGCCAGTAGGTACTTCCAAAATGTATATAATTTACCACAGCATCAACGAGCCAAGTGTCAAGTGATGATAGATTGATGAATTGTATTCAATCATAAGCTGTATTGATATGATCACCTCACTTGATAAGCATAGGAGCTTTGAGATAAGAAGTCACCAAATTCATTTATATACATTTTCAGTGTGTTGAGTCTTGTGATTGGTTTGCTTGCTTTATCTAGCATCTTCCGGCCATAACGCATGTTGCAGTGTGATGGCTTTCATGCACAGCACAGCTACACAGGCAGTGACCCAGAAACGGCACTACGCCTTGAGCATGCAATTTACCAAATTATCGATCCCTGCTCCAATTTACAAATGACCCCATATAGGAAATCTTCCGGAACATGGCAGTTAGACTGCATGTGTGAAAGGGGCAATATTCAGTCTGTAAACGTCAAATCATAGGTCACAGCCTAGCTTTTTTAGCCAGTGAATAAATCAGATTTTCCAATCAGGTACTTTTGTCAGTCACCATGAACACTTTAATCGTACTTATGAACATTATAATCCCTTTCTGCTAATAGCACTATATGCTACACACTGTTCCTTTAATGTAAATGAATCACTGCCGTTAATTTCTCTACCGCTCTCATCTCAATCTCATCTGGCTGCCGGCTTTGTTTAAAGTCTGAAGTAAGCCTGCAGTCTTCCTTTGTTAATCAAATACAGTCAAATTGAGCATCCCCGAAAGAGTGTTCCAGTCACCTTGCCATGTACACAGCATCGGTCTACTTATGTTTAAATGTAAAAAAGGGCCGTTTGGTATGAAAGAAATTTCAATCCATACTTCCACCGGCAGACGACATGTCGAAAATGCACACCCACAACGTAATTACAGATCAGTGTTTTCTGAAATAAAGCATTAGCAAAGGAAAGCCAAAACAAACAACGCATTTCCCCAGCATTAGCACCAAGAGTCCCTCTCTCCCGGGCCGGCCCTACCTGCTGGTCCTGCAGCTTGACGCCCACCACCCGGAAGGTGTTGTTGGTGGTGTTGTGATAGATGTTGATGCGGCTGAAGCCCTGCTGGCCCGGCTTGATGGGCACCCACTTCTTGCTGGCGTCGTCGTACACCATGACGGAGGCCCGCGCCTGGCAGATACTCTGTTCACTGGGGAGAAGAGAGAAGGACAACACGCATGTTTAGGAGGGAGAGAAACGAGTGTGATGGAGAGTACGGGCCAGCTCTCAGAAGCACCTGTGTGATGTTACCATACCATTCCAACTTTATTTATAAAAGCGCTTTAAAACAGCCACAGCTGACAAAGAGCGCTGCACACTACAAAAAGACAGAGGCATAAAATTCAAAACAGAGAAAACAACACACATAACAACATCTAAAACAATATCTATATAAAACTACAATAGAATAACTAGAATCAATGAGTCACTGGGTCGAAGGCCATGGAGTAGAGATGCGTTTTAAGACGAGTTTTAAAATTGGATAGCATAGGTGCCTGTCTGACATGCAAAGGCAGTTTGTTCCACAAGATAGGTGGAGCGACAGAAAATGCTCTCTCCCCTCTGGTGTGTTTTGTGTTCAACAGATATGGATGAATATGTTTAACGGTATGATGCTAATCAGAACACTACTGCTGAGTGGTGAGCTGGTTTATAGGGTAAGATTGGGGGCCACACCCATTTCTCATATATAACCAGCTAACACGTTTTTAACTCATGAATAAAACAGTGTCTGCAATATCATATAGAACAGATTCACAGGAGCCCAACTACTGCATAATTAGTGGGTGAGCTCGTGGGCAGAGCAGAGACACGCCCTCGCTTCACGTGACCACCAGAACTAAGTCCTTTGAGGAGTAATAATAATGTTTCCACCGTAGGAATATGACAGCCAGCGCCCAATGAGAAGGTGGGGATTTAGGGAAGCCATTGGAAAAATTGGAACCCAGGATACACGACTACTGAAATCCCCTAAACTTTAGCCCTTTCCCTGCATGCCTTTAGTGTGGCTGGGTGGTATCCATATGGTGGCATTCAAGTTCCACACCGCTGAGCGTTCTGAGACGCAGGGAGCGCATGGGTGTGTGTGGGGACCTTCTGGATAATAACATGGTGTGTAATCACATGGTATGTGATCAAGTGTCTCATCAACAAACTGATTGAGGGCTACATGTTGAAAAACGCAGACATGAGCAGGCACACACACACACACACACACACACACACGCACACACAGACACACCCCCCCTCCCAACGTCACTTCTACATATAACTACAAAGGGAAATCTTCCCCCTGAACAAGACGAGATAACTTTGGACCCATAATTACTGGGTTCAGTTCTTCTCTGATTAACCAAGTTCATCACAGAAGGGGTATTTAAAAAGTGCAATTATCCTCCCTACAAAGGCAGTTTGGAGCCCATGTGAATGAATAGACCGCCATGTCAACGAGAGGCGGCCTGCTCCGGGTTTCCTGCAGGGCTAGCAGGTGCTGCTGGATGGCTAACAAGGCTTTTGGCGAACACGACACTCGCTTTGGGGAAGCTGTGAAGTCCTGTAACGCATTTTCACCTTCCACACCTCCAAGGGGTCACGCTTACCGGGAGCCGGGGTCCCGGGGCCCCACCCCCGAGCGCATTTAGCCCACGTGGCGCACGTCTGGACTTTTGGTCAGCACCGAACACGAGAGTCGCGACGGAGATTACGGGCGCTCAGAGGTACTCCGAGGTCCGGGGTTCTGCTCGCGTAGCGACGGTGTCGAGAGCGTGTTATTTATATGGTGCTTGGTCACATCACAGGGACCCGGTGTCAGTCAACAAGGTTCAACGTTCTATCTTTATATGTGCTGTTCAGAAATGCAAAAGATTCAAGGTTGAAAATAACCTCCCCTCCGACAGGCATCTTATCCTGGGCTGAACGGGAAGGCCCTGCGCCCTTCACCCTACGCAGAGCTCACCCTGATGCATACCGTCTGCATAACGCTCCCATACGAACATCCCGAACGTACGGATATGAACACCGTGACGCGGGGACGCCCCCCCGGGCTGTTCGTCAGTGACATCATCGGCCTTCGAGACCGGTCATGGGGGAGCGTCTCGCTGTCTCCAGGGCCGAGAGAGGACACTAGTAACATTCAAATCATCACATGTGACCTCTTCTTGTCTCTGGATCTCTCTCTCTCTCTCTCCGCTCTTCTCTCTCCCCCCCATGGTAGCAGAGGCGCCAGCGCTGAACCAGTATTACATTCTGCTTCAAAGGAGTAGTAACTGCTCTTAGGGCAGGCCTATAGTATTGAATCCATATCAGGTGACCACGATGCGGCGCCTTTGAATGGCGTTTTGTCGGTAGATCAACTGACTGCAAGCCGAGAAGATCCAAAATCCATTTCTTCTCCCTTGTCAGTGGAAGATTATATTGCTATTATTTCCTCATATTTCAGAGAGAAGCGGGAATATTTCAAACGGCTTTCAACGGTCCTGTAGATGTTTATCCGACAATGGGACGTTGTCGGAAGAACTTCTCTCCAAAGTCTAGAACTTCTCTCCAAAGTCTCCAAAACCACATGACACAGATCTTCAGAAGTGAGACCATCGTCCGGCCGGCGTCACCACACTCTCTCCGATGGATCTCCTTACAAAAACAAGCCCTATTTCTGGACCAGTTTGGGGGCATAGAGCAACTAAAACAAGCCCTATTACTGGACAGGTTTGGGGGTACAGAGTTTCCAAAACATGCCCTATTTCTGGACAGGTTCAGGGGGTTACAAAGATAGCATGCTCCGGCTGCCTTGCTAACCGTCTCACTCTCCGGTCTCATGGAGAGCTGTTGGAGAGGCACAAGCCTCCTCCTCCGCCTCCTCCTCCTCCTCCACCACTGACATTGCTTGTTCAACACATGGTGAGATGTAGAGCGCACGTTGTTACCCTTGTGGCTCGCAGCCTGTGTCTGACCTCGGGCCACAGACATTTCACTTCCGAGAGCACCTTAAGTCGATTTGGAGTTCAGGCTCCGTTAAATGAGATGCCGCGCAATGCACCCAAGACAAATCAGCCGTGGGAATACCGGTTCCGCTTGCGTTAAAAGCGCTTTATTGCTCTTGAGGCTCAAATAAGGGATAAAACAATCAAATAAGCTGCATTCAAGGCTGGACTCCAAGGCGTATTTTTAAAGCCTGACATCATGGCCACGGGGAGTGGGGGCAGGGCCTGTGAACGCCACCTGAGTGGACGGAGAGACGGCGCACAGGCCACATAATAACCACCCAACCTGACAGCTGCACCTCCTAATAAAGACCACGCCCGCACGGCTCGCATGGTTGGTGCCTGACCGGCTGAACCCAGTGGGGGGGCCGGACGCAGAGCGGGAAACAGCATCCGGGGGGGCGGGGAGGAGAGAGAGAGAGAGAGAGAGAGAGAGAGAGAGAGAGAGAGAGAGACATAGGCCCCGCCCACACAAAGCAGAAACGTGCGAAAACGACGCGGTTTCGTTTTATGCAGTTCAGGAGTATCTCCGTAACGACGGAGTCGATGCGAAACCGCATAGATCTGTAGAAACGCTGTAGTACACATTACAGGCCCATAAGGGGTGCTGCTTCTTCTGCAGAAATCCAGAAGAATAAGAGGTGAGCATGTGCTTGTTGTTGTGAGTTCTGAGATGCTGCGGGCTTAAGAGCTCATTGGCTAGAAGAGTTCGTCCACACGAGTGGTGTGGTTCGTCCACACAAATCCACACGAATCCGAACACCGGGCACCGGATTCGCCGGCTTCATGTGGACGGTCGGCCGAGACTTATACGGTTTCACCAAGAAATCGGCTTCATGTGGACGGGCCCATAGAAAGAGAGACAGCGACAGAGACACACAAAGACAGAGAGACAGAGAGAGAGAGAAAGAGAGAGAGAGACAGGGGGTGTGGGGGGGGTGAGGTAAAGCATGCTGTGTCCTGACTACTGGCTGGTAGTCAGGACACAGCATGGGATGGGGGCATCACGGTGTGCAAGAAGAAGGTCAGGCTTGGTGTGATGCTTACCAAACAGAGACCCGCCACAAGAGGATCTCAGCTGCGCAGCAACTCATCCTTCCATACGAAAGGAATAGAATAAAGGAACGTGTCGAACGTAAAAACGAAAATACTATTTCCTAGTGTTATCATCGTATTTTCACAGCCGTTTATTTCCTGCAGAAGATGATATGGACGCGTTTAAAAATGCATGAACAGCTCCCCCACTGGCATGCTCATGAATAAAAGAGGAAATATTGTGGGTTGCGACCTCGTGAGACATATAATATACACACATAATTACACATAAGATTGAAAATCTTAGGGATTGTCGTTGTGCAAAGAAAGGTTGATTGAAGAAGTAAAAAGAGAAGACTGATGTATAATATATGATGATGATGATGATGATGAACAGTTGTGCTATATAGTTCTCAAATAAATTGTGAGAGAACAAACTGCAACAGCGAAAGGGCTCAATATCATCAGGCAACAATATCTGGTCCAAAACAAACGGTAAGTCAAAACAAATAGAGCAGATTGCCATGCCTTAAAGGGACTATTTGTAAAAATGAACAAATCTCTTAAATTACCATTTTCCGAACATGTAATTTAACTTTAAAATGTTGATCTTCCCTAACTCAATCCATTACGCAGAACCGCCTGTGGCGTCTGAGCACAGATAACGGCAAAAATACGCTGTGCTTTCATAACCATGTCATTTGTACAACGTTTATTTAGGATTACAACCGAACGTTGGTTTATGAGGAGCCCACTGAGCTGGGACTCAAGTTCTCTGCAGGCATCCGGCGAGAGCACGTTGCAGTTCAACTTTCCGACCAAAGGACCCAGTAATGAAGTAGACATTTCTGATTCTGATTTGAGATGCATTACAATAACCACAGTATATCAAACAACAGCATGAAGCAAAACATGGGCAAGTTAATAAAAAAGGACAGCTAGTAATCCATATACAGTATTTCGGCACCACCATAGCACAGTTAAGGGAGGCAGCCTTGACAGCTTGAAGGCCTAATGGATTTCATTATGTATTAGTTCATCTGACCTGGCATGTTACAGTGGTAATGATTGCCTGAGATTGAACAAGGGTGATGTGATCCTGTTAGCAGCCCAGGGCCGACTGAGAGGGTGTAAACATGGCTTAGGAAGAGGAGTGGAAGAAAGGAACCACAGTAGAGACCTGAGGAGATATTTTGCCACACTAAGCACTTTGCTGTGTAGTACCAGACTTGTAGGCCAGTGGTAGAAAGGAGGCCGGATACACTGGCTTTTGAATTACGCAAAGGAACTGCAAACACACACACACACACACACACACACACACACACACACACATACAGTGCAGTTTCTCCATCAGCAAAGTCCATTAGCAGAGTCCGTAGTGCTAAAGGGTCGTGGTTTGTGTGTGGGTGTGTGTGTGTGTGTGTGTGTGTGTGTGTGTGTGTGTGTGTGTGTGTGTGTGTGTACACAGTGTTGTAAGCTCTACTCATCCATGTCGAATCCATGGCATTTCATTGTATATCCCTCTGCAATACCTTAATGCAAATCAAACAGGAGATTTATAATACAGTAACTATTTCAGAGAGCGGAAGTGAATAACCATGTGTCTCTGAGGTAAAACATGTTATTGCAGGAAAAGCACTCAAGAGTCCTTTCAGCTGCATACGTTATATCAAATCGTACTTAATTGTAGATCAACAAAGAAAAAACATAAAACATATCAACGACAATTCTGATGTTGAGCAATTAAAAAATAGGAACGGTTTTCAATAGATTTAAATTGGTTTAAATTGAAATAGCTCCCCAGAGCGTGAACACTGTTTGGCTGAGTGGTGTTGAGGAGAGCCTAGACCAAAGGCAGCAGGGGTGAGGTTTGGTAATGATAGTGCTGCAGGGATCTGGGATGGATCCATAGATGGCACCCCAGGCTGGCAATATCCTGTTGCCACGGTAATTGTTTACTATTTCGAGTGGCGGAGGGCGCCCCCCCATACAGTGGGTGTGGGCCTACAGTTGGCTGGCCTAAATTCAGAGTCGTGGTTTAACAGCTAGGGCAACACCACAGGTCGCACAGAGCTGCATCCTGAGCTAAGATCTGTGTGGAAATATACTGCATACTATTGGAACACACGAAAAAACAAAACAGGTATCAAGGCAAAGATAGTAGCTTGAGGAACGTCTTGTTGAGTTGTATCTTTACAAACAAATGCATGAGATAAGTACTTATGTACACTGACAGTTGCTTTCAGTCATCCATTACAGTCTTCCACTCCCTATTTCGCCCCGTAAAACCAACTTCCTGTTCCGCTCGAAAAAACAGGGCCAACATATAATATACACACCTAAAAATAAGGGGAGTTCGTATTTGCCGGATCTCTTTACGGAGATGTGCATACAAACATGTACACTTGCAAACACATCAATCACATGCTAAACGCAAACACAAATGATATCCTTCAGGGTTGACAAGGAATTCCGGGGCAGGGCAGAGCCGTCTCCTCTGTAACAGAGTAGGAATAGATATGGTTTAGTACAGTATACAGTGTGTGTTTGGTTGCATGTGTATATGTGTGTGCGTGCATTTGTGTATGTGTGCGTGTGCGTGTGCGTGTGCGTGTGCGTGTGTGTGTGTGTGTGTGCGTGTAGGGGGAATGGGTATGTGTGACTCCTACCTGGATTAGAGGCAGCGCCAGGGCCCATCATCATTACCTCACTGGTCTTAAATCGAGATGAACTAGGATTTAACTCTCTTACCAGCCCGCTAATCAGCTCCACAGGGGAAGCGCAGTTCAGAGGCAGAGCGGAGAGTCGGAGAGCAGCGAGGTGGAGACAAACTAAAAACAGCGCGGGCTTTCTAAGAACAGTCACAGCGAGGGCGATGTGTGGCGCACGCCGCCGGCCTCAGGGCTCATCCGGGCTCGTGATGAAGGCCCTGTGACCGAGCGGCTCTGAGAGGACATACTTTGTGTTCTGTATTCAACAGCGTGGGGGTTGTTGTGAGGATAGAGATGCAGAAATGGTGTGACAGCAGCACGCCGCTTGTGAGTCGCCGTACCGTTGTTCGTGACAAGGCCATGGGCACAGGTCAAACAGCGAGATGTAAGCTACGAAACCAAAAAGGGCAGACCGCCGGAGCTTAACGCGCTCTCCCTGGAGGCAACTTACATGAGGACATCAGCGCACCGTCGTAGAATAATGCAGCTTTATAAAGGAATGAATACACACATACAATGCTGGCCACTGTTCAAACAACTCTAAATCGGAGCGTGGAAAGCGACGGACGCACAGCTCACATTTTATATAATCCTCTCCCCATCCTATTTCACTTAACCCCTGACCTCAATGACTTATCACCTCTTCCAGGACATCGGCGGCGTGCTGTGCCGAGGCTATCCGCCTCCCCTAACGGATTAAAAGAGAAAATACTGGAGAAGAATTACACCAGACAGGCTGGAATGGAGTCCTGAACGAGCGAGAGTCGGGGGTGAGAGCGCCCATGCTGTAGGCCCTCGTATCGTCCTTAATACCCTTCCCACTGAAGTGCTTATGTTCTCAGCGACATATCCTGCATGCTCTCTGCGAAAAGCCTGATCTTATGCCTTTGTAGAGAGGTTATAATGTAATCAAGTCATCTCTGAAACAAGCGATGACTTGGGAGTACCCTTTGGATTCGGATTTACCTTGAACAGCCAGCCAGGTGAGAACTCGCCAGACGTGTATAAAACTGTATGAAAAACACCAAAATGTTACTCAAAATGTTCCATAGGTTCATCTTTATTCCAAACAAACTATGTGATAGATTTTGACAGCGGAAGATGTTTGAAGATAAATCTTTGACTATTTTAGAGTTTACCATTATCCAGGCCAAACACTTCAAAGGACCATCGTTTCACACAAAACACAAACGCATCTAAATGCATTTCAGGGTACAATTTAGGAGCGTGGACCATCTGAAATGCTGGCCAAGCGTCCTCCAGAGTAAAGTGTAAAGTGCATCTGGTCGCAGGAGCAAAGGCCCTGACGGTCCGGCTCTAATGGGGAGGGATAAAGACCAGCAGGCAGCTGGCTCAGCTGGCTGGGAAAATATATTCTGCGTTAATGTACACATAAACCTCATTGTCCTTGCTTTTAAATCATGACTATGTGACTGCTGACAAGATGGCTATCCAAGTCCTTTGACCTTAAAGCCCTCAGACTGAAAGCAAGAGAGAGAGAGACAGTGAGAGAGAGGGCGAGATAGAGAGAGAGAGAGAGAAAGAGGGAGCACAAGGGAGAGGGATGGGCGGTAAAGAAGAGCAGCGGACCGAAAGGTTATGGCTTTAGCCAGAAGCCAAGCTCTCGTCCACATTTGAGTGAATAAAACATGTAAAGTAGACATCGCCCCGTCTGCCTATTCAAAGCATACACAATGGATGCATGGAGCTGTGCGTGTGTAGAATAGAGTGATAATGTGAAATCATGCTATTTTTATCAGCTGCACCCCTCTGAAAGTCTCTGAAGCAAAGAACAGCAGCAGCAACATCTCCAAATCACCACACAAAACGTGACATCCTGTCATTTCAAAGGGCCACCAACAGGGTCAGGTTGGTACGGTTCCTCGAATAGAGCTACGCATGAATCGTACATCTCTGCACGCACAAACTGTCACACACACACACACACACACACACACACACACACACACACGCACAGACACACACACACACACACACACACACAAAGGCAAGGAAGGGAAAGAACAGTTTCTTTTGCCTCGATTAAGACAGAACTGAATCACCAAACCTGTCTTATACAGGTTTGGTGATTCAGTTCTGCCAAAACCTAAAGACTCGGCCTGGGCATTCCCAGAAGTTCTCAATTAAGAGAACTTATTTGAGAAGATGAGAAGATAACGGACACAGCCACAAGCATGCAGCACACCAACCTGGCAGAGTTCTGGTGACTGTAGCACAGGCCGGAGTCACTGACGCTCTGCGGGAAGCCATATCGTAGCGTTTGCAGATGATGTACATCCATGTTCAGAGAGCGCTCAAGACACCAGCCGCAGAGAGCCGTATCACGGGTAGATCCCTTTGTGTTGCGCTATGTTCTCACGCTCAATCGCAAAATCAGAACTCATTAAAAGCAACGTAATCCTCCAGACGGACGCCCGGGGAAACATTCAGGAGGGAGCGCAAACCAAACGAAAGCCACCCCAAAGTAAAAGAAAAATCGTGCATATCCCGTTTAATTCGCAACAGTATCCACTCTCCTGTGATAAAGTGGTGAGTTTTATTTTAAAAAAGCATCCGTTGCACGTCATGGGAGACGGAGGACTAGAGGATCCATCGCTCCACTCATCTACCCATCCACCCGGAAACAAAGGAGGAATGACAGGCTGGCAGAGATGAAGTCATTGACCGGTCTGTCTGTCTGCCTGACAGATGAGCATTACACCGACTGTGTATGTGAGTGTGTGTGTGTGTATGCCTCTGTCTGTGTGTGTATGTGTGTATAT
>JAOTIX010123285.1:5557-17248 GCA_027123715.1 Gaidropsarus macrophthalmus
CACACACACACACACACACACACACAAGCACACACCTTAACAAATGTGCTTGTCCTGGGTGTTGTCTCCAGTCCTCCGGCCATGTGTGTGTTTGGAATAAAGTCCGTTGTCCAAAAACACTCTCACACAAACAACCGATACCAATAATGCCTACAAAAAAAAATGCTGTGGCCACAACGGTTTACGTATAAAAAAAGAGTCCCGCGTGCGAGTATGATGTGGCACACCTCGCAGAACGATAGACAAACACACACGCCGCACACCGCAGGCTAATCGTGGCTATGCGAGCACGCAGCCATCGACGCTTCAGCGCTGGCAACAGTTGCTGGGCACAAAGCCACACCTCTCTGACAGACCAGCCTCATTCCGTCTCCCCATCGCTCCCCTTCTGGCTGTTGCTAGGCAACTGCTCAGATGAGCCGATCCCCTTGCAGTGACATCAGCAATCTTTGGCCCTGCAATAGCCATGCGCTGTCCGTCTGTCTCTCTCACTCTCTCTCTTTCTGTGTCTACTGTTCTCTCTCTCCAGTGCTCTCTCTCTCTCTCTTTCTGTCTACCATTCTCTCTCTCCAGTGCTCTCTCCCCAATTTTCAACTGTGACTATCTTTGTGTCTCCATTTTGTTTATCTGTATTTACCATTGCCAGTAAGCGGTTATACAATTATGTTACAGCAGAAAACTATGAACATAATGGACAAAGAGTAACAAAGAGTGATACCAAGTAAACAGGCCATTGATGGGCAAATTTACTGTTACCATTGCAACATAACGAACCATAATTAAGTACAAATTATTACTTACTTGCTAACCCTAACATGGAGTCATAATCCAGACGAAATTGTTCCTTACTCAACATCGAACTATAAACCAGAATAAACTATTCCTTAGTTAACATGGAACCATAATCCAGTACAATTTATTGCTGAAGACATTTTACAACCCTCATGAATGGTGATGGTAACCATGGAACACCCCCACCTAGTTAAATAGTTCAGGATGATAAAGCTAATATAGACAGCATTTAAGTTTGCATTATTATTTCCTATGTTTATGATTAGTTAATTATTAGTTAGTTAGTGAAGTATATGCCAATTTCCATTCTCCATATATTCCCCAGCAATATACAAAACAAACAAATGCATGGGGTTGCAACTGACATGGATATAACATCTTTATAAACGTGCTGCAAATCTAAAGCAGTGGAGTTTCACCTGGTAGATGTAGCCATTGTCTGTGATGGAAGGCTGGCACTCAGGAACAAAGTAAGGACCTAGAGCTGTCTTAAACGTTTCCTCACAACCTGGCAGAGACACAAACATGAAGTTAAGAATGGGTGAAGGTTTTTATCATTTTAAATTATAAGCAGCAAAAGTGAGTTGAAAGCTTTATATGATAACCCCATGTATGTTCTGAGAGAGGTTACTGAGTTTATAAGACTTTCATTTACTTTCTTATATACTCTTGCTTGCAGAACACAGGTTTTTAAAATATAGAATAGTTAAAAATATCTGGACAAGATAAACATGTTTTCAGTTTTTTGTCAATAACATGAAGGTTGATGTTATCAAGCATCAACAAACCTATTATGTTTGTTTTATTAATTCTCTTTTTATTTATTTATTATTATTTTTTTACCTTTGATGGCAAAGACTCCTTGACAAAAATCCTTGAAGTTTATTTTTCCGTGAGCATTTGGGTCAAGATACTTGGCCATCTTCTTCACCTGACAAGGATGACCAAGAAAGAGAGAGCAAACAAGAATGGAATCATGGGAAGGCAAATTCTACATGAGATTAAACTGAGAAGTGTTTGCATGTTTCAAGTGCCCTTCTCTGCGATGCTCAGCATTTAATCGTGCAATTTAAGTCAATGAACACACTTAGTTTAGGATAATTAAATGGTTCGTATTTGGTGAGATAGTTGGGTAATAATTCATCTTGACAAAGTGTTCAGTGATACACTATAACATAAAAAAGACATCTCCTTAAGTCTTCTTAGAAGCTCTGCCAATTTACGATGCAGTATATTAACCTTTCAGTTAATCGCAGGCCCAGGAGAGAGAACCTGAAACAATGCAACCTGACCTCGAAACTGGAACAATGCACAGTTTCTACTTATTATAAAATGATTCCAAATTAGTAATTTCATCCATTGAGTCATTCAAGACCGAACCTCTTTCACATCGCCAGCTAGCCATTCAACGATTTAGAAACAAGCCATGAGTCTGATAAATATTTGTTTTACTTATATAAGTGGCATTGCATAATGCATTGAGTGCTAGCCTGGCCACTGCACATCACACATCTCTACCAGAACCACACCGTGTCAATCTCTTCGCCAAAACCAAAAACAAATTCCTTGCGTTGGTCGCATTGATGTGCAAATTACATGAATACCAAGTTTTGTGCACGCTTGCTCTGCATCCGTCAATCGACTGTTTGAGTCGCAAAAAGGATATGGCGTCGACGGGTAAACTACTGAAGGTATTTGTGTGTATAAAATATGCTTTTTAATAAACGATTCGTACACTTACAACGTTGTCTTTGTCTCGTTTTATATGTTAAGACCCTCATTATACTACCAAAGAAGTGTACTACTTCTAGCCTTGTAAGTGGTTTTAAAAAAGCGATTTCTTTTTTACATCAGTCGATGCCCCCATGACACAAACGTATTAGCATTTTTGGTAGAATCGGATAAAAACATCTAACTTTGCGTCGTATATGATTTATTTAGCTATATATCAAACGTTCAAACTCGTTAACACACTATAAACATATCCCAGAACCATTTTACACGGGAGTTCCCCTTTAAGGCCCCTCGACTAGAACTGGAATTGTGACGGAATTGTGGCAAATTGACGCTGAAACCTGTAATTCTGAACCAAACACTGATTAATTACCGAATGAGAAAGAACGGAAAGGATACATAGAACGTGTGGTTGTACTGTGAAACGAATGGACGTTATTTTTTTAAGTATGAGATAGATGTCATATCTTACAGCAGCACCAAGTCATTCAACTTAAAATAAACAAACAAACATGCTATTGGTTTAACATTTACCTAGGTCTGACACTTACTTTGTTGGACTTACATGATTTGCATATTTCACTTCATGACATTTAAATTTTATGAGAATTTGAAAACGTCGTTACACAAACTGGCCGAGGCCTATATTATATTCTTTGGGTGTCCCGAGTAGAAGGGGGTTGGTTGACCGTATTCCCTGCGCTGTACTTCTAAAAAAAGCACTTGACACGTTTCATCTGCATACTGATTTAATTACAATGCGTCTATTGCATGATCGGCGATGTCCTTTACGTTTTACGAGATCAAAATTGTTAATCTTACCGTTTAAAAACAATGATGCGGAATAACATATTGCTTTATTTACCGCTGCATCAGTAGCCCATTTGGAGACATGTGACGACACATAGCGATGTAGGAATTACCCAAATCCAAATTGGGCAACAATGATGACACCAATCATTAGTTGCAAATAAACAAAACATTACCTCATCTCCTTGTCCGAACCGTAGACCGAGGTCTACGAAGCGTTCTACTCGGATGAAGCCATCAGCATCCTCGTCGCACACGTCAAATACCTCTTTGAGCTTTCTTAAAAACTGCACGAATTGGTCACGATCGGGCAACGTATGTCCCTCCATTATGTTGATATTTTTCCAAAGAGTTGTAATGTCATGCAGATTCCGTAGGACAATTTCGTGCAATCGCAATCGTTTCCTGCGTTACCAAGTGATATTGTGACATCAGCGACCCCTCTTGTCAAATGGAACGAACCATTCCTCGGTGAATTCAAGGGTATGCATATCTCACACTTTTTGATCCAGAATTAGATGATGTATTTTATATTTAAAAAAAAAAACACTTTATTTCAAAACAGAATGAATAACCATGACTCTTAAAACAACAACAAGGCCAAGCTGTCTTTTTGATAGACAAAAAGATAGTAAATAAAGAATGCCTTATGTCATAAAACGTTTGAATTACACTGGTATCGATCCTTTAAAAACAGCCACATCTTCACAATTTGGGACTTTGTTGCAAAAAATATGATCATAAAAGTCCAAAAACATTCTACCATCGGACCAGGTTCCAAAAATATTCCAGAAACCATAAACTGGTGCAAGATTCTCTAAATGACAAGCCTGGGTTCAAGCAGCGAATCCCAATGCTCTGTAACCTGGGAGAGAGAATAAACAAAAACAAGGGGGGTCCATTAACAAAGCATTCATTTGCACACATTTCAACAATTAGACTGAGAATAAAAGCTCTGCAGTGGGCTATTCTCATTCAAAGCAAATTATATTTAATTATTATATAACGCAGCTGGGGTTTATACAAAGGACGTTAGATCACTTGTCTTGCAAAATCCCACCATAACTTTGGATGATGTAGATACACTATGGTTCAGCCGCTTGTTGTGATTTACATCTTTCCGTTGATTTCCAGCCATTAACCATACCGATGCCTAACTGACTGTGAACATGGGAACATATTAACCGGGCATGTTGCCATGCCGGTTAATATGTTGAAATTATTAGATTAGATTAGATTAGATTCAATTTATTGTCATTGCACAAGTCACAGGTACACGGCAACGAAAAGAAGATATTTCTATATTAATAGTTATTAATTTGTTAATGCACCTATGTTGCAGGTGAAAGCATTGGATGGTGAACCTTCCAGGCCCTTTTCCCAATAGTAGGATATTAAGACAAGAAGCTCATCTAAAGCTAAAAAAGTGTTTCATCCATTTCTCAATGGTGAAAAAAAGAGAACGTGTTTTATTACACTGAATGACAAATGTAAAATGGACTTTAGATACATCTTCATTTATAGGTGTTTACATTTGGAAAGAGTTTAGGTTTATGCATTACGCTATACTGTATTTTACTATTACTATTCATGGCAGCGTATGGAACAACTTACCCGGGAGCAACCACGTGACACGGCGTATTCAACACTCTCTGACCCGTCTGCGTTCTGATAGACCAGGTCAAACTTACCCGGTTCTACAGGGGCTAGGGACAAGGAAGTAAACATTACTTTGACCATGTTGTGAGAATGCAAACATGTTCCATAACATGCTCCATGGCAAAATACAATTGATCATGGCTGCACTGATCAAAACAACGTTTTTCTGTAGAAGGATATTTTATGGTGCTAGAGAATAGTTGTAGGAATTAAAAATCTAATTATCTATGGGGTTCCAAGATACCAAGTTTATTTGCGATATGATAGACTTAAATTGCACATTTCTTTTGTTAAGTGTGCCATATATACATACAAAAAAACCAAACTCAAACTATTCTCATCTATGCATCATCATTATCCTTGAAATGTGGACATAATCCTATAGGCACATTGCTTGTCTTAGATTATTTACTTACATTTCTGCTTGGTAAAAAAAAATCTTATACTTTCTTCACCAACAAATTTAGAACACCAAACATGACATTTTGCAAAAAAAAAGAAAACATTGTTTGCAAAATTATTATACATGATGTCAGAAGGATGGCCATTTTTCAAACCTGTCCAGTGTGATTACCATAACGTTGGCATGCCAAACACCTTACCTTGCCATGAGTTTAGCAGCTCCAGCTCCACCTGTTTGGTAGCATGGTCAAAATTTAGAATCTTCCCCTCCTGAAATGAGAGTATCGAATAATAGTCATCCTCCAACGCGATTTATCACCAACATATTGCAGCCATGTCACATGACAACAGTGAGTCAGTCAGTCTGACAGTCTGTCTGTCTGTCCACCTTAACAAGAAGCAGATCTCACTCCGCTGCCATTTAATACCGGTTACTCACCTTATACTGGGATACCTCTGGTGTATAGTTTTCTGTTAGCTCCAGCAGCTGTGAATAGAACAGACAGGAGACATGTGTTGACAGACAGGTCACATAAGAAACCAGCGGTGTTGATTTGCACCAGAGATTCATGAAAACTGTAGTCATTCTATTGAACTTTGACTTCTGCCTGAATTAGTTAAACTTAACATTTATTCCATTCCATCTAATTTCTCATGTATAAGCAGTTCTTGTGATTAGCTTTGGACCTAAATAAAGGTAAGATAATGAAGCATAATCCCAGGTTCAATGGCTTTCAGCTTTAGCCTTTCTTGAAGTTTTATTTTGTTAGCTCCATGAAAATGTGTTTTATTAAAAAGCACAACTATTCCAGTATACACACACTTGTAGTGTAGTCAACTCCAAAGGCTTAAGGGTGGAGCAGTGAAGCCAAGCATGTTCTGGTCAGAACCCGTTATAAGAACTAGTTTACCTTAAAGGCAATCTTTTGTCCCACACCTGGAGGGGCAGCAAGCAGTGTCATGGTGCTGTAGTCCTTTTTGGGTGGGGGTTCAACCGGGTTCTACAACAGGAGAAATGGAGACCACCAACAAATACCAAAACAGATGAACAACGTACCGACCATAATCACAGCTGCTTCAAAAACTGCTGAAATACTTTTAAAGGTGTCCTTCACCGATAAACCGTTTTTACTTGCTCTTTCTGGGATACGATAGGTCACTCCTAGTTGTGTATGCGCGCTGCACGTGAAAATGCTATTCTACCCCTATTGCATGCATGAGCCAATGTAAGAAAATAGAGGGATAAACTTGCTGATCAGAAAAGCCCTACAAATTGACGTAGGTTTT
This sequence comes from Gaidropsarus macrophthalmus, assembly GCA_027123715.1. Classification (NCBI taxonomy): domain Eukaryota; kingdom Metazoa; phylum Chordata; class Actinopteri; order Gadiformes; family Gaidropsaridae; genus Gaidropsarus; species Gaidropsarus macrophthalmus. The sequence goes on from JAOTIX010123285.1 coordinate 12,242, forward strand.
GTGCATTAGTATTCATGGCCTCGCCTACTTTGGCTTGCGACCGCTAACATCACTGTGACGAGCAGTGCTGTTAGCCAATCAGAAGCAAGTCATTTAAATAGAAACAGCCTAAAACAGGCTCACCAGAGCATTTTTTTCACCAAAACCGACTCAGAGGGCATTCATTAATACTAGACCACTGCAAAATTGATGAAAAAAACAATGGAATGACACCTTTAAAGTTTTGCCCAGATCATGTTCAACGTTCAAACCAACCTGGAGCATCACGGAGTGGTTCGTCAGCGAGTCGTTTGCGTACGGCAGTGGTGTGTGCCGTCGCTCTTCCTCACCATAATCCAAAGGATACCCCCTGCCGACTCTACCCTCCGGATGCCCACCGTTGACCCCGCCCCTGCCCCGGGGCAAGCCCCTCCCTCGGCCGCGCCCCCTGCCGCTCATGCAGGCCTGCGCGGCGAGGCCCTGTTTCGCGACGAGCGGCCGTTTAATCACAAGCTTAATCTCCTCTTCGCTCTCCGAGTCGGAGCTGGCAGCGTCGCCCACAGCAGCGGGAACACCGCTCGCCGCTGTCACTGCGCCTGGTGAGCGCTGCGGGGCGTTGCCGTCGCTGGCCGCACGTTTCGGTGCGGACGCCGAGCCTCCACCGAGTTTGGCGGGAGCGTCGGCTTGTGCCTCGTCAGAGGAATCAGATGAAGACGAAGAGGAATGTGCGTGGGGTGTTTTCCCCGAGGTTGGTTTAGCCTTCGGAGTCACCTTGGGAGCAGTCGGGGCGACGGAGGCCTTTTTGGGGATGTTGTTTGGCACTTTTGAGGTTGATTTGGCAGCAGAAGCCTCCTTCTCCTCCTCACTGCTACTAGAGCTACACTCTGAAGATGAAGCTGGTTTTGCCTTTGCTTTTCCATTAATGTCTACTGGTTTGGGCCTCGGAGTTTTGTTGACATGCTGACCACTGGGTATTGATGGGGTTTTGACTGGTGAAGATTTGGGTATCTTTTCCTTCATTTCCTTCTTTTTCGTGCGCTTTTTCTGTGAATCCTCATCCTCTAGAAGTCTTGGGGAAGGCACCGTTTCTCCCTTCTGCCTGCCTTCGTTTTTTTTCTTTCTCTTTTTCTTCTTGCTTTCCAAAATGACGTCGTTGTCTTCTGGTTCGACCTCTGAGTGTCGCCGGCTCTTCTTACGAGATTTACTTTCATCTTTCGTGGTACATTGTCCATTGGTCACATCCGGACTGACATTTACACTGTCAACAGAAGGGCACACACACATGGTGTTAGGCCTACATGTAAATCACTGAAGAATGCAGTTTAGTTACTCACACAATAATATTCAGACTACATATTAAATGGGTCTTTGAACTACGAGTCTGAAACTCCCATACACACGTTCAAGACATGTTTCTCAGAAAACAATACACAAAAAACAATACAACTATCATATCGATAATCAATACAGTGTGAATTAAGGGCAATTAAACCAGCTGATATGCAGCGCAGAGTGGCTCAGAGAAGAAGGTTATGTATGGAATCGGAGCACATACCTGACACGATCATTATCGCGGACCACGTAGATGCTCTCTGTGTGCGGCAGGTAGCAGTTGTCAATGAACAAGTTCAAGATGCTCTTACGACTGATTTCAAACTTATCTCGAATGACACTTTCGAGATCCGCAACCACTCGACATTTATTTAGATCCACAAGCAGCCAACACATGCGGCAATCCGAAACAGAGGGTGGCGGATAATCAAAATATAATCGCAGACGGATGGAGTTGTTGCTATTGGCAGCCATTGTAACGAGTAAGCATGGCATTTTTGCTCGGTTTATTTCTGCAACCAACATAAGCGCAATACTGACCCGTGGTGTTTCGGAGGAGAAAGTGCGTCTTCTTTTTGTTCTTTCGTTTGTATTTTCATGTATAAACAAGGTTATACAATTACACTTGCGCGTGCAGATCGATTCTGTAATTGACCTCTAGATTATGGCATTTTTTTTAATGTATTTATTTTTGTTCCAGATTAATTATTAGTTATAAATATTCAGTTAGATTAATTTTCACAATTGCATAAGGCATAGCATGTGTTTTGTATCTCTCTTTTGAAAAAAATAAATAAAATAAAATAAAATACAAATAAAATACAAACATTTATTTAAAAATGCCGCGCCTCTGTGACACACACTCAGCTGATTGACGTAAGTCACATGACTGAGCAGCGCTCTTCGGTACAAAAGGCTTGCGGCCAGGGGAGCTGCTTAGTAAACTTCAACATGGGACAGACCAAAACTTGCGGTATATTCGGATTGCTTTGCCTACTGGTCGTCGTAAGTTCAGGTATGTTTTTTGCATTAGTGATCTAATTGTATCCTGGAGAAATAACTGGAAGTGATATTGTGTTAGCTTAGCTAACCCATGCATAATTGTCGATAGATACGATGCACTTTTTACAGAGCCCAGATGTGCAAGCAATCGTTTACGTCATAAGTCCTCTAAATCACATTGGACTGCTTTACATTGAAGACCACACTGATGTTGTATTGGCCTTAACGATACCGACAAACTATAATTGAACAAATCTGACTCGTTTATCCGCAGCAGTTTCGATTCCGTTAACCAGTAAAGAGGCGTGGGGCTATGTGGATGTTCGCAGTGGAGCCCATATGTTCTGGTGGCTTTACTACGCAGACCACCCATCAGCTTCATACAAAGATGTGCCTCTGGTGATGTGGTTGCAGGTAGGTGTGACTGTGGATGGTTATGTTTTAATGAACCCATTGCTCTCTATTGTTTTGTTTGGGAAACAAAATCAACTGATTTATTTTCAGGGTGGCCCTGGAGGGTCTGGTAGTGGATTTGGGAATTTTGAGGAAATTGGTCCTTTGGATCGGGACCAGCAGCCCAGAAATACATCATGGGTAAATATATACGTTTACTTTATACATGCAATTCAGATAGAATTAAAATTGAGTAAACCATGTTTATGTTTGCATTTGTAGGTCCAGACAGCAAGTGTTCTGTTTGTCGACAACCCTGTTGGAACGGGCTTTAGCTACGTGGATAAGCCAGATGGCTTTGCCAAGGATGTGGACATGGTGGCTTCAGATATGCTGGTTCTTCTCCAAAGCTTTTTCACCGAGAGGAAAGAGTTCCAGGTAAGAGATTGGAAAGTTTGATGGTTGCTCAGTGCCTATCAACCCTGGGCTTTTTTTTCCTCCTGTGGCGTATTGATCCATCATAAATCAATCTCCAGTTTTCTATTTACATTTACATTCTCCTTAGGTAGGCATAAACCCTGCCAGTGGCCACAAACAGTTGGTGTTAGACTTGGAGTCACTCCCTGGCATTCTGTTTTGTTTTTTTTCAAACCTAAAAAATGTATCAAAAGAATATGAACACACTTTTGTTTGGGACATAGTTCACAACTTCCCAATCAACTTACTAATTTGGCATTTATGTATACCAAGTCGCTGTCTTTGAACCTGAATGATGTCAATTTCTCCTACAATTCTTCTAGCTGCGCTTCTTGCAATCTCAAATGATCACTCTGTTTTTCCCATTACGTACATTTCCTCTCCTAGTCCTTGTTTTTCATTTATTTTTAAGTGCAGGAACATTGATAACAATATACTTTGCTGTCTGCTTTACAACATAGTGAAAAATGGGGAAGATGACATTCTGCTGTTGCTATTCTTATGAAGCATGCCAGACATGACATTGTGAATCACTAATGCTTTGCGCTTTTGCTTCCCCCTATGCAGAATGTCCCCTTCTACATTTTCTCTGAGTCGTACGGTGGCAAGATGGCTGCCGCTATCTCACTGGAGCTGACAAAGGTACTTTCCTCAATTGTTGACATTTTCTCAACTTATGTCATGACTTCCACATGGAGGGTAAGTCATTCTGAGCAGCGCTGGAATTACTGTTTCTGCAATTGCAACTTATTTCTATCATCTGAATGGTTTAGATGAGGTCAACGAACAACATGATATGGTTGAATCCATAACTATTGTATTCTTATGCCCGTTTCCCCTATTTTGTACTCTCCCTTAAAGCCTCACTGTGTAGAATCTAATAAAAGCACTGAAATGGCAATGACTGCTGAAGGAATGCCCTGATCGATCATTACACTTTCAGGGTGCAATTTTCCTCAAAGTTCAACCCAGCCTCGGTTGTGGCCTCTTGTGTTGGTGTTGTGGTCGTTGGTGTTCTTGTTGTCATTCTTGATGTGTCTTTCATTTTAGACAATCTTGTCGTGACTCTTTACTCCACACAGGCTGTCGCTCAAGGTTCTGTTAAGTGCAATTTTGCCGGGGTGGCACTCGGGGACTCGTGGATTTCGCCAATAGGTATGTATATCTGCGTGAGACCAGTCATGCTGGAATAACATGCACATCTCGCAACACAGGCTGAGCTTTCAGCATGGGCCCAACTCATTCGGTAAATGTGGCAACAAGGCTTAAAGGTGTCCTTCACCGATAAACCGCTTTTACTCACTCCTTCTGGGATACGATAGGTCACTCCTAGTTGCGTATGCATGATGCACGTGAAAATGTTATTCTACCCCCATTGCATGCCAATGTAAGAAAATAGGGGGCTAAACGTGCAGATCAGAATAGGCCTACAAACTGACATAGGTTTGTGTGTTAGTATTCATGGCCTCGCCTACCTTGGCTTGCGACCACTAACATCACTGTGACGGACAGTGCTGTCAGCCAATCAGAGGCAAGTCTTTTAAATGTAAGAGTCAAAAGAGCATTTTTTTTTTTCCCACCAAAACCGAATCAGAGGGCATTCATTAATACTAGAGACCACTGCAAAATTGATGAAAAAACAATGCAATGACACCTTTAAAACTAATAAGGTGTTCCTTTCTGTCCCAATTTATTCCTCTTATTTCAGATTCTGTCATGACCTGGGGTCCTTATCTCTACAGCACAGTAAGCAATTCATAAGAATTCCAGAATGAAACTTCCATATTGTTAGCTTTGTGTGCATATTCGTTGTTGACGCATGCC
>JAOTIX010123512.1:0-17200 GCA_027123715.1 Gaidropsarus macrophthalmus
CACACACACACACACACACACACACACACACACACACACACACACACACACACTTGCCTTTGATTGAGACTTGTTTCTGAGAGTAACACTCATGGGAGACTCCTGTGTTCACCAGACAGAGAGGTCCTGTGACGTACCCTCCTGCTCCCTGTGGAGCCTATTATCATACCTCACTATTCTTTTGCCGCCTTTAAACAAGTTGCGTCTTTCGTCTGTGACGTGCACAACATTGTCATTGCTTTTATTCCTGTCCTTTATAGCTTTAAGCTGGGCAGGTGTCCTCACAAAATGAGTGAGTTGATCAGTTGGTTGCCTGTTTCGATGGCCAACAAGACAGGACCTGTCTGAGCATGTGTCAACGCATGTGTTTGTGTTTGTTTGTGTGTGTGCGGTATACTGACTGTGTATTGCTAACCCGGTCTCTCTATGTTGCAGGAAACCGTTGAGCTTTTGCTCTGTGTCGGTGATGTGCCTAATCACATACATCCTCAAAAACTGGTGAGAATCCATCTATTTTACAAATAATAACCCTAACCCAACCCACTGTTTTATTTCCCTGCCCCGTTAGTGTTGTGTGTTTTTGTTTGAATGAATATGCATCATGCTGTATCAAACACCCATCACCAGTGCATGCTCTACTGGTCCTTGAATCAGAACAGCTCATAAACATCACACAGAAGTACTGTCCTCACCAGCAATAGATCAATATTTCGGGAGACGGATGGTTATTTGGCGTGGTGACTTACCTCTACGCAGACACATTTTCTTCATCACATAACATAACCTCCACACACATCAACACAAGGGAAGCCAACAGACTGGGCATGCTGGCTAGCAGGTTATCTTCATAGCCAGAGCCACCCTGGACTAGCGGAGGTAAGGGAGGATGAACCAAGAGCTGATGAGGAAGTGCAGTGCGGTCAGGCCCAGACTCACCCCTCTGTGATTCACCGCTACCCGTCTGCGCCTGTCCTTGGTGCTGCTAGCCGTCAAGCTCCACAACCAAGACCCCGGCATGAGTATCTCACAGAGCTGCACTCTGATACTGACCGTGGACCCTTCACCTCTGAATCCTGCGTGGACCTGCACGATTTCTGCATGACTTATGTATCCATTAATATATGTATATGTATGTACATGTTTATCTATTGATGGAGAATGATTGACAAACTAAGGCTAGTGCAGGTGCAGTTATCAAGGGCCATCTGCTCAGTGTATTACATCTTTATTTTATTCGTAGTGTACTTGAATTCTTATCGTCTTGGTTGTTGGTTCTGTTCACTTACCTGTAGCTCTCCTGTGTTTCATTGTCATTCTCATTGTTGCTACAACTGCATTCCCCTCGGGATGAATAAAGGTTGATCTTATCTCACAAGCAAACTTTCAAAAGGAAAATATCTGAAGAGTACTGTATTGTACATTCTCTAACTATTTATCTAATGTTGACCAAGTTCAACGAAAGGCTGTGGTTGCATCTGAGCTCAACGGTACAGAAACACTGTAATGCTACATGGCAGTTTGCATTTTCGAAAGCATTCATGTGAACAGTTGCTGCAAGGCTTTATTTAAATGTTAGTGATACAATCCAATATTTGTTGTCATTTGCAAACCAAATAGGCTTCCCGATGTTATGCCTTGTCAAACCAGGAACAGTTCACTGGCCAACACATAAAGGTGGATTGCATGAGTATGTTTAAAAAGTAAAGGCCTTTCACAGCCAGAATTGTAGTTCACAAACCTATGCTATGTATTTATTTAGCAGGAGTTGCGCCTTCTCAGCCTTGCCGACTTTGGTTGTGGCGTTCAGCATAATGTCAGGTGGAGGTGTGTGCAACTCGTCTGGTCATGAGTCTGTCCCCGGAGCAGTGCACTCTGCCCAGTGAAGCGGATTGTTGACAACTCGGGGCATGCAGTTCTAGTGACAGTGCTACTAAAATGTCAAAACAAAAACACCTCCATGAGGCTTTTGTTATGATCTATAGCTCGTAGGGCAGACACACCATTTTAAGAGTGAACTGGCCTACCTTATAATACACTTGTATGTCAAGGCCCGGGGTGTTGTATGTGTTTCTGACACATTAACAAGCATGTCAACGACGGTGAACGCTGTAACAGACTATACTCCGTATACATACACACTGTGGCCAAGGGAACCCCTGGCCACAGCGCCTATGTTGTTGGAGTCAGTGTGCCTCAGTGCTTGTGTTGTTAGTCAGTGTGCCTCAATGCTTGTGTTGTTGGAGTCAGTGTGCCTCAATGTCTGTGTTGTTGGAGTCAGTGTGCCTCAATGTCTGTGTTGTTGGAGTCAGTGTGCCTTAATGCTTGTGTTGTTGGAGTCAGTGTGCCTCAATGTCTGTGTTGTTGGAGTCAGTGTGCCTCAATGCTTGTGTTGTTGGAGTCAGTGTGCCTCAATGTCTGTGTTGTTGGAGTCAGTGTGCCTCAATGTCTGTGTTGTTAGAGTCAGTGTGCCTTAATGCTTGTGTCGTTGGAGTCAGTGTGCCTCAATGTCTGTGTCATTGGAGTCAGTGTGCCTTAATGCTTGTGTCGTTGGAGTCAGTGTGCCTCAATGCCTGTGTCTGTGTGTCAGCTTCCCCAGAGGTGCTACGACTACGTCCTGGTTGGCCATAAGGATGAGGATACAGAAGATCACCTGGACACCCAGAGGACCACCAAGCAGAAGACTTTCATTCAGACTCTGGAGAAGAAGAAGATCGAAGTTAAAGTGAGTTTGCTACGTTTGCAAACTGAGCTTTCATGACTAACCAAAAACACATGCTGAGAGATTACCGCCCATAACTAAAGACTGCCAAGTACATTCATTGCTGATTAATGTTAACATAGTGTTCTGTATATCAAATGTCCTTTATGATAAGAAATGCCACGACCGGAGTCATGGCATTGAATCCGTTACCAGAGCCCAAACTGAGTTACCCGTCCAAAACTGTTATTTGAAATGTGCTTTCTTATCTGACAAGGAGCCATAAAAAACAAACTACTTTTATAATGATCCATGAACCAAATATTGGAATAGAACTGCAACAATAAGAAGCAAATGTTTATTTTATATATATGTTAAATTACTTCAAAATCAACTATTATCTACTTTGAATTTGATATGTTTGCTGTTGACCTGCTAATTGATTAATCAGCAAATCGTTAGCCCTAATAATGAAAATGTAATCCGACATCGTTGGCCTATTCTTTTAGAGAATCCCTCATGAAGACAAGTTATTCTACGGCCTGCGCGCTCCCAAAGAAGTGTTTGAAGACTACAAATTCCTGCTCAAGATCTCTGATGCTTGCAACTGGGTCGGAGACAACACGGTGCCAGTCCCACAGGCAACCCGGTACGACAGACGCACAGCCACAACAAAAGCATGTACATCAGATACACACTGTAACACACACGTATGCACACAGAGCTACACCAAACCATTAACATTATATACACACTGTAACACACACATATACACACACGACTGCACCACACCATTTATATTATATACACACTGTAACACACACATATACACACGACTGCACCACACCATTTATATTATATACACACTGTAACACCAACACGGTGTCACGTGATTTCGTGCTCCTGGTCACATACTCTTGGGACAATCTGGCAACACGATTCAATAGATTGACCACTAAATCGCTTGATACCAGGTTCCACATGGTTTCCATTTCGTGCTGTAGGCACGAAAAATGGCGGAAATCGTGCTCTGAGACACGATTCAATAGCTTAGTTTTCGTGACCAGGCGCACGAAATCACGTGATACCTGGTTGGTAACACGCAGAGATACACATGTCTGGGTGGCATGCTCCATGCTTCCAGAGTTGCGGTCAAACCCTCCATGAATAACACAGTGAGGCAGTCTGTTTGTGAGTTTATTCATCAAACAGTTTTTGTATATTATGTACAGATCAACACACTGCTACATGCATGCACTTTATACGCACACAGTTACATGCACAGAGGTTAGATGCTGGATGTGCACATGCTGTGACATGCGTGCATATTATACACACTGTTGTTACACACTTCTTCTGACACGTCTCAGTTGTCAGAGAGGTAAGTGAGAAGAACAGTGCAAAAATGTCAACCATCTATTTCCTGGAATCTATCGTGACTCGTATCCTATCACCAGAAACTGGATATTGTCCCTGCTGTTGTCCCAGGAAGCTCTCGCCAGACAAATGGCGTGCATTGCTTTTGTTGAGCAGCATTCAGTCGCTCGCACTCACTTAGCCTGTTGACCAGCCATCTTTCCTCTTCTTCCCACATGTCAACAATGTCCTCAGGATCCGTATAGTCCACCACATCCTGTATGAAACCTTTATGGACAATGGAGGTAAGGACATGTTTCCTTCAGATGCTCACAAGTGTCCTTATCTTAGAGGAGGGTGAAATAATGTACAAGTAATGTACATTCTTTCATCTCTTAGAGGACACTGCGAGTCTCAGTCAGGCTATTCAATCAGGTATGCTCAGAGTAATAGAAATTAAAGAAATTATCTCACTGGACATTTAGTTTCCATTCTGTACATTTGACTGTACATTTAGAAATGTTGTATTTCCTATCGTATATGTTCATAGTCTATGTTTTTTCAACGTGCAAGTCGTCCCTACAGATGGATGGTTATCAATCTGCTTGACCTCCCTTTCTCTCTCTTCAGAGGACCTGAAGGATTTGCTGGCGAGCGATGTGTTTGAGACCGTGTTCTGTCTTCACGAGGTGAGAGCAGCCTGACACGGACCTTACACGGCAACATGGGGCAGATGTGTATCAGTGTCACCTTTCTGCCAAAAAATCAACAAACAAATAAACAATTAATGTATGCCTAGGTTTGTTTGCTAAATTTGTTTTGTTTTGTTGTTTTGTTTTGTTTGTTTTTATTTTGATCCCCATTGGCTTTTGCAAAGCAGCAGCTATTCTTCCTGGGGTTTATCATATTTCAGTGTGACAAATACAATGTAGAAATACACAGAATGATAATAGACATGACACACATTACATGAATACACAACATGAAACTAAAAAGAACACACAGACAATACGTCATTACATTTCACATAAAACATAGTTGACATCACAAAACAAAACAACACAGAAAGACTTGATGTGAGAGCTACAACCCCCCATAAACTATGCACTATAACTGGGAACATCGGAGCTCAAGCTGTGCCTGCTTGTCCAGGCTCTCATCGTGACTCATGCCAGATCTAGTCGGCAGTAGATTTGTAAATCCTCGTAAACGTCGACACCTTTCAATCCATGTGTGTGTGTGCTCAAGCCTCTGGTCGTCCCTGCCCGTCTGTCCCCTGTTCCTTAGAGGAAGGACCAGAAGGACCTGAAGAAGAAGTGGGCCCGCTGGTCCGGCCTGTTTGTCCCACAGCCGGTGGACAGTATCAAGTCAGTCCCCGTCCCCCCCCCCCGTCTTGTACCCCCCACATCCTCCCAGCACCAGCGATGTTTCACTGGTACCCCTCCATGGTAACGGACGTTGTGTGGTTCTGTTGCGCCCCGCACAGGAACTACTTTGGCGAGAAGGTGGGTCTGTACTACCTGTGGCTGGAGATGTACACCAAGCTGCTGGTGCCGGCGGCCATTCTGGGTGTCGTAGTGTTCCTGTACGGCCTGGCCTTCTTCAACAGCAACCCGCTCATGTAAGACCCCACCAGCAGGCCACCTCTCACACAGACTCTGGCTGCATCGGTGTAGACAGAAAAGCATGAATGAATTCAGTGTTCTGCGTGTTACATCGTGTTTAACAAGGCCCCTGGGGGCTGGAGGTGTTCCCTAAAAGCTCGTTCTTCTCGCCCAGCGTGTTCCTACGTTGTTGGATCGTCGGTGGGAACATGTGGGACGGTCTGTTAACCCCTGTCTGAGTTTTCTTTTTGCTTCTCTCTCCTTTTGATGTTCCTGCCCCAGCAAGGAGGTGTGTGAGTCTGAGACCATCATGTGTCCCAGGTGTGACAAAAGATGCCCTGTGTGGCAGCTGTCTGACACCTGTACGTACGCCAAGGTGAGCTCAGCGTGTCTTCACTCACAGTGCCAGCCCAAATGTGTGCCTTATGTGGCGCATACATCAGCCAGGTTATATCAGCGAGTTGACCCACTCTTTGTCGGTCAACACGCCCTCCTTCACGCTGAACTCACGCATTCAGTGCATTTCAACCAGAACATTCACAATAGCACCCACCTCCATCTTACAGGTCAGCCATCTTTTTGACAATGGGGGCACTGTAGCGTTTGCCATGTTCATGGCAATATGGGGTGAGTACCAAGCTATTAACACATGAAGACAAATCGAATGAACTGATGAATCTAATTCCCACTCAAGCTATCCCCGCGGTGGCCTGATATACCCGTCGACAGTCTTAAAAAAGTGTCTTTAAGTCCAATTTGGCACTTTGAAGTCGTCCGTCTTGTAGTGGTCGGTACCATAGCCTTGATGCTGCGTCTGGTTTCCCATCAGCCACGCTGTTCCTGGAGCTGTGGAAGAGGCACCTGGCCACTCATGTGTCCCGGTGGAAGGTGTACGACTGGTGCGAGGAGGAGGTACCGGGTCTACCCTCCGTTAAACTTAGCTAACCCACCCACACCCACACCCATAACTCAGGACATGCCCACGCTATGGTGGATAAATGTGCGTTTACACCAGCGCTAAGAGCTAAAGCTCTAAAAGGCACTTTCTCACTCGATGGAGTGAGTGTGCGTGTGTCTGGAAGGCCAATACAGAGGCAAATCATTGTTTGTGCGTTGAGCTGGTGTAATGTAGACATTAGCTGCAAAATGACCTCTGACCCCACTCTGATGTGTTTGACAGGAGGAGCTGATTCTGGACATAGTCACTGACATGGACTGTAAGCCCAAAACTTTCAGTCATTCCTACGCCCGTAGCGGGCTGGTTATGATCCTAGTGACACTGATGGTGAGGAAGAGACACACATTCGCATTCTAGATTTCATCTAAAGTACTGCTTTTGTGCTAGTCATACATTAAGTGTGTGTGTGTGTGTGTGTGTGTGTGTGTGTGTGTGTGTGTGTGTGTGTGTGTGCGCGCGTGTGTGCGTTTGTACCAGCTGGTGCTGATCATCGGGATTGCCCACGCCATCATCGTGTTCCGGGTTGTGGCGGCCCCTCTCCTGTCAGAGGGCAGCTGGGAGTTCGTCCAGGACCACGCCAACACCGTGGCGGTCATGCTGGGGGCGGTCCTTCATTACCTCACCATCCAGATCATGACCCGGGTAACACACAGCTTTTTTACTGAACCATCATCGTGGGACAAGTCTCGAAAAATACAACCTTGCATAATATCCAAAATGTGATGGAATGGACTGTATTTATAGAGCGCTGTTGTACTCACAGCGCTTTACAATGAGATACCGCACATTTGATCCCTACACAGGTGAACAGATTGGTGGCCTTCAAGCTTTGTGAATTAGGTAATACACATTCAATAAATCATGATCGTAGATATTGCTTAATAATAAGAACTATAAAAAATAACCACTCGGTAATCCTAATGTGTGTTGATAACACAAACTAATGCGTAAACAGAACGGTGATCTTCCCTCAGAGAAAACCCGTTCATTTGCTGCCACGGAGCGGAGCTTCACCGTGAAGATGTTCACCTTCCAGTTCTTCACCCTGTTCTCCTCCCTGTTCTACGTGGCATTCTTCATGGGCAGGTACTGTGTACTGTGTTTGTGGGTGGCGGGCGGTGAGTAGGAAAACGTTTTGTTAACTGGCCGCTAAAACGGACCACTTGCCGCAGGATCAACGGACACCCAGGGAGCTACGTGCGCATAGCAGGCCGCTGGAGGCTGGAAGAAGTAATTATACCTTAGATGTTTGTTTTGAAATGTATCCATGTACAGCATGTCCTCAGCATTTAAAAACTGTTGTCCAAACTGGAGAACACTTTTGAGACGGTCCCTTGTGCTGATCCCCCCACCCCAGTGCCACCCCAGCGGATGTATGACAGACCTCTTCATCCAGATGGCCGTCATCATGGTCCTCAAGCAGACGCTGAACAACATCTTCGAGTTCATTGTGCCGTAAGCAGTGTACTACTACACTACGCTGCACTATACAGCACCGTACTGCACAACTCTAACCTGCAGTGCACGGCAATTCACTGCACTGCACAACTCTAACCTGCAGTGCACTGCACCACACGTTAGGTCACGCCTGTCGTGTGATTTGCCTTCCAGCTGGTTGAAGCTTACCTTCCGGAAGAAAAAGACGGGGAAGTTGGTGAGGAAGTGCGGCCACTGCTACAGGAAGACGTGTCGTGACGACAGCGGCAAGGTGGAGCCGTGCAACGTCTGCAAACTACGGGACTGGCTGCAGAACTACCATCTCACCGACACCAACGCCTTCAGCCTCTTCAACGAGTTCCTGGAGATGGGTATGGCCTCCTGCCTCACACCGTCCCCTCCTTTCTGTTGATGTCATCCCTGTTCTGTGACCAGTGTCCTCTCATTTCTATTGCACTGTAACTCGCTTTCTCACAGCCTGGTCTTCACAGCCTTCTGTCGGCCTGCTCTCTCTCCCTGTCTCTCTCCAGTGGTCCAGTTTAGTTTCACCACCATCTTTGTGGCTGCCTTCCCCCTCGCCCCGCTGCTGTCTCTCATCAACAACATCTTTGAGATCCGCCTGGACGCCATCAAAATGGTCACCCTGGAACGACGGCTGGTGCCGAAGAAAACTAACAACATCGGTGAGCCCTCTGCCCTTAGACTGTGTGACTGTGTCCAACCCCTTCATTTCATGTCTGTGTGTTGTTCATCCTGACCGACAGGCGTGTGGACCAAAGTGCTGCAGGCCGTCGGCGTGCTGGCGGTGATCGCTAACGGCCTGGTCATCGGGATTTCCTCTGACTTCATCCCTCGCCTTGTGTATCAGCACTACTACGGGCCGTGTGCCAAGAACATTAGCAACACAAAGTATGTCTTGCTAGTCACTACGTAGTATGAGTGGACCCCATTCATTTGGAACCACTGCTTTTGAACTACTGGTTAAACTGGTTCTGTTGGTCCCATGCAGCTGCATGGATGGCTACATCAAGGACACGTTGTCCGTGGCGAACCTCACCCAGACGCAAATCGAAAAGGACTTTGTCCCCAGTCAGTTGATCTTCAACAACTCCCAAGTTACACACTGCAGGTCTGTTACACAACTAAGCTGATGTCTATCTATTCATAATAAACTCTGTTCGACAAAACGGGCACTGCATTTAACTGTTTCTATCTTGTTTAGTGATACAATATGTGTGTCATGTGTGCCTGCACAGCTATAGAGACTACAGGAACAACGAAGACTACACTCTGACCTCCCAGTTCTGGCTTATCTTAGCCGTGCGGTTTGCCTTCGTCATTATTTTCGAGGTATGTTCCCGTCCGTACCGCACATCAACACCAACTGTGCGTTTACATGAAGTCCTTTTTGCAGGCGTTGGACCTGATGCCCGATACGGTCTGCCACCTTCCAGAATATGTATCTCATGAATCTGCTATCTCTTTTGAAACGAAAACTAGCTTGACTGCCTGCAGTCAAATGTGGTGCCAATATCAGCTGCTCTCGCTCCATCACTGTCACATTCCAAGTCAAATAGAAACATCACCAAAGCCCACATGACCCACTGAGAATTGTACAATCCCGGTTGGACTGTATAAAGACACTTTCAAGTGTGCAATGACCCTGACTGGCTCAATTCATTCGTAGTCCCCAGGTTACACAAATACCTCACTTTATATCATGCTATCAAATTATGATTAGGTCAATATTATGATTTATCGTAATGGTAAATTAGTAGTCATTAGTAAGTAACGGTTACCTCTCCCCTCATCATGTGATTGGCTACCTCTCTCCTCTTCACGTGATTGGTTAACTCTCTCCTCTTCATGTGATTGGCTACCTCCCCCTGCAGCACGTGCTGGTGGTGTGCAAGTTCGTCGCTGCCTGGTTCGTCCCCAACAACCCCATGCATGTCAAGAACCAGCGGCTGAAGGACAAGCTGACGAGGCTGAAGGAGGAACTACGGTAGGCGGGGGACACCTCCATACATAATGCATGTAGGAGGGAGGGAGGGAGGGAGGGAGGGAGAGAGGGAGGGAGAGAGCGAGAGAGAGAATAATTAAGTACTAAATGCACAAAACAAGTAAACACATTTTAGCTTATACATACAAAGGCCTTTATTTATAAACTGGTTTGGCATTGAAGGTTCCTTACAGTTAGGTATAATAATGCATAGAGTGGCCAAGTGATCAAGTATATGGGGAACGGGCTCACTTTACCCCTGATGAATGATGAATGACATCAGCATGAATGCACATGAATACTTCTGTAGCTCAGCTGATGGCGCCTGAACAGAGGCAAGGTTAAAGGTCAATCCCCGCCGGGGCCTGCGGGAGATACTTTGGATGATATCTTCGTACCTTCCACTTGAGCAGCCTTCAGCGAGTGGAGTTTCAAAGTGTGACATTAATTATGCATAGGCAGCGTGACTAAGACTTCCTGGTTCCTCCGGGGCCATGTAATGTTACCTGGGTGTTTGTGTGTGGAATACCTGAGACTTCTCGTGTGTCTTCTCATGTGTCCGGACATTCATTGTGTTCTGTTGATTTTCTTTTTTTCAGCGAGAGGCAAAGCAAGAAAAACCAAACAACAGATGTATAAGCTGCAGGAAATGGACGTAGCTGCAGATGTTCTGCCTGGTTGCTGAGCCTGTCCGGGCGGACAGAGACTGTTTTGGTAACACTGGGTGTCAGAAATCGCCCTACATAGTTCCCTCTCCTCACATCTGATTTCATCTTGCGTTTCCCTGCAGCCTACGTTTCATGTCAAAGGCTAATCGGAAGCACCAAATCCGTCGTATCTTTGGATCTTATCTACGGTTCAAACTCCACCGCGGACACTGAAATGACTCTCGATAACGACGGTGGGAATCCCCGCGGCCTGGAAGGAGGAGTAAAGCTGCAGTTCTGCGGTGCCATAGAGACATCATCCGCACGACTCGGTGCTGGAGGGCTGTAGCACACGGATCTGATCCACTTGTTTATTTTTTTATAGAATGGAAATGAGATGACATTTACTACCTACGTCTAAACAAATAGGGCGGGCATTCCCGCTTTGTGTCGCTTCTCTTTTTTTAATAGTATTTATACAATGTGAAATGGCCCTGGTGTTGAGTTCATTGTGTGATAATTGTACAATTATATCATTGTTGTGTAATTGGAGAGTCAATATATTTCATGCAGTCTTTTGATATGTGTTTTGTTTTTTTGGGTCTGTTTTTTTTAAAAGCACTGCCGGTAATTGCCATTGTTCCAGTTGAGATTAAAATGTCCAACCACATGACCGTACTAGGGGGGTAATGTTTTTTTTATAGGGGCTAAATGCAATGTGTTGCATATGTATGCATAAACAAGTGCATTTTAATCACATCGGATATTTAGCTATTTCTGAAATAATACTGGTGCCCGAGCGTGCTGCTAATCACTCCAGAACTTGAGCATGGGAAACAGTTCAGTAAAATTAAGTGGTTCATCAAGGCAGCGACTATGTGCCACGGGGGGGCGTTATGGGCTACTCATCGTTGTCAATTATGAAATTTGCCAGCTCATACCATCCAGCGCGATTATGCTGCCATCACGTGGTCATTTATCAAGCTGCACCATCCAAGCTCATAACGGTGACCACATTTTATCCAGCAATGGTACGACAGACCCTTTATAGTGGTGTCTGTAAGACAAGTAAGAAATAATAAGTAAGACTAACTGCTCTCGACAGGATGTTACGAAACTCAAATACTCCTTCAGCAAGACTTGAAGGGGAGAGGTCCTGCTCTGAGGTCAGGCGGACCCCTCGCCCAAAGTGCCTGCCTCCCTGAATTCTGAACTTTATTCCAAAGCAGGAAGAGGGGCGTGTATTTACATTACTGTATAGCAGCAGAGCAACATCCCTTCACGTCGCAGTTCCCCATTGTTGTCGGCTAGCGTTGGCCCAGTGCTGATCCCGGGCACAGATTACGGTCTACTGTTTAGCTCCTGGTCCCAAATTCCAGACCCGCCTCCCTGGGTTAATGTGCTGCTGTTTCACAGCCTGCAGCGCAGCTGTGGTCCTTTCTCTCCCACACCCCTCCCCGAACCTTCTTCCCCTCCACTCCCCTCCCACGCACCCCTTCCGGAGAAGTCCCCCTCCTCGTGTCACTAAGGGGTGGTCTCTACAAGTCTGCTCACCTCGTTTGGACGGAGCCTCGTCGACCCTTCTGGATGCGCTCTGTGTCGAGGCTGCATTCCGACCTCTAGTCTTCGCGACCCTTCTTCTGCGCGCCCTTTGTCTCAAGACTCGTTTTCTCTTTTTCTCAGCCAGCTGCATTCCAGTCTTTCTCCCTCCCTGGCCTGTACTGCACAGGCCTTCATATGTACTGTGATTGTTACATGGGGGGATAGCTGCATTGCTGCTAATATCTCGTATATCCTCATGTTTGAAATAGCCATGGATAATGCATCATGTATGGGTTTGGTCACTGTAGACCACTCATGTCATGGAGTGGAATACATCTTGTGCAGAAGCAGGACCACCAGAGTATGACTTCAATGGATTGATTTCCTGATGCACACTTTATATCGCCATATAAACTACTACACACATTATAGACAATTAATGACAATCTTGATACCAAAGTTATTGCTTTTTTTAATGTTACACAATCTTGTGAAACACGTTCATCTCTATTAGCGTTAGCTTGTTGAATAGAAAACAAAAATCCAACAGCACAGCGATAAGGCAAACATAGTTATTACAAAACAAACGCATCAATAAAGCGATCAATTTGTTCAACCACAGGGGCAGCTGAACCCAGGTTATGTAATCGCCCGTGTGTGCTATGACGTCCCCTTCCGGAAGGTTCTTTCAGGTATGGAACACAGGGCAGGCCCCTGTGTCCAGTAAATCATGTGTTGTGATCAAGTGGTGTCCCCAGTCCTAGTCCCCTGGGCCGTACATGAATGCATAGATTTGGTGGTGGTAGTACCTCATTGTAAAGGAACACACATTGGAAACTGATCAAATATTAATCCTTTGAGTAAGAAAGCGGTGAATGCTGTTATGTATTTCATCATTAACATGTCAATCATATGAATCAGCAGGAATATAGCAGATAAATTGGGTCACTATAAAACGTCTATGTATGCAAACACAAAAATATATGTCATTGATGTAAGTGACCTTTTGCCCACTATGTAAGTGCCTCATGTGGTGTGAGTGAATGGAGAGAAAAATAAACTGTCATCACACCACCACTGTCGTTCAGTACGTCACACGCGGTGCTACGTATCGTCAGCTCAAACTCTGCTCATGTGTTCAAACATTGCATGAGTCATTCATTGTCTTATCATCTGCATGGTGCTTCTCCGTGGTCCTGCTGTCTGGCCGTACAGGGAGCTCATGGGAAGCTCCTTCTGCTTAGAAGCTGGCTTCCGTGAAGTCTCTTCTGGTGAATCCTTTCTGAAATCGTTAATGAGAGAACGGTGTTCAGTAGAAAGTGAGTTAAGGACACACAAAGGGGGACAACTGTCAAACTCAAAGGGAGCAGTGTGATAAATATCATGAGAATGTTTCTGTTTTATCACGTTTAAAAGTTAGTGTGTAATGTTTCTGTGATAAAATACAGAAATACTACAAACTGCTGCATGAAGGTACAACTCCCAAATTGAGCAGGGCACTGTTTTGGAGGTACAGTGTCAGGTTTGGGAATTGCTAAATCTGGACTCTGCCCACAATCTGCCCACACAACATGAGATATCCGTTGTTTGCTCCGCGTACTGGGAGGGGGCTGGCTCACTCCGGGGGGCTGGGGGGGATTTATGGGAACAGCAGAGCAGTTTGTGCCAGAATCCTCCAAGCCTACCCAAGACTTCATTCTTCCCCCGGTGACGGGAAGGGTCAGAACGCCAGAAGCACTTTGTGACATTCCCCACATTTCACTGGTCTCACCATGAGTGCTCTGACACTCTGTGTTCAGGAGGACAGAACAAAACGCCCGCCAGGCTGCACAACCCAAGCCAGTGACCTGATATGTGAGGTTACTTGGAAACAGACCAGGAAGCGGTAGCTTACCGAAAACAGGCCAAATCAGAGCCGAAAACAGAAGTCAAACGCAGCGCAAGGGACCGCTAATACTACAAATGAGGATTTGGATTGAAAAGTGTATCTGCTTCGATCTTCCTCCACTTTCCATTACTACGTAAATAACAATTGATATCGCACAACAAGTGCTATATTCAGATCCTGGGAAGACCAGCAGATGGGACCTATTGAAACCTGCTGCTTGAGCAAACCTGCCTGCTTTGACTTAGGAGTGACGAGTCTGTGAAGTGGAGCCAGCCGTTACCCAACACACAGGGTTCAGAGGCTGGCGTGCAAACAGCCTGTGTGCTCTCTGCCACATGTTCTGCACTGCCTGCTTCACTGGCTGCACAACAGCTGATCTCTGACTTGACACCAATAGAAAGACCATGTTTTGGTTCATACAGTCTGCTTTGTACAGACAGAAACACCCTATATTAAATGATCGATCATATTAAATATGTTCTAAGGGGTTGAGGTACATATCCAAAGGTCCTTGAACCACAACAAGCCTGATCACCGTCCCTCACAGCACAACAGAAGAATCACACCGTGGGTGAGGAACGTCCAGTCATCCTCTACTTCCAGTCAACAGAACACATGGTGGAACCGAAACACGGAGATTATGTCAGCTAGGATTTCCTCATCTCTCGTTAGTCACTCCACCAGCAGCACAACGCTGAGGCTGGCTCAGACACTGTGGGGGTCCCTCCCCACGGTGACACAGCACTCAAGACTCAACTCAAGAACATCATTTCTTTTTTTAAGCAAAAAAAACGTCAAGTGAAGAGGAACGGAGGGAGCGGCTCGGAGCGGTTCGCCCACAGGACTCTTTGAGGGAGGCGACCCGAGACAAAGGAAAAACAGATGAGGTAGACGGAGCAGAAAAAAAGGAAAAGTGGAAAACGGCAGAGAGAAAATAGAAAAAACATCTGCTGGAGGGGTGAAGCGAAAAATCACAACACCAGGTCGGCCTGGAGTTTTACCTCTCCACTTCAATTTCATCACATCCTCCCTCTACAGGAAATGACTGGTCACTTCCCTAGCGACGGTCGTCGGGATTCAGCAGCCTACAGGCCATTGAATCCTGATGACTGTTGGGGAACTCCACAGGTTTTTTTTATAAATAGTTTTGTTTTGCTTCCGCGATTGAGGTGTTTGGATTTCATTATTAACGTTGGAACAAGACGGATAACTAGATGAGCATTAGCCTGCATCACACTTGAATATTTCCCTTTGTTATGATGCTTCTGTCTTTGTGTGTCTGTTTTGAGACAATATGTTCACAAAACATATACTGGTTTCATCAGAGGAGCAGGAACCGGGGTGACAATACTGAGATGCAGAGTAATAATAATAATACATTGGACTTATGGTGCCTTTCAAAACACCCAAGGTCACCTTACAATAAAATAAATAGAAGTAAAAAAAGTGTTTATTAGCTGAGAAAGATTTAAAATAAATAAAATAACAAGCAAACTAATGCTAATGGGGGCGAGGGGGCGGTTAAAGTACAGGCCCCTCAGGGGTCCTTTGGAGCAGGGCCACTCACCAGCTTGTAGTCTTTGTGCAGCTTGCTGTACTGGAACATGTTGATGAGCACAGTGGAGGCCGCCTTAGCAGCCTTCAGTCCGCCAGTACTGAACCAAGACAGAACCAACACAACACAGAGCTCAGCAGGGGCCTGGACCTGATAAGAACACATCTTAATGAACGGCCAAGCAGGGTCCTGAACTATTTATTTGGGCCGCACAAAAGTGCTGCGATTATCTTTAGCCCTGGGGGAATTGTAACCTGAGTTGTGTTTTGCTTGGCCATGGAATCTGTTCGTTTTTCATCAGCTATTTCCTGTCCAGAGCGGTGGAGGTTGGGTCCAGCTTTTTGAAAGCATCTCGGGTGCAAGTCGTAAACTACAATATTCACACTCACCCAATATATTAATGTAGTTTATGAGACGCAATCCTTTACACATGAACCAGTCAAAATAGCAGGCTGACAAAAAAACCCAAACAAATATGCTCCAGTGAGTATAAAGTGGCCAACATTTTTTACGTCGACATTGAAATTCGGCAAATGTGGAACAATGGTTCTCCATTACAGTAATATAAATGAGAGATACACTTAAACATAGGATTAGTGTGAGCCTATACTGTGAGTAGTGTGTGTAGACGGCCGGTCTTCTACCTATTGTCGTGCGAGGTCTTGATGCCCAGCAGTTTGGGCACGCCGTCGAAGAAGGTGATGTCACGGGCTGCCAGGGAGCTGCCGGTCACCAGCTGGTTGAGGGCTCCGCAGATGTTCACCACCACCTCGCTGCTGGGGTCCTTCTGCAGGCCGTCGCTGGGCAGCTTGGCCACCAGAACGTTCACCGTGCTCTTGGCTGTGAGGCGGGGGGTTGGACCTTTGTTTACGTCCTCCGTCGCTCATAGGGCTAGGAACCAGGACTAGCTTTTTGGCTACAACTGTCTGCGTAAACAAGTCTAGAATGACATCTTTGACCGTGTACTAGAATGTTCTGGTTGTGGAGTTAAACATTGTTTTGTAGTATTTTGGGAGGCAGGTCTTGTTGGGTGATTGGTGATTGGTGGGGCGGGGGTGATACAACACAGCCATGTTATTAGAATGACACGCTGGTACACTGTGCTTTCAAAGCCTGTCAGTGGGAATTAGGTCAGAACGACAAACATCGTTGCGACCTGCTGTGTGTTGCCATGCCAACGTAAAAATACCAACACAGTATTTCCCATTACGGTAAATACGACTCTGACAATAACACGCTGCTGTATCATTCTTCATCCGATAAAACCCACCCTAACCTCCACACCTCCACCACACCTCAGGAACACATCATCCAGCCCCACGCCTGCATGCTAGCGGCGGCCGGTCACTCTTCTCACCCATGTGGTTCTTGTCGCGGGCGTGGCGCGCCAGGTTGCGCAGCAGGCCGGTCAGCGGTCTCATCTCCACCTCGCTGTGCGTGTCCAGCAGCTCCAGCAGCATGGGCAGCATGCGGTCCTGCTCCAGGATGACGTAGCTCAGCAGCCACGGCCACT
>JAOTIX010125551.1:0-17044 GCA_027123715.1 Gaidropsarus macrophthalmus
GAATAAAAGGATATTGGCTATCATAGCCAACATCCTTTTATTCACCCTTGCATCGCCTATCGTATTTGCACATCTGCACTGCCTGGGTCAGTCACAGTGTAACAATGTTACAATGTACATGCATGTTTCATTTGATTTGATTTGGAAATGCTGATGAGTCAAGATTGAAGGTACTTATCAGAAGGTCTGCGGTAGAGGAGTTGGCAAGTATTTAGTAATACTGCAGGTGTAAAGTAGAGTGAATGTGGGTATGGAAGGCATTGTAAAGCAAAACACTTTATCTGAGCATACATTTCTAATTCTTGCAGTCCTATAAATGCAAAATATTTACGTCTCAGTAGTGGAGGCAAACAACAGTTTTGATGGAGTGAAAGAACACTAATGTACTTTCTATCAAGTGCAATTCAATAGTTTCCATTAAACCTGTTTGGAAAATTAGGTCTAGAGTGAAAGTTCACAAAGCCATGCACCTGACATAACACTGCTTGCTTCTTATTAACCAGCCTATGGACTCATTAGCCAGGTTCAGCGCACTTGTGCTGTTATCGATCTAGATTGTGTGAACCTGCGTGCTACACTCTCAACAGCTTATAGACATGATACAAAAAATACATTTGGAGGAATTGCAGGATAAGTGTGCATTGATGGTTGTTCAATGTTTACACGTTCAATGACTTTGTTGTTGTAGATCAGAAGCTATTGATCGCCTATAAAGCTGCTGTGGTTCAAGTGACAGTGTATTATGTTTTGAAATCATCTGATATGTTATCCAGTAAACATTTGCCTTTCCTATGTAGCACTATGCATGATGTTCTCCAGGTTATTTCTCTAGATAAGGGCCCCCTCGAAAATGAGATGTTGCATCTCTAGGGGTTTTATCCTTTCAATAAAGGTTCAATAGATGGGGTTATATTTTTCACTTTAGCTCTTCTACGGGTATAAAAATGTTGGTCACTGGGACTGTTGCAGGTAAGCAGCAGGAAGTTTAAATGCTTATCGGTTAAACTTGCTAAAATGGTTTAATGGCAATTTTTTATGACAAAAAAACCTGGGACGTGACCTCTCCGGCTATACAGTGCCAGGCTAGATCTCTAAAAGACTGCTCTCACGCTATCCAGCTCACAAATGCTTTTGGAAGCTCCTTATACATTAACATTTACAGCATTTGGATGCTTTCATCCAAAATGACTTCCAAGTACATTTTGTTAAAGCACATAGAAACCAACGTATCACTGTGGATCAGCTCGAATCAAAAACAATAGAAACGAGTTTAAATCACTCATCTGAGCAGAGTAGCTGCTATTTAGCAAGGATACCTTAAATATAAGTGCTCTGATTGAAATGCTAATTAAACAATACCATTTTACCTTTGGGGGGGTGGGGGTGGCGGGGGGAAGGGTCCTTCTATGCGGCCATCGAGGTGGCATATGAACAAGTGTGTTTTACGGAAGATGTTTTTTATGGAAGATGGCAAGTGATTCTACTGTCCTGACATTGGCCGAAAGCTCGTTTCACCATTGAGGCACCAGGACAGAGAAGAGTCTTGACTTCGCCGCGTGACTGTTGTTTGCGCTCAGTGAGGGCAGTACCAGCCAGCAGGCTGTAGTAGTGGAGCGAAATTCTCACGCTGGGTGTGGGGTCTGACCAGTGTTTGGAGGTAGACGGTTGCAGTTCTATTGACAGCTTTGAAGGCCAGGAACATCGTCTTGAATTGGATGCGGGCTGCAACGAAGAGCCAATGAAAATCATTGAGGAGGGGAGTCAGATGGAGTATTTGGGTAGGTTGAAAACTAGGCATGCTGCAGCATTCTGAATATGCTGCAACGGTTTAGTGGCGGAGGCTGAGTGTCCAGCCAGGAGCGAGATGCAGTAGTCGAGGCGGAAGATGGCAACACTTGACCAAAAGTAGGACAATTGGTCGTTGGAAGATAATGCCCAAGTTCCTTGCACTGGACAAAGGTGACACTGTAATGTTTTCGAAATTGACCGTCAAGTCCATGTGAGGGCAGTCTTTCCAGGGGATGAAGTGTTCAGTTTTATGCAGGTTGAGCTTGTCGTCCAAGAGGAGATGTCTGCCAGACATCCTGAGATGTGCGTTGCAGCGCGAGTTCTAGAGGATGGAGGAAAGGAAAGGAAGAGTTGGGTTTCGTCTGCATAGCAGCGACAAGATAGTCCATGCAACGTGCCTAGGGATTTAGTGTATAAGGAGACAGAAGCGGTCCTAGTAGGATGGGCATGATTTATCTATGATCTATTATTGATTAAGAATTTTGTTGATCACTTTGATTTGTTATCGATTAACCTAATGCAGGTTGCGTTGCATAGTGTGACAAGTGGAAAGTGAACGGAATAAGGTGAGCGTGGAGTCATCTGTGCATCCCGGTGTTATGAGCCAACTGGTATCCCTAGCGAGTTTGTTTGAGATGTATGATCTCACTTACACAGATCATCAGCAAGGTGTAGCGGATTTTATGTTGGCACATATGTAGCAATTCTGAACTTACACGTATTCCTGAAGTTTTGTCACATTGTGCGTTTTTGAATGGACATGTTTTGCAGAGTACCACATTGTGCAACCCATGTGATGGTATGGTTACCTAATCAAAAAAAGAATTTCATGCGCTCTGATACAAAACTATAATTATAAGACTAGTGTGCATTCCCTCACGCCACTGAGGCATGACAGACTATCATCGACTACTTCTGTGCAAAGCTATCATTTCACTCCCCGGGGAACATGTTGATTTAAAACAATTCCAAACAACTCCTATTTTATATTAATTCTATTTTAATTTTATCGATGGTTAATTTTCCAGACGATCGATTTAGAAAATTAAATCGAATGACCATCCCTAGGTGCTAGAACTGAGCCGTGGGTGACACCAGTTTCCAGGGGGAAGGGTTTTGACACAGATCCATTCCAAATGACCTGAAAAGTGTGAGTTCTGGTATGATGTGAACCAGGCCAGAGCAGAGTCAGAGATGCCAAGCCAAGTTCAGGCAGAATTGACAGGAGGATCTGACGGTTGACCGTGTCAAATGCAGCAGATAAGGATGGATGAATAGGAAGAGGCTCTGGCGACACAGAGTGGCTCAGTCACTAAGAGGGAGGAAGACAGTTGGTTGTAGGCAGCTCGGTCTAGGGTTTGTTGTGGGAGTGTTTGCTTATATATTTTTAATTCAGGGCAGATGTGAATAGCCAACTAGAGACTTTGCTTACTGTCAACATCATAGACATCATATAAGTAGATGTATCATTGGCTGCTGGGACGCGAGAAATAAGGCCATCTTGGAGTGGTGATCCGCTCCACATGCCGAATGATGTGTCCTTTATCATAGCTACATGTATGACGAAAACCGTGTGAAAATCAGTGGTATTCAGTGAGGTATGATGAATTAAGTTTGCTGACAGTTCATTGCTCCATCAAAACGCATTACAGTGAGTGGAGCGGATCACCACTCCAAGATGGACGCCATATTTCTCGTCAGCGCCACTAGGCAGTAGCGGACAATGAAACGTCTACTTATATGATGTCTATGGTGATCAACATCATTACAAATCACATGTGGCAGAGCTTAGTTAGACCGCGACTCATTGCTCAACTGACAGTAAGAGCGGCCAATCACAGGGCACATCACGAGCAGTATACAAGCGTACTCTTTCTCACTGGCTTGCTCAGGTTTCCAGGAGATTGTGCATGATTTGCAGGCATCAGGGAGACGCTATTAATATGAGGGAGACTACCGGAACTTCCGGGAGACTTGGGATGTTGGGATATTCAATGGCATGTTTAGTTTTGAGGTGGTAGAACAGATTGGTTGTGCTACCGCACTTAGCCAGAACTGTTGCCCCATACACTCTACAGAGTATCCTTTCCTGCTGCTCATCGGATGGCTTATATCCGAACCAAGTCCAAATGTCCGGTTGCAGCTTGTGGCTCTAAATCTTGAATCTTGAATCTTGAATCTTGAATCTTCTTAAATTTAGCAGATAGATTGTGGGTAGATTGCGGGTAGATTGTGTCAACATGTGTTAGTTATCATGGCAGAGCATAGAATTTAAATCTCTGTGGTAGGCCATTATTTATATCGTATATCGTTTATATTGTGCATTACTAGTCATTGCCTTGATTTGAGATTTGTGCACCGAGAAATCTTCCCGGAAGACTGAGCTGCGATCTCAGAGCGGAGGAACGGTCTCCCCGAAAAAGAGACCATAGCTCAGTTTTTTGACATGTCAAAAAAACTGAACCTTGACCTAGACGTCGCAGTGAGGTCGCACAGATTTTGCCAGGGACTATGGGAAACAGTGCTGCCTTCAAAGTCGCGCACAATTATTCCAGATCGTACTCGGTGAAATGACCGCATAAACCCTTTCCTCTGACTGGCATGGTTGGTTCCAAAGCTGCCACATTCTTTTTCGAAATCCAACATTGGATATAGTCAGTCTCCATGGAAACAAAGACCCATCAACTCCCCGTTTTAATATGAACTTCACAAAAGTGGATATAACATTCCAATCTGGGATATATTCAGTGTCTCCTTAATACCCCATACAGTTGGGAAAAGAGAGGCTATTGGGTTTTTTCCAAACTGTTTTTTAAACAAAGTGGCCAAAGAAAATGGATTTCATTCATGCATAGGCTGGATCTTGTCTGCGTCACAGCACAAAGCCAGTCAGTGGTTTTACTGGGTTCCAAGCAGCAACCTTCCCCAAATCAGCTTGTAATGTGTGTTAATATTTTTTCTTCTTGGTAGGTGAGGTGGCACGTTGAGGTCTCTGTTCTCTCTTTTATTAAGTTCACTACCTGTTGACATCTGTAAACAAACATCTGCAGATTACTGCGTCCTTGAATGGCCTTTTGCAGTGACAGGGCAGTAATTGGCATTTACCTAGAGCATGTAGTGTATTAGATAATCGTTATCAGACTATAATAGATATTTTGTGGGCTGCAAAAAATTGGGGTCACAACCCTTAAAGATGAAAACATAGCAGATAAATGCTTGTCATCTGATTGATTCAAGTTTGCAACATCACAGAGAGTGAATATTTAGGGTCAACACAAGTGTTTTTTCTTACCTTGAATACCAAGTTTTGAGCGAAAGGAAGGCTTTTAAATGTAGTTTTCTATGCTGTGTGCTACCTGAGGGTATTCAAAGGAAAGCCTCAGTATTTATGTTAAATGGTCACATATTTGTATTTACCTTGCAGCAGGAACATTGCTGTCAACTTTAACTTGCCAAACAGGATATACATTTTATTATTTGTCCTGCTGTCACACAAGACAGACATTTGTCCTGCTGTCACACAAGAAGAAACTTCATCTCCACTTTGCTCCCCTTTTTTGTATTTATGCAAGGCAGACCGACCAACCAACAGTCTAACTGTACAGAACAACAGTATTCCTACTTTCATGGTCTTTTGATGAACAAATTGCTAGTTGCTGCAATTTGACACTGCCTGCATAGCTCTACCTTTCTGAGAACAAAGCTTGATATTGATAAATACAAATATGTTTGCAGTCAATTAAATGAAATGCTGCCAATGTTTGTTATTTCATTTTCATGATATGAACACATTTAATAAACTGTAGGGTGCACATAAGCGGTCCCCAACCTACAGGCCATGGCCATTTGGTTCTGGGCCACACAGAAATGGGTGTCATTGTCCTCCGTTAACCCTTGATGGGGCTGGCTCGTTACGGAGAATCAAGCTCAGGGCTCCCACTAATTCAGCGTAACGGTGAATTGTATTTTTCTGCACTTATATTTGTTGCTGGTCGTATCATTTTATTTTTGACGTATTTATCCCCCACGCCTGACCCGTGAACATTTTGGCTTTCAGCGTCCAACAGTTGGGGACCGCTGGTGTAAAGCACTCGCATTTCCTTTGAAGTAGCAACCCACCTGAGCATGATTTTCCCCATTTTTTCCCCACCCATTTTACCCGCCCATAGTGCTGGAGCACTACGATGGATCTGTAAGTAGAAACAATACAGCACAGTGCTAGACAAGGTGCCCAGAATACCTTCGTTAATCTCATTGTACTCCAGTTATTAGGAGGAAAGTTGGGCAAACATAAATGAAGCTAAAAATTGTAAGCCCAATTTGCCAATGTGCTCCAGAGGAATGTACTCCAGAGTAGTTCTCTCTCTTAGAGAAGGAACCCAAGAACCTCCAGACCAGTATCAACAATCACAGATGTGGCTTTGCTGCATTAGTGCTGTGCTGCGTGAATACTCTTGCTGATGTCCCTGACATCCCAATGGATTGTTCCCTCTTTTCTGTCTAGATGTAGAAAGCACGATTGGCATATATATATCTTCATAAAGATTCAACCTAAAGAGAGAAAAATTTAAAGTTGATTGAAATCCCCACTCAGAACATATTGGTTGAGTGAGTTAAACAGAAAAAATACTTTTCAAATACGTTTCAATATTTTTCGCAATATTTAAGGGCATGACTAGCCAACTGACAGTGTTTATTACGGTGTGTATTATTGAATGACCAATATGTCTCACTTCATGGGTACATGCCCTCCCAGCCCATGAAGACATACCAGCCAGGCAGACACCCATGGACGTCTGTTTAACCTCAGCAAGACACAGGCCTATTGAGTAACCCTTCTTCAGCCCTTGAAGTGATGTCATCATATTTTCTCAGACTTTTTACATCTCAGGTTATTGGCCTAAAATATTTGCGACTAAGCAGGGGCTTCAATTAAGCAAATGTGCTGCTGTATGGTTTTTTTCCCCCAAACCTAATGCTGTGATTTATGAGACTACATCCACGTCTGCTGCCATAGTTGGCAGAAAGTGGCAGCCCTAAATATAACTCGGCGTAGTTGTTGAGAGAGTTTCAGGCCTTGGCACAGAACAGCAGTTGTGAACGCCCACCCAAGAGGGAACCATCTGGAGGGGATGTGCTGTTACATCCATCATCACAAACGCATGGCTGGAAATTATTATTCAACGTAATTACAAGCGATTACATTCAATTGAATTTAACTTTGTATTTCACCTGCAAAACCAAACTGCTAGGTCGCAAATTCATCCAAACGTCAGTGCAAACTTGAGTGTGGTTTTGCCGTAGTTTTGACCGCTTCATCAATATATATTTGTTTTCCTCGTTTGAAGAAACCCGAGCAAAGAGTCCATCTCCACTTTGAACCGGAGTTTGCGAAGCAAAGTTGGTTTCGTGATCAAAGGCACTCGTCCTCTGATTCTCATTAACGTATGGAGTGACACGCCAATCATGTATCAGTATCATGTTTGGTTGAGCAATCTCTTGTTTGTTTCTTCAATAACAAAAACAGAGTGGTGTGAGAAGTGAAAGATGCGTGCCGCAATGAGCGAGGAAATAGCCGATAAAAAAGTAAAGGTCTCACCAGTATGGCCGTCTTTTGGATTTTATTAGTCCGACCGGAGTCAGACCAATGTTGTCTGCAAATTATGCAAGACCGTCCCCACCAAGACTCGAATACAACTTGTTTTACCTTAGCCACTATCACTATTGGAGCACAACTGTCTCTGACAACAACGGCCAACAACATCTGTTGCTGTCTTACACACGTTTTGGTAACCCATTGTTATTGTTGAGGAAAACTCCGGTGTAAAATGGATCTGGGATATGTTTAGTATGATAATGTCTTCAAACGTTTGATATAGAGCAAAATAAATCATATACGACGCAAAGCTAAGTTAGATGTTTTTATCCGATTCCACCAAAATGCTAATACGTTTGAGTCATTGGCTCATGTAAAAAAGAACACTTTTTTAAACCACGTACAAGGCTAGAAGTAGCCTGACACTTCTTTGGTAGTATAACAAGGGTCTTAACATATCGGCTGTACACCTGAACAAGGGAACTGGGGGTGTGTGTGCACGCTTGCTCTGTGTTCGTCAATCAACTTCTTTAGCCTCAAAGAAGACATGACGTAGACAGGTGAACTACTGAAGGTATTCTGTGTATAAAATATGCTTTTTGATAAACTATCTGTACACTTACAAAGTTGTCAATGCCTCGTTTTATATGTAAAGACCCTCATTATACTACCAAAGAAGTGTCACGCTACTTCTAGCCTTGTAAGTAGTTTAAAAAAGCCGCTTCCCCCATGACACATACGTATTAGCAGTTTGGTAGAATCGGATGACTTAGCTTCGCGTCGCATAGGATTTTTTTTTCTCTCCATCAAATGTTCAAACTCGTTATCATACTAAACATATCCCAGATCCATTTTACATTTTCATTCAGACTTAGGTTTATATTTATTTATTTGAGCATGTTCTTTTCCATGGTTGTGTTGACATTCCTTTTCCTTGTCTGCCTACAATCAGAAGAAGGTTATGTTTAAAATAAAATAAAAAAAACTATATTTTTCTCCTGGTCCTTATTTCAAATCGATAACAAAAATTATCAATAAGTATCGATTTCGACCTTATATTGTGATACAGTTTTCAGCTATATTGCCCAGCCCTAGTGGGGCCATCTATTCACAGGATTGTATACTGTATGTTGATCTATGTATGGCAGTCAATCATGAATTGAGACCTGTTCTGCCATGTTTTTAAGTCTCCTCTATTTTTAGTAGACGGTAGTCCATATGGGATTGATTGATAAGGGATCGCCTTTTTGGGTACAATCCATTGTCTAACGGATGCAGTGTTCTTTTGTGAACTGCCTTACATAATGCTGTGTCCTAAAAAATCTGAGAGACGCAAATATAGGACCGAAAATGCAACAAATGATGCCACTGCTTAACTAACTTTACCGTTTTGCATTCCTGTGAGGCATCCCTGGAAGCACATGGCTGCCATATGCTGAGTCGGTTTCCCCTCTCTTCTCTCCAGGAATGCCACCACTTCCCTCATCCCATATCTATTTCCACAGTGGTTGACTAACGTCTCAGGGAAATGTAGTGGCCCAGAGCCATCCCTATCAACCCATTTGTGATTACTGTAAACATGGGGATTGTTGACCAGTTAACAAGATTTGGTGGATTTAGTTTTTATACAGTTAGATTAGAAGACCCAGCACTGTCCCTGACCCTTGTGTGTATGTGTGTTTTCAGCAGTATTGTCAAAACACTGGTAAATACCTGCAGTGATTTAATTACACCACTAACTATGCATTGAAAGGCTTCCTTTTTGTATTGGCTGTTGGTGTTGCTAATCGCTGGAGAGCTTTTTGTATTTGAGTAGTTGGCTGGCTCTCTGGCTCTGCTTATGTTTGTCCTTTTAATCCCCCTAGGCTTTGGCTGTTTGAACATGCAGCTTTTCTACCAATTGACTATCACAAGGCAAACAGAATAACATGTGGATCTGAAGTCTTTAATTTGCTCCACTCTTTTTAATCGATGTTGTGTGAGATGGCCAGTCTTGTTTGAGGTAGACTTCCTAAGCATTGGCGGATAGCTAATTAATATATTGTCCAACCCACCTTCCCCCACCCCCAATTTCCCTCTGTCCTCCACCTCCACCTCCATCTCCTCCTGCCTGCTCAGCTGTCAGTTCCTGGCTCTCAAACTGTCCCCAGCCATCCCGGTGATAGGTGCCGCGCTGTTTCTGTTTGTACTGGGTACCCTGCTGAGGACCAGCTTCAGCGACCCGGGTGTGCTGCCCAGGGCAACGCCGGATGAGACGGCTGACTTGGAGCGACAGATAGGTAAGACCAATATGGGTGTTTGCTCCGATGGCTCAGGGGGGTGCTGACACACTAATGCTGAAAATACATCTCTGAATAAAGACAGTTCATAAAGCTGATATGAAAGCCACAAGTTAATTTTACCCTGCACCTGTCATTGCCGTGAAATTGGCATTTATCTCTTTCCCGCTTCTTGCGCTCAGTTGCAGCCTGCTGATTTCTGCTTTTTCTGTATTTCCATTCCCAAGTCTAAGGCTCATATTTATTATCCGTTTGAGCCACCCCTTCATCTTCTGCCTGTATATTATTTTAGCTTTCTGAGTGATGTATTCTATGCCTCTTCCGCTGAAATGGAAGAAGTGGGCGAGCATATGGTCAGGTGACCGGGAACACGGATGTATCTCATCCTCTTTACTTTTCCTTGTCCTTTCAAACCTTTAAAGGTTAACTGAGGCTTGCCCGTAGCAATGCAGCAACAGTTTCCTGGTTTCACCCATTCACCCATCACCCATTCATTTGGTCAGCAACCGAGTCACTCTTATGTAAATATCATTACAAGTCTTTGTATGTATTTATGTTTGTATGTCCTTTGTTTTTGAATGGCTGGGGACCAAGACAAGTGCTTTTTTATGTGAAGTAGTGCTGCATGATTAATCTAATCGCAATCATGATGTCAGCCTTTGCAATTGTATAACCGCAAATGCCATTTATGAAAAACATAAGTCTGTGAACGTGACAACCTGTTCTCTGTTTGTGTGCAGTCTGCTCATCTGCGCATATAATTAAGATGACCAATCTCTGTTTACACAGTGAAGCGCGTATGGTCACATGACTATGCCGTGTGCAAAGTTGTCAACCTAGTATCACGCTTTTACTGAGCTGGTGGCCAAAAAAAAGCAATGTCAATTATATGGCGATATTTTGGATTAGTGACATTGAGCAGAAAGTGCTACTCTGTAAGCATGCAAATTGAAGGTCGTTACAGCAACGCAAATTCGACGTAAACATGTTTTAGACTGTTGTAGAACAACATCCTAGACGATTTGGAAATGACCAGTATGAATCTCTGAACAATACGATGTCTACAGGCAGTGGCTTTTCAGACCAAAGTCGGCAGTGTGAGGAAGCTCTACAGTCAGACTAAGACTACTTCACCCCTCCTACTCACTACTTCCACTCAATACTGGTCATTTTCTAAATTACAAGTAGTCAATGTGTATTTTCTTTGATAATCAAGCAAGTTGACTCATGATACAATTTGTTTATTATATCGCAGTCGCAATAGTGTCCACATTTTGATTGCAGCTATGATTTTAATGGCGAATATGTTTAATAATGTGGTCTAATTTATTTATTTTGCACTTTGCATTTTCACACAAGCCTTATATCTTGCTCAATGGCACTGCGTATGCTGTATAAACATTAAACAAATACGCACAAGGGGTTCACTCTGAAAAATATGAAACATTCAAATTCTTTCGCCGATTCCGTATGCCAGCAGGGCCTCGTTAAACAAACTCTGAACCAGCATAATTAATCTCAATCAAGCATTCGGCACGGGAGTACAAAGAGAACTGCCCTCTCTCCAGTCGACACTGTGCCCCTACCCCCCCAAAAAAACTAATGCTGTTGGAATTTTGTTTGTTATCAAGTCTATTCGTTCATACCAGACATTATTTGCCTTGTCGAACATACCCTAGTCCCTTCTGCTTCCATTGTTCATGGAAGGATTGACTTGCACGCTGGCTATTCCTGTTTCTACGTAAAGTGCCACTCCTTATTTGTTAAGAGCAGCATCTGGTTTTTCCTGTTAGATGTATGTCCTTCATTTGATTGGCTAGCATATGAAGCTGACAAGCTAAACCTACATTTTATCAGCAACTGATCTATCGGCAGAAATGGGCCACTGACATTCATTCCAAGGGCTAAACCTGTTAAATATAAACAGGTCAATGCACACAGAAATGTGCAGTGTTTTGGACAATTCTCTGTGTTTTCTGAATGATTTGATGCACAAGGGTACAACAGAAAAACAGAAAATCATCTTCTTTTTCGTTCTAGTGATGAACTTGATTGAATTTCTATCAGACCACATTCTCTCAAAGCATTTCCCTATTGTAACTATTATAGATGTCCGATGCTTATGAAGCTATATTGTTTACGTCATTTTGTCTATGCTACATGAGCACGTTTTTACAAAAGATGTTTTTCAACCAATTGATATTCTATTTTTTAACAATATTAATAGTATAAGTGATATAGTGTTTAAGCGTCTAATGTGGTTAAAAAGGAATAATAACTTGGAAATCCATTGGAATGTTTGTAATTGTTCTAAAGGGTGTGCTCAAACACCCTTTATTTGACGCTTGACTTGAACTGCATCTCGTAACATGTTGATGCATGGCCTCTTTGTAGGTAACATTTGCAGCGTGTGCTTGTGTTTGTGTCTGCACGCCCGCCCATGCGAATAATATCCCAAACACAAGGGAAGATCCACTGTGAGGGAATGACTAAATAAGGCATATATTGACTCGCAGACCTGATGGCTAAATAAACACTGGGCCACTAGGTCAGAGAGCTGCAGACTGAAGGGAGAAGGGGACACACACACACACACACACACACACACACACACACTGATTCTGAGCTTGTAATCATGGCTATGGTCGGTTAAAGTGTTGCTGGTATTTGTTGTGCATGGGTAGAAGCTGGAATGTCAAGCTTTAGCTGTGTGCTGCTTTTTGCTCTGCTCATGACAACATGTTGTAACATTTAATCTGAAAAGACACTGCTTTGGGAAGACTTCACTGGAAAGAGGAGTCATTTGAGGCGTTCTGCAGAGTTCTGTATTCGACAGAATACTCATAAAGAGTTAATGATTTTTCTGGAGTGCTACACGGCTCAGGTTGCCATATTGATCTGTTGACTCAACATAGGTATTGAACATAATGACTGTACAACAGATACACCCTTCCTGTAAGTCAAGGGGGAGTGGGTGGTAGTAGCAGTCAAATGTTTCCTGCACTTTGGGAATAGTAAGTGGCCATGATGCAAGAGTTTGAGGTGATTGTTTCCAATGTATCCTCCTTTTGTGTACTCATGGCCTTTTGACTCATTGTGTTGGTTAGTTTTAGAGCTATAGTAGCAGCTCTATTAATTTAAGTGCATTTCATGATCTTTGTGGGCTGTTGTGAATAGAACCATTGATTCCTCCACTGAAAGTTACTTCAAAGTTGCCGGGGTCATTCAAAGTATCCAAGCTTGCTGAGCCTCAGTGTAAACCAAAACAAACTGTTCATCTAGACAGTGTTTCTTTCTCCCTGATGTCTCTGCATGCCTGCCTCCTCTGCTCAGTATTTCAGAACTAAAGACTTTGGCATCCCTTTGGTTGCCACATGCCAAACACCCGACTCTGAAGCATCTTGTGCCAAGGGCAGCCGTGGGAGGCATCTCCTCTCTTCCGGTCAGCTCTCAGAATGTCCATTACATAGCTATCAGCCAGGCCTGACGCATAGAAAGAGGCAATTTTGTCTGCGCAAGAAATATAAATGACAATGCAAGGATAGACCTCAAGTAAGACCAGCCTTTCACATCTTGATTTCTGTAGGGAGAATTAGTTTGCGTAGAAGATATTTACATTCATTCTTCTTATCTTCATTTATTGTAAATAACCATTGTTTACTTTATTTTAAGTCCCAGAGGTCTATTCACTTTAGTGTACTGCTGGCCACTCCTACATGCAGGTGGTAATTACTCAAAATCTTTCCAGATCAGGTGGTAGTTGCAATTATTTGGTATTGTGCTTCAGAGAGCATTCTTACTAACAATTCTAAATTGTTGACATAATCACAGTTTACAACACTATTGCACTATTTCCAGCACATAGTCGTTGTGCATGCATGTCTATTCCATTAT
This sequence comes from Gaidropsarus macrophthalmus, assembly GCA_027123715.1. Taxonomy (NCBI): domain Eukaryota; kingdom Metazoa; phylum Chordata; class Actinopteri; order Gadiformes; family Gaidropsaridae; genus Gaidropsarus; species Gaidropsarus macrophthalmus. The sequence goes on from JAOTIX010125551.1 coordinate 13,558, forward strand.
GTTTCTGGTCATGCGGCTGGTAAGCCCAGATGATTAGAGCGTACAGGCATTGTGTTGGGTATTCAATGTCCAACACCGGTTGGCCAAAAAATCATCACACATATTAATTTTAACCCTGTATATTTGTGAATTTTAATGCGTGCTGTTGCAGGCAGTCAAGTATTTTTTAATGCATGACGTATTGCATTATAAGCAATGGATGTTATCATCTAGCTATTCCCCAGTAATCCACATTTGCTTTCCTTTGTGTAGAGATTGTGTCCTTCATCTGGCCTCAACATCCAGCAAACAGCTATGCAACTCCACTTACTCATAAACACTCAGACATGGCACAAGCAAGTATCTCGTAACATTGAAATGTTTATTCCTTGATTTTTATTCTATCCTGCCCTGTCCTTCTCTTTTGCTCTGAACTCTAGTGTGCCTCATGCTCCACAGTGTTGTAACAAAAGAGCGTGGAAGATGGAGTGACTTAAGGAAGTGACGAGGAGGGCGATGGGGCATGGACACTGTTGTGAATGGCCATGAATAGTGCGTTGAGAAGCAAAGAACGTAGATGAGATGTTCAGGGAAAAAAAGAAAACTCAAGATAAATATGGCTTGGCTAACTGCTGCAGAACTACAAACATGCACAGCCCCATAGTTTCAGCTTTGTCTGTATCTCAGATTGGCTTTACACACCCACCCCCACATTTTAGTGGTTTCTTTTCCACTGTTCTTGTTCCTGGGTCCTCGGTCCTTGTTATTAAGCTTAAGTCTCAGTGTGTTGAGCAAAAGCCAGGCTGTGCATCTCTCTACTGTCACAACTGTACCGTCATTTTTACCCTGGCTCCTCAGTACGGGCCCTCAGTAAGGGCCCAGTACAGGTCTGGAAGTCTATAAGACATCCAGACTGGTCGAGGGCTTCCACAGTTCAGTAGATGCAAACAGAATGCAGAAAGAAAAGTTCTTAAATCTTATGTCAAGGACTTTTCAAGTAGATGTTTTGTATTACTAGTGCTGCTCATGGTCTGAAAATTGATCTTAAATTGAAGAAATATATGGTCTAGGGTAAACTAATCAGGGCTGATGATATAATCATTGTAGCTCGGAGGACAGACGCTGCTAGAGTCACAAGACCAGTCTCTAGCAGACAGGGTGGGTGAACCAACAGTTGCAGACTGTTAACCTTAGGAAAAATGACATTGCCAGACAGTGACAGGTACTGCAGAAGAGAATCAGATTTATGGGGAGATGTTTGGTCGTGCTTGAAGGAAAAAGCGCATGCAAAGCAGTACATATACACATCTACTTAACTTCATGGTGTTTTGATGAGACCGCTAGTTGTAATTAACAGCGCTCTTGTACAATACAATAAAGTATTTAAAAAGTAACAAATAGGCTACAGTAATGTTACCATTTCATATATCGATATTATATATGTCAAAAGGCAAGGAAATCGCATTGCAAGCATTTTTCTCTAACATAAATACCATTGACGTGTGCAAAAATTAACTACTCCTGTGCCAAGTCCAACCGTAATCTCAATCGATTAAGCATATTTTTGCAGACGTAGCAACAGCTGGGTTGTCTCATTGGTGCACCGTGTCAACAGGAAGTGGTGAGAGAGTGTGCCCCGAAGCTGGTGCTATTTATAGTCCTTCCCTGCCTCACTACTACCTCTCCACTCGGTTGCCCTTTCCGATATTTCACTTGCACTTAATTGAGTGCAGCCTTTTACACCAGGCCAGCGACCACACCAAGGTTTTGCAGATGGTTCATTCATACTAACCTACCACTGTGTAAGCTGGTTCTACACACCTAAACCCATAGAGAGGTAGTGAACAGTCGTGTTAGCTGGTAAGGGTTGTGTAAAAGGGGATTGGGTTATGTAGGGTCCCAATACATTAACAAATGATAAAAAAAAGGCTGAAATTGGAATTCAATTGTTGCGGTCAATGCTATTAAGTTGCCAGGTGAACTCTGAATTTGTATAATAGTCGGATTGTTTTTTAACAGCTTAAGGATTCATGATTGCTTTGTGATTTTTCTATAATTAATGACAACTTTACATTCAATGGGTCAATATGTGCAGTGCCAGTATATGCAGTTTGAGCTGAAAGTTCTGTGTTAACACAGAACTACGGTCCACACCATTTACACAAAAGTCCTTTGTGTGTTGCTCTGAGTCAAAAGTTTATCAAGGCCTTGTCAGCTAAAATCCGCTCTAGGAAGACTTGGCAATCATTACATTTGTAAACCAGACCCCTCTACCTGGGAACCTGAGTGTTATGTTCCCCCTTCATGCACAATCGCAGCAGGGTAACCATTACAATCCTTTTATACCCTGCCAGGCATCGCATGCCGCTGTGTGGCTTGTGTCTGTTTTGTGTATGTGTTTGTGTCTGTGCACTAGCAGTGCACCTTTGCACGCGGGCTGTATAATCTCAGTGCTCCTGGCTCTTTACTCTAGGCCAGGCTATCTCTCTCGGTATCTCACACTAGGCTCTGTTATAGAAGAAGTATCTGCCAACAGGACGGTGAAACATATATCTTGGGTCAGCAGAAAGGTTACGTTAACTTTTTGTAATTTGCTCTCTGTGTTTTAATGCCAACATACAAATGAAGTGGACAGTGAGTTGAAGGATTCCTTAGCGTTGTACCAGTGGCTTCTGGTACCAGGAAATTGACGTTAAGCTCATTGCTGACCTTGCAAGCTTTGATTTATTGTGGTGGTTATGATGGCTCTCAAAGTCTCTAAAGATAAATAGTAATCTACATTATTAACACAATTGCTTATACTTGCCAAGAAAGTAAAAAAGATTTGTAACTGATCCTAGTGCTTTGGCCTGCTTGGCTCAATATCAAAGATAAGTAGGCTCAGTCAAACTTACACTTTTGGTGCTGTTTCTTCAGATTATACCAAGCTGTTTTGGACAATCAAAACAGTAATAAACATGCTTTTAGTGCTGCAACTCACGATTAGATTTGAGCAGAATAGATTAGTTCGTCAATTCTGATGATTTCATGTTGTCGACTTTTGTTTTTGTTTGATGGTTTTCTATAATTGAGCTTGTGTTTTTTGACTGAGCAAAAGTGTTTTGGATATGGAGTTTGTTCGATATACTGTATATACCAGCCTGAAATAAAAAAGAATAAACACATTAATTCAACAGGACACATCATTAAAAGTCTGCACATTCCCCCGAGTCATGATTGGTCTGCTTAATCAACTAATCAGGACAGCCCTGTAATGGCTTTCTTAGCAGGGTTGGCAGTTCATTTGAGGTGATTTATTTTTATGTGTATGGGCTTCAGAAGGTCGAACCAAAACCAACCTCCTGAATATATATTATATAGTCAATATTCAATATAGTCAATATTGCATTTATTGTCACACAAGGTACGGTGAAATTGTTTCTCTGAATTTAACCCATCACCTGCACAACACAGCACACACACACACACACACTGTGCAGGGAGCAGTGGGCAGCCGCGGTGCAGCGCC
>JAOTIX010126603.1:0-16949 GCA_027123715.1 Gaidropsarus macrophthalmus
ATAGGCATCCATGTATAATCACCACAAATTAATGTAACCATACAGGAATTACATGTACTGTAAAATACATAGGCATCCATGTATAATCACCACAAATTAATGTAACCATACAAGAAAAAAAAAAAAGAAGAAATACATGGGCAATCAAATAATAAAATACATAGGTGCTAATAATTTTATTATCTACACACTTTTAATCACATAAATTTACTCCTTGAGCACCTCATTTCCTTTGTATAAAGATTATATTGCACAAAAAGAAACCAGCAACAGTGGTTCTAATGATTATTACCGTCTGATGGTCAGGTACATTTATTTGTAGAACTACCACTCCGTGCACTATTCCTGGCATCCCTGCCTAGCTTCAGGTCCATGAATAGTTAACCGCTCACGAGAAAGCACTTTTGTCCATCTCTTAATGTTGAAGTTCATATTACCAAATTTCCCAGCATGCCGGGCACTCTCTCTAAGGGGCAAGGGGTTTTCCTTTTTTTTTTTTTTTTCTTAGCTTTCATTTTACACTGCAAAGCTGGACGCTATCAGTAGTATTAAGGTGGTATTATTTCTTGGCGTAAAGAAAAGATATGAAATTACATAGGTCATTAAGTAAAGGTTAGCATATATTTATATCATGAGCATAAGGTACTGCTTAACCATACTAACTTTGCCCTCCTTTTAAATTTAAGGTTAACCCCCCCTACCCCCCCATTTTCCAAAACCTTCTGTTACCACCTTCCCCAAGCATTACAGTCTGTAACTTTCATCAAATATTACAGTGTGTAACTTTCATCAAATATTACAGTGTGTAACTTTCATCAAATATTACAGTGTGTAACTTTCATCAAATATTGTAATGTGTAACTTTTACCAATTAAGTTGTATGACAAGTAAGGCATAATTTTTAAATCACAAAATATCAATACTTTCTCCCTTACCAAAAATTATTCTGGTGCTAATTCTGTAGTACATATTTTAATTAATATTATTACAATACCTGCCCCTGTGTGTTTGCTATTGTAGCTTACTTAAAGCATAATACTGAAGATATTAAGACGGACCCTAGAAAGTCCCGAAAGCACAAAGGTTTGGTCCTGACCTTACTATCAGCTCTAGCTCAACTTACACATGCAAGTCTCCGCCCTCCCGTGAGAATGCCCTTAATCTCCTGCCCGGAATTAAGGAGCAGGCATCAGGCACAAAACTTAGCCCATAACGCCTTGCTCAGCCACACCCCCATGGGTATTCAGCAGTGATAAAATTTAAGCAATAAGTGAAAACTTGACTTAGTCAGGGCTAAGAGGGCCGGTAAAACTCGTGCCAGCCACCGCGGTTATACGAGAGGCCCAAGTTGATTAAATGCGGCGTAAAGAGTGGTTATGAGAACCAAAGAATAGGGCCGAACAAACTCAGAGCAGTTATAAGCATCCGAATTTATGAAGTACACTAACGAAAGTAGCCCCACTAAACCTCTGACCCCACGAAAATCATAAAACAAACTGGGATTAGATACCCCACTATGTATGATTGTTAACATCGATGATTTAATACCCAGATCATCCGCCCGGGTAATACGAGCGCTAGCTTAAAATCCAAAGGACTTGGCGGTGCTTTAGACCCCCCTAGAGGAGCCTGTTCTAGAACTGATAACCCCCGTTAAACCTCACCACCCCTTGCTTAATCCGCCTATATACCACCGTCGTCAGCTTACCCTGTGAAGGTAAAATAGTAAGCACAATTGGCAAAGCCATAAACGTCAGGTCGAGGTGTAGCGAATGGGCTGGGAAGAAATGGGCTACATTCTCTGCCACAGAGAATACGAATGGCCGTTTGAAAAAACTGTCTTGAAGGAGGATTTAGCAGTAAGCGAAGAATAGAGTGCTCCGCTGAAAACGGCCCTGAAGCGCGCACACACCGCCCGTCACTCTCTCCAAACAATTTACGATAGTTACCTAAAACATATTAAACAACAAGGAGAGGCAAGTCGTAACATGGTAAGCGTACCGGAAGGTGTGCTTGGACAACCAGAGCATAGCTAAGTTAGTAAAGCACCCCCCTTACACCGAGAAGTCGTCCTTGCAAATAGGACTGCCCTGATGCCTAACAGCTAGCCTTAACAGACAAATTCTACTATTGTGATGTCAATAACTCACAAGATTATTAAGTAAACCATTTTAACCCTAAGTATGGGCGACAAAAAAGGAAATATGAGCAACAGAAAAAGTACCGCAAGGGAACGCTGAAAAAGAAATGAAAAAAACCATTTAAGCGCTAAATAGCAGAGATAAACCCTCGTACCTTTTGCATCATGATTTAGCAAGTAAAACACAAGCAAAGAGTTCTTTAGTTTGTGACCCCGAAGCTGAGCGAGCTACTCCAAGACAGTCTTTATAGGACAACCCCGTCTCTGTGGCAAAAGAGTGGGAAGAGCTTCGAGTAGAGGTGAAAAACCTACCGAGCACAGTTATAGCTGGTTGCCTGGGAAATGAATAGGAGTTCAGCCCTTTAAATAATTTTCCGCCCCCTACTGAGCACACGCTAATATTGGTAAAGGAAATTAAAGGAGTTAATCAAAAGGGGTACAGCCCTTTTGATAAAAGAAACAACTTTTACAGGTGACCCTGGATCATAATATTGAAGGGTTTCTAAAGCAAGTGGGCCTAAAAGCAGCCATCTTGAGAGAAAGCGTTAAAGCTCAAATTAAAAACTACCCTTATATACTGATATATAATCCTCCCCCCTGCTTTATACCAGGCCCTCTTATGTTTACATAAGAGCAATTATGCTAAAATGAGTAATAAGAAGAACCAAGCTCTTCTCCAAGCACATGTGTAAGTCGGAATGGACCCCCCGCCGACCATTAACCGCCCCCAAACCCAGAGGAAAATAAGAAATAAAAACAAGAAAAACACTTAATTTTAAAACCGTTAACCCTACACAGGCGTGCCTAAAGGAAAGATTAAAAGAAGGGGAAGGAACTCGGCAAACATAAGCCTCGCCTGTTTACCAAAAACACCGCCTCTTGCTTTACAAAATATAAGAGGTCCCGCCTGCCCTGTGACTATAAGTTTAACGGCCGCGGTATTTTAACCGTGCGAAGGTAGCGTAATCACTTGTCTTTTAAATGAGGACCTGTATGAATGGCATCACGAGGGCTTAACTGTCTCCCCCCTCCAATCAATGAAATTGATCTCCCCGTGCAGAAGCGGGGATAACCACATAAGACGAGAAGACCCTGTGGAGCTTTAGACCTAAAATAATTTACGTTTTAATATCCTGCTAAACCAGTAAAAACTTAGTACTACTTATTGAGGTGTCTTTGGTTGGGGCGACCACGGGGAAAAACACAACCCCCACGAAGAAAGGGGATACTATCCCTAGTACCAAGAGCCTTCTACTCCAAGTAACAGAAATTCTGACTTTATGATCCGGTATTTAACCGATCAACGAACCGAGTTACCCCAGGGATAACAGCGCAATCCCCTCCCAGAGCCCATATCGACGAGGGGGTTTACGACCTCGATGTTGGATCAGGACATCCTAATGGTGCAGCCGCTATTAAGGGTTCGTTTGTTCAACGATTAAAGTCCTACGTGATCTGAGTTCAGACCGGAGTAATCCAGGTCAGTTTCTATCTATGATTAAATCTTTTTCCCAGTACGAAAGGACCGGGAAAAGGGGGCCAATGCATATCGCATGCCCCACCCCCAACCGCTGAAACCCAATAAACCGGTTAAGGGGGCTTATCAAAACCCCAAAGAGAATGGGACAAATAGGAGTGGCAGAGCCCGGAAAGTGCAAAAGATTTAAGCCCTTTAAACAGAGGTTCAAGTCCTCTCTCTTATTATGATTAATATTGTGATAACTTACATCATCAATCCTCTTATCTATATAGTACCTATTCTGCTAGCAGTTGCCTTTCTTACACTAATTGAACGAAAAGTACTAGGCTATATACAGCTACGAAAGGGCCCAAATATTGTAGGCCCTTATGGTCTTCTTCAACCGATTGCTGACGGCGTAAAATTATTTATTAAAGAGCCTGTTCGACCCTCCACATCCTCCCCCTTACTTTTTATCTCTGCCCCTGTGCTTGCCCTTACTTTAGCTCTAATTCTTTGAGCACCCCTTCCTATACCATTTCCTGTTGCTGATTTAAACCTGAGCATTCTTTTTGTTCTTGCTTTATCAAGCCTTGCAGTCTACTCAATTCTAGGGTCTGGGTGAGCATCAAATTCAAAATACGCACTAGTAGGAGCACTCCGAGCTGTTGCTCAAACCATTTCTTACGAGGTAAGCTTAGGCCTTATCCTATTAAATGCCCTAATTTTCTCTGGTGGATTCACGCTTCAAACATTCAGCATCACCCAAGAAACGACATGATTAGTTTTTTCAACATGACCCCTAGCAGCCATGTGGTTTATTTCTACTCTAGCGGAGACAAACCGTGCCCCTTTCGACCTAACTGAAGGGGAGTCCGAGTTAGTCTCAGGGTTTAATGTAGAATATGCAGCAGGACCTTTTGCATTATTCTTCTTAGCTGAATACGCTAATATTCTTCTTATAAATACCCTATCAACCATTTTATTTTTAGGCTCATCGAACTACTATATAGTACCTGCCTTTAGTTCCATTACCCTTATGATAAAGGCAGCCCTTTTGTCCGCCGTCTTTTTGTGAGTTCGAGCTTCCTACCCTCGATTTCGATATGATCAGCTTATACATCTAGTGTGAAAAAATTTTTTACCCCTAACCCTCGCCCTAGTTATCTGACACCTTTCTCTTTCAATCTCCTGTGCAGGCATACCACCTCACCCGTAAAAGGACCTGTGCCTGAATTAAAGGGCCACTTTGATAGAGTGAATTATAAGGGTTAAAGCCCCTTCAGCTCCTTAGAAAAAGGGGGTTCGAACCCATTCTTAGGAGATCAAAACTCCTAGTGCTTCCACTACACTACTTTCTAGTAAAGTCAGCTAAACTAAGCTCTTGGGCCCATACCCCGAATATGTTGGTTAAATTCCTTCCTTTGCTAATGAGCCCTCTTATTCTCTTTATCCTTACACTAAGCTTAGGCTTAGGCACTACGCTAACATTTGCAAGCTCCCACTGATTACTGGCTTGGATAGGTCTTGAGATTTCCACCCTCGCTATTATTCCTTTAATAGCACAACCCCACCATCCTCGGGCGGCAGAAGCAACAACAAAGTACTTTATTGTCCAAGCTGCAGCTGCAGCCCTCATCTTATTCGCTAGTACTACAAATGCCTGAATTACAGGGCAATGGAGTATCAACTTTGAAATACACATCTTTTCTTCAACAATGATTACAATAGCCTTAGCTCTAAAGATAGGACTTGCCCCAGTACATTTTTGACTTCCTGAAGTACTCCAAGGGCTTGACTTAACAACAGGCTTAATTCTATCCACCTGACAAAAATTAGCCCCCTTTGTTATTATATGCCAAATTATACCCGCTAATCCCAGCCTAATTACACTAATTGGTATATTATCTACACTAATGGGGGGCTGGGGCGGATTAAATCAAACTCAACTACGTAAGATCCTTGCATATTCATCTATTGCCCACTTTGGTTGAATAATTATAATTATACAATTTAATCAAAATCTGGCCACCCTGACTTTAATAGTATATATCCCATTAACTTTTTCCACTTTTATTATTTTAAAAACAAATAATGCCACAACAATTAACAAGCTAGCCGCCTCCTGATCTAAAGTACCCGTTCTAGCAGCAGTAGCGCCGATAGTGTTGCTATCCCTTGCAGGACTTCCCCCATTCTCAGGGTTTATGCCTAAGTGAATAATTCTTAAGGAGTTAACAAACCAAGATCTTCCTCTTACTGCATCTATAATAGCCCTTAGTGCACTTATCAGCTTATATTTTTACCTACGACTCTCTTATGCCATCACTTTAACTATCTCTCCTAATAATATTACTGCCACCACCCCCTGACGACTAGACACTGCGGCAGCTTCGCTACCAGTCGCTATTTCCACGACAATTTCCGCCTCCCTCCTCCCCCTAACTCCTGCCGCACTAACCCTATTCTACACCTAGGGGCTTAGGTATAAGATTAGACCGAGGGCCTTCAAAGCCTTAAGCGAAGGTGAAAATCCTCCAGCCCCTGATAAAACCTGCAGGTCATTACCCCACATCTTCTGTATGCAAAACAGATACTTTAATTAAGATAAGGTCTTATTTATAGCCTAGAAGGGGGGGCCTCGATCCCTCAAAATCTTAGTTAACAGCTAAGCGCCCAATCCAGCGAGCATCCTTCTACTTTCCCCCGCTGTAAAGCGGGCAAAGCGGGGGAAAGCCCCGGCAAACTTTCGTTCGCTTCTTTAGATTTGCAATCTAACGTGTAACACCCCAGAGCCTGGCAGGAAGAGGGCTTAAACCTCTGTATGTGGGGTTACAATCCACCGCTTACTCAGCCACCCTACCTGTGACAATCACCCGCTGATTTTTCTCAACCAACCACAAAGACATTGGCACCCTTTATTTAGTATTTGGTGCTTGGGCCGGCATAGTGGGGACAGCCTTAAGTCTTCTTATTCGGGCAGAACTTAGTCAACCAGGCGCATTACTGGGTGATGATCAAATTTATAATGTGATTGTTACCGCACATGCATTCGTAATAATCTTTTTTATGGTTATACCCCTTATAATTGGAGGCTTCGGAAACTGATTAATCCCATTAATGATTGGTGCACCAGACATAGCCTTTCCTCGTATAAATAATATAAGCTTTTGACTACTCCCCCCTTCTTTCTTACTCCTATTGGCCTCCTCTGGTGTAGAAGCTGGGGCCGGGACAGGCTGAACTGTTTACCCGCCCCTTGCGGGCAACCTAGCTCATGCAGGGGCCTCAGTTGACTTAACCATCTTTTCTCTTCACTTAGCAGGAATCTCCTCAATTCTGGGTGCAATTAATTTTATTACTACTATTATTAATATAAAGCCCCCTGCCATCTCACAATATCAAACGCCCTTGTTTGTATGGGCTGTTCTGATTACAGCTGTACTTCTGCTTCTATCGCTTCCTGTATTAGCAGCTGGTATCACCATACTCCTTACCGACCGAAACCTTAACACCTCTTTCTTCGATCCCGCCGGAGGTGGGGATCCCATCCTTTATCAGCACTTATTCTGATTTTTTGGCCACCCTGAGGTTTATATTCTAATCCTCCCAGGTTTCGGCATAATTTCCCACATTGTGGCATACTATTCGGGCAAAAAAGAGCCATTCGGCTACATAGGAATGGTCTGGGCTATGATGGCCATTGGCCTTCTTGGATTTATTGTCTGAGCACATCATATATTTACGGTGGGAATAGATGTTGATACACGAGCATATTTCACGTCAGCTACAATGATTATTGCCATCCCGACGGGCGTTAAAGTATTTAGCTGATTAGCGACGCTTCACGGTGGCTCTATTAAATGAGATACTCCTTTACTCTGGGCACTCGGTTTTATTTTCTTATTTACAGTTGGGGGACTCACAGGAATTGTTTTAGCCAACTCCTCCCTAGATATTGTACTTCATGACACATACTATGTCGTAGCTCACTTCCATTACGTTTTGTCTATGGGTGCTGTATTCGCAATCATAGCAGCCTTTGTCCACTGATTTCCTCTCTTCTCAGGTTACACGCTGCATAACACCTGAACAAAAATCCACTTCGGGGTTATATTCATCGGCGTCAATCTTACATTTTTTCCACAACATTTTCTTGGGCTTGCAGGAATGCCTCGTCGGTACTCAGATTATCCGGACGCCTACACGCTATGAAATACCGTCTCCTCTATTGGCTCATTAATCTCCTTAACCGCTGTAATTATATTTTTATTTATTCTTTGAGAGGCTTTCGCCGCTAAACGGGAAGTCTCAGCAGTAGAATTAACTACAACTAATGTTGAGTGATTACACGGCTGCCCTCCACCTTATCACACATTTGAAGAGCCTGCTTTTGTTCAAGTTCAAGCCCATTAGTCCGAGAAAGGAGGGAATTGAACCCCCATCTACTGGTTTCAAGCCAGTCACATAGCCACTCTGTCACTTTCTTTATGGACTGCTGGTGAAATATCACATTGCCTTGTCAAGACAAAATTGTGGGTTAGAGCCCCGCGCAATCCTGGCGAAAGCCAATATGGCACACCCCTCACAACTAGGCTTCCAAGACGCAGCATCCCCTGTAATAGAAGAACTTCTACATTTTCATGACCACGCTCTAATAATTGTATTCTTAATTAGTACCCTTGTACTTTATATTATCGTGGCCATGGTTTCCACAAAATTAACAAATAAATATATTTTAGACTCCCAAGAAATTGAAATTATTTGAACAGTACTTCCGGCCGTTATTCTTATTATAATTGCACTACCTTCTTTACGAATTCTTTACCTAATAGATGAGATTAATGACCCCCACTTAACAATTAAAGCAATTGGCCATCAGTGATACTGAAGCTATGAGTACACTGATTATGAAACCCTTAGCTTTGATTCTTATATAATCCCAACCCAAGACCTGACTCCTGGACAATTCCGGCTATTAGAGGCAGACCATCGAATGGTTGTACCAGTTGAATCTCCAATTCGCATTTTAATTTCGGCAGAAGACGTCCTACACTCGTGAACAGTCCCAGCCCTTGGGGTTAAAATAGATGCAGTCCCGGGGCGACTCAACCAAACGGCCTTTATTACCTCTCGTCCGGGAGTATTCTACGGACAGTGCTCAGAGATTTGTGGCGCTAATCATAGTTTTATACCTATTGTGGTTGAAGCAGTCCCCTTGGAGCACTTTGAAACCTGATCCTCTTTAATACTTGAAGACGCCTCACTAAGAAGCTAAAGTAGGACAAGCGCCAGCCTTTTAAGCTGGAAAATGGTGACCCCTAACCACCCCTAGTGACATGCCTCAACTAAACCCCGCCCCCTGGTTCATAATCTTAACAGTAACATGATTAATTTTTTTAATAATTATCCCTACAAAAGTAATAGGGCATATTTTCCCTAATGAGCCCTCACCTCAAAGCACCAAAGCTCCTAAAATTATATCCTGAGACTGACCATGACACTAAGCCTTTTCGACCAATTCTCAAGCCCCACCTACCTAGGATTACCTCTTATTTTCGTTGCCCTCAGCCTTCCCTGAATGCTTTTCCCGGCCCCTTCATCTCGCTGGCTTAATAACCGGACTTTAACGCTCCAAGGCTGATTTATTGGCCGATTCACCAACCAGCTATTTCTCCCCTTAAACCCCGGAGGACACAAATGGGCCATTCTATTTACTTCTCTGATGGTGTTTCTCCTTACCCTTAATATGCTTGGACTACTACCTTACACCTTCACACCAACTACTCAGCTATCCCTTAACATGGGCCTTGCAATCCCACTATGATTAGCCACCGTAATTATTGGTATGCGAAACCAACCAACCCACGCCCTTGGCCATTTCCTTCCTGAGGGCACCCCAACCCCCCTAATCCCTGTATTAATTATCATTGAGACAATCAGTCTTTTTATTCGCCCTCTTGCCCTAGGGGTCCGACTAACAGCCAACCTAACTGCAGGGCACCTGCTAATTCATCTAATTTCCTCCGCAGCATTTGTTCTTGCACCAGCCATACCCACAGTTGCAATTTTAACAGCCATTCTTTTATTTTTGCTTACTCTACTAGAAGTGGCTGTCGCAATAATCCAAGCCTACGTCTTTATCCTCTTATTAAGCCTGTATCTTCAAGAAAATACATAATGACACACCAAGCCCACGCATATCACATAGTAGACCCTAGCCCTTGACCCCTAACAGGAGCAGTTGCTGCACTTTTAATGACATCCGGCCTAGCCGTCTGATTTCACTTCCAATCAATAATTCTGATAGCCTTAGGCACAATCCTTCTCCTGCTTACAATATACCAGTGATGACGAGATATTATTCGTGAAGGCACTTTTCAAGGTCATCACACACCACCTGTACAAAAAGGCCTCCGATATGGTATAATCCTTTTTATCACATCTGAAGTATTCTTTTTCCTTGGGTTTTTTTGGGCCTTTTACCACTCAAGCCTGGCCCCAACCCCAGAACTTGGGGGCTGCTGACCACCCACCGGAGTAATCACCCTTGACCCGTTTGAAGTACCCCTATTAAATACAGCGGTACTCTTAGCCTCTGGTATTACAGTCACTTGAGCCCACCATAGTATCATAGAGGGTGGACGAAAGGAGGCCATTCAATCCCTCGCCCTAACAATTTTACTTGGGTTTTACTTTACTTTTCTTCAAGGTATAGAATATTATGAAGCCCCCTTTACTATCGCTGATGGGGTTTATGGGTCAACTTTCTTTGTAGCCACAGGATTCCACGGCCTACACGTAATCATTGGGTCTTTATTCTTAGCTGTGTGCCTACTCCGCCAAATCCGGTACCACTTTACATCAGACCACCACTTCGGATTTGAAGCGGCTGCTTGGTACTGACACTTTGTAGACGTAGTATGACTATTCCTTTATATCTCAATTTATTGATGAGGCTCTTAATCTTTCTATTATTAATTAGTATATGTGGCTTCCAACTACACAGTCTTGGTTAAAACCCAAGGAAAGATAATGAACCTGATTCTTACAATTATACTAATCGCTTCAACAATTTCTCTACTACTAATCCTGGTTTCTTTTTGACTCCCTCAGCTCAACCCAGATTACGAAAAGCTATCCCCATACGAATGTGGCTTCGACCCCCTAGGAAGTGCCCGGTTGCCTTTTTCCCTACGATTTTTCCTAGTGGCTATTTTGTTTCTTCTTTTTGACCTAGAAATTGCACTTCTTCTACCCCTTCCATGAAGCATCCAACTAGAAAACCCTCTGATAACACTTATCTTAGCTGCCTCAGTACTATCTCTTTTAACGCTTGGGTTAATTTATGAGTGGCTTCAAGGAGGGTTAGAATGAGCAGAATAGACAATTAGTTTAAGTAAAACACTTGATTTCGGCTCAAGAAATTATGGTTAAATTCCACAATTGCCTAATGACCCCCATCCACTTTACTATCTCTTCAGCCTTTTTGCTAGGCCTAATAGGCCTAACATTCCACCGAACACACCTTTTGTCTGCCCTCCTGTGTCTAGAAGCTATAATATTAGCCCTATTCATTGCCTTATCAACCTGAGGTTTACAACTTAATACTACCGCATGTTTAACAGCCCCTATACTAATGTTAGCTTTTTCTGCTTGTGAAGCAAGTGCGGGCCTAGCCCTCCTAGTCGCAACAGCCCGAACACACGGTACAGACCACTTGAAAAACTTAAACCTACTACAATGTTAAAAATTATAATCCCCACAATGATGTTATTCCCAACAATCTGGCTGACAAATAACAAATGACTTTGACCTACTACTTTGGCACAAGGTATAATTATTGCACTAATAAGTTTAACTTGATTTAATAACTCAGCAACTGTAGGTTGAACCTGTCTTAACCCCTACGTAGCAACCGACCCGCTCTCTACACCTCTTCTAGTGTTGTCCTGTTGACTTCTCCCCTTAATAATTCTAGCCAGCCAAAACCACCTCTCCCACGAACCAATAAACCGCCAACGAGTCTATCTTACCCTCCTTACCGCCCTCCAACTCTTCCTAATTCTAGCTTTTGGGGCTACTGAAATGCTCATATTCTATATCATATTTGAAGCAACCCTAATTCCCACCCTTCTTGTAATCACCCGATGAGGGAATCAAATAGAACGCTTAAACGCAGGAACCTATTTCTTATTCTACACCCTGGCGGGGTCCCTTCCACTATTAGTTGCTCTTCTTATACTTCAAAGTACAACCGGCACTCTTTCCCTGTTAATTATTCACTACGCCAAACCTATAGTATTAATGCCCTTTGGCGGTAAGTTCTGATGGGCCGCATGCATAATTGCATTTCTAGTGAAGATGCCACTTTACGGAATACATCTCTGACTACCTAAAGCCCACGTAGAGGCCCCAGTCGCCGGGTCAATAGTTCTTGCTGCCGTTTTACTTAAATTAGGGGGGTATGGAATAATACGACTAATAATCGTCTTAGAGCCCTTATCAAAAGAGATGGTATACCCATTTATTGCCCTAGCCCTATGAGGGGTAATCATAACGGGCTCAATTTGTCTACGACAAACCGACCTCAAGTCTTTAATCGCATACTCATCAGTAAGTCATATGGGCCTTGTTGCAGGAGGTATTTTGATTCAAACCCCATGAGGTTTCACGGGCGCCCTAGTACTAATAATTGCACATGGTCTAGCCTCTTCCGCCCTTTTCTGTCTTGCCAATAGTAATTATGAGCGAACACACAGCCGAACAATAATCTTAGCCCGAGGACTTCAAATTGCCTTTCCTTTAATAACAACCTGATGATTTATGGCCAGTCTGGCCAATCTTGCACTACCCCCCCTTCCCAACCTAATGGGTGAACTAATAATCCTTACTTCTTTATTCGGGTGGTCTGCCTGGACACTAGTTTTAACGGGCACCGGTACTTTAATCACAGCTGCATATTCTCTTTACATGTTCTTAATAAGCCAGCGGGGCCCCCTACCCCAACATATACTCGCCCTGCCTCCCTCATACACGCGGGAACATCTACTTATAGCACTACACTTAATTCCCCTGTTTATAATTATTCTTAACCCCGCCCTTATTTGAGGGTGGTTTGCCTGTAGACTTAGTTTAATAAAGACATTAGATTGTGATTCTAAAAATAGAGGTTAAAACCCCCTAGTCCACCGAGAGAGGCCCGACGGCAATAAAAGCTGCTAACTATTATGCCCTTGGTTAGACCCCAAGGCTCACTCGAGTGCTTTTAAAGGATAATAGCTCATCCGTTGGTCTTAGGAACCAAAAACTCTTGGTGCAAATCCAAGTAGAAGCTATGTACCCTATAACCTTAATATACACATCAAGCCTAATATTAATATTTTTAGTACTTACTTACCCCCTGCTGATTACCCTAATTATTTTGCCCCTCAACCCCAACTGGGCTACAACACATGCCAAAACAGCCGTAAAAGCAGCTTTTTTAATTAGTTTGCCCCCCTTATTTTTATTCTTGAATTCAGGGATAGAAACTGTAACCTCTTCATATACTTGAATAGTAACAACTGGGTTAGACGTTACAATTAGCTTTAAATTCGACCACTATTCTATTATATTTATCCCTATTGCCCTTTATGTTACTTGATCCATCTTGGAGTTTGCCATCTGGTATATACACTCGGACCCACTAATACACCGATTTTTCAAATATTTACTAGTTTTTCTTGTAGCCATGTTAATTCTTGTAACTGCAAATAATATGTTTCAACTATTCATTGGGTGAGAAGGTGTAGGCATCATATCTTTTCTACTTATTGGTTGATGACACGGACGAGCTGATGCAAATACGGCCGCACTCCAAGCGGTTCTCTATAACCGAGTTGGTGATATTGGACTAATTCTGGGCCTTGTATGACTAGCCACATCTGTTAACTCTTGAGATATACAGCAAATATTTATGCTCTCTAAGACCCTAGACCTTACTTTACCCTTACTGGGGCTAATTTTAGCCGCCACTGGGAAATCTGCACAATTTGGTCTTCACCCTTGACTGCCAGCTGCAATAGAAGGCCCCACACCTGTGTCCGCCTTGCTTCACTCAAGCACAATAGTTGTAGCCGGCATCTTTCTCCTTATTCGATTAAGCCCCCTGCTACAAAATAATTCTATGGCTCTTTCCCTTTGTCTATGCTTAGGGGCACTAACTACTACATTTACTGCCGCTTGCGCCCTAACCCAGAATGACATCAAAAAAATTGTTGCTTTTTCAACTTCAAGCCAGCTTGGACTAATAATGGTAACTATCGGACTTAATCAACCTCAACTGGCGTTTCTTCACATTTGCACTCACGCTTTCTTTAAAGCCATATTGTTTTTATGCTCAGGTTCTATTATCCATAGCCTTAATGATGAGCAGGATATTCGAAAAATGGGAGGACTACACCGCTTAGCACCCCTCACTTCTTCTTGTCTAACCATCGGGAGTCTAGCACTAACAGGGGCTCCCTTCCTAGCAGGATTTTTTTCTAAAGATGCAATCATTGAAGCCCTAAACACATCTAACTTAAACGCCTGAGCCCTTGTATTGACACTTATCGCCACCTCTTTTACCGCTATTTACAGCCTCCGGGTAATCTTTTTCGTAACAATGGGCTCACCCCGATTCTTGCCTCTCTCCCCCATTAATGAAAATACCCCGCAGGTGATTAACCCCTTAAAGCGCCTAGCACTAGGCAGCATCTTTGGAGGCCTCTTAATTATTCTTAATACTAATCTATTAAAGACCCCCGTACTAACAATACCCGTGGAATTAAAACTGATAGCTTTATTTGTATCAATTGTCGGATTAATTATTGCTTTAGAGCTGGCAACTATCACAACCAAACACCTAAAAGCTGCCCACCCTTACGACCTCCATCACTTCTCTAATTCCCTTGGATTTATTCCCTCCACGGCTCATCGTAAGGCTCCCCACCTTGGCCTGATTCTCGGCCAAAAGATTGCTAGCCAAATAGTAGACCAGACATGATTAGAAAAGTCAGGCCCCAAAGCAATTGCAAAAGTCACTATATCATTAGCGTCTTCAACAAGTAACCTCCAACGAGGACTTATCAAGACCTATCTAAGCCTGTTTCTTATAACACTAGCCCTCGTAACCATCATTCTCATTTACTAAACGGCTCGCAATGCACCCCGGGATAAGCCCCGAGTGAGCTCTAAAACTACAAATAGCGTTAATAAGAGAACCCACGCACTCAAAACAAGAAGCCCTCCCCCCAGCGAATATAAGAATGCAACTCCACCCAGGTCCGCAGAAAGCGTTGATAACCCTGAAGACTCATCAACAGGTAATCAAGCCCCCTCATATCACTCCCCCCCAAATCACCAAATAGCTCCTAACATTAGTAGTAAATAACCTGCAATAGACCCCAGAACAGATCACTCCCCTCATGCCTCGGGGTAAGGCTCCGCAGCTAAAGCTGCACAATAGGCAAAAACAACAAGCATCCCCCCCAAATAAATTAAAAATAAAACAAGAGATAGGAAGGAGCCACCATGCCCTATTAAAATTCCACACCCCACGCCTGCCACTAACACTAACCCAAAGGCAGCGAAATAGGGAGAAGGGCTTGACGCCACAGAAATTAAACCAAGAATTATCCCCACTAAAAGAATCAACATTACGTATATCATAATTCCTGCCCGGAATCTAACCAGGATTAATGACTTGAAAAACCACCGTTATATTTCAACTACAAGAACCCTTAATGGCCAGCCTTCGAAAATCGCACCCACTCCTAAAAATTGTCAACGACGCAGTTGTAGACCTTCCAACCCCATCAAACATCTCAGTATGATGAAACTTTGGCTCCCTTCTTGGCCTTTGTTTAATCACCCAAATTCTGACAGGGCTTTTTCTAGCAATACACTACACCTCAGACATCGAAACGGCTTTCTCATCTGTAGTTCATATTTGTCGGGACGTTAATTACGGCTGACTTATTCGAAATATACATGCCAACGGCGCATCTTTCTTTTTTATCTGTCTTTATATACATATTGCCCGTGGACTTTATTACGGGTCCTACCTATTTATAGAAACATGAAATATTGGCGTCGTACTATTTTTACTAGTAATAATGACCTCATTTGTGGGCTATGTACTACCATGAGGCCAAATATCCTTCTGGGGTGCCACCGTTATTACAAACCTTATATCTACTGTGCCCTATGTGGGGAATACTTTAGTCCAATGAATCTGAGGCGGCTTTTCAGTAGACAGCGCTACATTAACTCGATTTTTTGCGTTCCACTTCTTATTTCCCTTTGTAATTGCAGCAGCAACAATAATTCATCTCCTGTTTCTCCACGAAACCGGTTCAAACAACCCCACAGGCATCAGCTCAAATGCTGATAAAATCGCATTCCACCCTTATTTTACATATAAAGATCTGCTAGGATTTGCTATTCTGTTATTGGGTCTAACCTCTCTTGCTTTATTCGCCCCAAACCTGCTAGGGGATCCTGACAATTTTACACCCGCAAATCCCATCGTCACCCCACCACATGTCAAACCAGAATGATACTTTTTATTTGCCTATGCCATCTTGCGGTCTATCCCCAACAAGCTAGGAGGGGTCCTTGCCCTACTATTTTCAATTCTTGTATTGATGCTAGTACCCTTCCTTCATACTTCAAAACAACGAGGACTTACTTTTCGACCCATTACCCAGGTGCTATTTTGAGTCTTAGTAGCAGACATACTAGTATTAACATGAATTGGAGGAGTACCTGTCGAACACCCATTTATTATTATTGGACAGATGGCATCCGTATTATATTTTGCCTTATTTTTAGTACTATTCCCCATTGCCGGCGTTATTGAAAATAAAGCCCTTGAATGAACATGCCCTAGAAGCTCAGTACAAGAGCGCCGGCCTTGTAAGCCGGAGGCCGGAGGCTAAATCCCTCCCTAGCGCACTTTTTACCGGCTGGTGCCCCACCTCAGAGAGAGGAGATTTTAACTCCCACCATTGGCTCCCAAAGCCAAAATTCTAAATTAAACTACACTCTGGGTAAGATAAAGGCATCCATGTATAATCACCACAAATTAATGTAACCATACAGGAATTACATGTACTGTAAAATACATAGGCATCCATGTATAATCACCACAAATTAATGTAACCATACAGGAATTACATGTACTGTAAAATACATAGGCATCCATGTATAATCACCACAAATTAATGTAACCATACAGGAATTACATGTACTGTAAAATACATAGGCATCCATGTATAATCACCACAAATTAATGTAACCATACAGGAATTACATGTACTGTAA
>JAOTIX010128686.1:0-16807 GCA_027123715.1 Gaidropsarus macrophthalmus
CTCTCTCTCTCTCTCTCTCTCTCTCTCTCTCTCTCTCTCTCTCTCTCTCTCTCTCTCTCTCTCTCTCTCTATCCCATCAACCCACTGTCAGCAGCAAGGCACAGAGATGATGTGTGCTGTGAGACAGATAGGGACGGTGTAATGATTGGGCCACATGGGAGGGCTATGTACGTTTACATGACCCACATGACCCACACCGCATGAAGCCGCCCACCCTCCCCCCCAGACCCCCTGCGGTGGAGGCAGGCGCTCCGAAGGGCTGAGGACAGACGCATCTGCATCTCAAGTGCCGTGGCGTTGCCGTGGTTGCAGGGCTTTCGGAGACGCCGTTGCATAACGCAGAGTAAACATGTGCTCAGGTAAACATGTGCTCTAACTGTGAATTGGTTTAACTTTTATGCTTGGTGGAATTGCAGTCCATGCAATCATGCGTGTGTATTAGCAGCACCCCCCTGCAGAAGGACCATTCACCAGTGCAATCATCCAACTAGGGTGAGATTAGTGCTTAGTGCTAGATTACTGTGTAAGGATGTCTCAATCAGTCTATGGCTGGAGAATCTCAACCACTTTTGCTTCCTCCACGAAGATTCTCCAAAGGCGCTCACATTTTAAAGCCAATTTTTGATGTGGACGTTGTGTTTCATATTTGTGTTCAACAGATGATTGGAAAAAATGCCACTAACCTTTCGCATCAAAGAACTCTTCGTCGGAGCTGTCCACAGACTCCTGTGCGATGTTCTGCAGGCACCAGTGCGCGGTGCTGTGCTTCCGTGCCGAGGCTGAGGACACAGAGGAAACGTAAGGACCGGGAGAAAATATCAGCGTTTCGTTGGTGGAGGACACACCTCAGGGAGTCCACATTGTTTGGTTTTCGCATTCACATTTGTGTGGCTCAATAAAAGACGGCGTGGGGTGACAGAGCGGTACCAAGATAGCACAATGAGGTCTCCGGGCAGGGTGGCAGGACTTACAGTGCCGCTCCAAGTCTATTGGCTCTCACCGGTGTTGTTGTTGCTGTTTGTGGTCTCATTGTCGTTTATGATCTTGATAAGGTAAATGCATTAGCACTGAAATTAATAGAGAAACCGTGGTGGCTTTGATTCTGTGTTGCCGGATATGAAACAGCCATGCTAGACCACGGTTCATGTCGGAGTTGTAAGTCCAATTAACATTGTCCTTAATTGGACTTGCACACAGCCTGCCCAACCCCCCATCTGGCTTTGTGCTATTTGGTACAGAAAACAGGGTTACCGAGTTTGGATTTCAGGCAAACCGACACCCGGTCCGGAAGCAAAGCTAATTTGATTTGTTTAGGGCCACCGATGTTTAGTGCTGGTAAACAAGAGTTCTGAGAACATGTCTACCCGTGGGTCCATGAGTCAAATCAGTCGAAGAACCACTGAGGTGACTCAGAACCACTTCTACAGTCTGCACCCGCTGCTCCTTCAGAACAGATCCAATCTCTGTGTTTCTTCTGAGGCGCGCAGCTAGTCCGTCAGCAGAGGAGAGAGAGAGAGGGGGGGGGCGGCGGTGTTGCCAACACATCGCATGGATGGCGGGAGCACGTATGCGCAGAGACGCAGCGTGAGTCAGGGATGAATCCGGGCGATTCAGCCTACGCTCAAGACGAGAGACAACAACATGTGTCTGTGCGTCTGGCAGGCAAACCTTAAACGTCACGGGCAACGCTTCACGCAGAGCCTTGAAAGCCTTGCGTCTCCATTCATTCTCATTCAGAATGAACGCAGCGCTAGCTTAGTCATGAGCACGGCTTTTAATATGTCTCACAAACACACACACACACATACACACACACACACACACACACACACACACACACAGACAGACAGGGACACACACACTCACATACAAGGGGACATTTCAGACACCATAGCATTTAATAAACATGTAAAAGGCCAACAGACGAAGATATATAAACATAAATGCTGTTTGTGCTTCTTGGCTGGAAAGCTACGCCTCGGGCCAAATGCGTAAGATCTCGTATTTCACGCGCTAAGTATCACTGAATCCCGGATGCATTTTGCTAAAAGCAGGTCATGTTTTTCTTGAACTGGTTCTGATTGCTTCCTCTTGCTGGTGGCCAGCTTTTGCTGTAAAAGGCCATCATTGCATGCATATTTAACTTTGTATTCCTTCAAAAGGCCAATATGAGCACAATAGGAATTTGGAGTTAAAGTATGGTAATTTCTGACCGACGCTCGAGTGAGACCAAAGAACACATTAAGTACACAGCCGCAATGTAATGATAGCAGCATTGTCGGATTGTCTTGTTAGCTTTATTCAATATTAACCCGAAAACATCATTACAGCGAGTCCAGAGACTGGAGAATGGTTACAGCACGCAATGACCTTTTTAAATGGCTTGAATTATGGTGTCTGGGTTCTGTCGTCCTTCCAGCTGTTTTCACACAACCGCTGGGGAGGATTGTATCCAGAAAACCAGTGACAAGGTTCTGCTTCAGCGGCCTCTACCGCTACACTGCCCATCCCCATCACGCGAGGCAAAGCAATAGCATCGGCACACACCAACACCCTTATTATTAAATCGATCAAATGCTAAAGGTGACCTTCTAAAAAAAGTCTCATGTGTTCCGAGATCATCCAGTAACGAGGCGAGCGATGAAACTATGGGAGGGGGAATTCTCAATCCGGACATTTTATCTGCTTCCATCGCCACACTTTGCGGCTATTTTTGCTTTGAGGCTAAAAATCCAACGCCACGCCGGCTCCAATCTCTTCGTCTGTCAGATTAGCATGCTATAAATCTCTCTGCACAGCCAAGGACTCGCGGGCTACTAACATCGCACCCCCAAAACAAGGGAGCACCCAGGAGCTGAGACAAGGACAGGAGACAAGGACGAGTATATTGTTTTGACGTCTCCCATGCATCAGAATAGACTGCCTTGGACTCACCGTACCCCTGCGCAGCGTATCTTATGAAGCGGAAAGCCGATAATGTTTTTCCACCTGTGTATCGTGAACGGAGCGGATATGAAAAGAGCTTTCCGTATCTCTTGGCAACATAGAGGCCCGATGCACACAGCACCCTACAATGCCATGGCATGATGCAATGTGTGTGTGCGTGCGTGCGTGCGTGCGTGCGTGCGTGCGTGCGTGCGTGCGTGCGTGCGTGTGTGTGTGTGTGCGTGCGTGCGTGCGTGAGTGTGTATGTGTGTGTACCCTTGCAGGACCGAAACTGGAAGGGAGGGTGCAAGAGCTACAAATTGGAAATAGCTTTCAAAAAGCCTGTCCACAGATTTAATTAAACCCCGTTTTTGGCACACAATTAAAATCCATTACCTTGTCCAATGAGGAGAAAGATGAATCTTGGTCCAGGAGCCAAATCGCTCACTTGTCGCCCTTGACACAAAAGGCTTCCTTTCATGCCTTTACTTTCCTCTCGCCTTCCCTCCGCTCTTCCATACTTACCTGACCAATAATCACTCGCCTCCATCTCTCCTCAGATCTCTTCAGATATATCCCTAGGAGTCACCGGCCAACCCAGAACGCCAGACATAAGAAACTGCCGAGCCCTGGCCTACATTCAGTCGATCCCACACCATAACAACTGCAAATGTCCCGGTGCTGCGTTGCGGCTTGCTGTGGGGAATGCGGGTCCGGAAAAAATGAGGCTCTAAGAGCATACTGAATCACTGATTAAAGGGTGATGCGCCATCAGGCATGGCAATCTGGCATCAAATTGAGCTTTCGTATCATGATCGCCGACGTCCACCTATCCATTTTTCCTACTCTGTGTTATCTTTGTCCCGGGTCGCTTGCGGGCGGTGGAGTGGGTACAGCTGCAGGTAGTGATGCTGGCACACAGGCCTCATCCGGGCAGCCTTGCACGAACGACAGGGCACTTGAACTTGAACATGGTAGCCTGGTGGGTCGCTGTAGCCCACACACACACACATTTTCACACACCTATAGGCAATATAGGGTGCTCCAATTAGCGTCACCTTTGTGAGGGAGAAGATGTGTGGGAAACAGGTCAAACCCACGACAGCTGGCCCCAACCACGTCTCCGCGGGGCTTACAGGTGGCCTTGTTGTGCTTCGGATCACAACCTCATTCGGGCATCTTTTGAGGGGAAAGTGGTTGGTGGACCAAGACGAGTGGTGTGGGTCTACCACTCGTGATTCTGTCAATTGTACAGAATCACCTCAGCAAAGGTGAAAGGTTATAACTGTCAGGTTACGGTTACTCATAGTCGATGTTGTGCGTGCTTCAGAAGCAATTTCACAGCTATGAAGAGCCGCCCTATCTATAGGTGGTCGCTGTTCTACATTGTGCTGTGCGCTGCGGTGGGCGGGAGATATATGCGCTGCATTTATACCACTTTTCTGACCGATGAACACTCGCTTTACACTCCGTGCCTCGCATGCACCCATTCATACGCCCAAAGCTGCGTCAGCTGGCTCATGCACCCATTCATACACCCACAGCCTTACCAAAGGACACCTTGACACTTATTCAGTCGCCGGATTTGAACCAGGGACACCAGGACGACTCACTGTACCTCTTAGGCCACTGGCAAATTATAATGCCCCCCCGTCGCCCCTGGAGCAGATGGGTGCCTTGGTGCCAGGCGACTGACACATCGCCCTAGCCTCACTTCTGACCTACCACACCACGCGCTGTGACGGGCACCCGGCGTGTCTCCCCATGACAAACAGCCATTACATTTAAATTAACACTGTTTTGTATGCTCAAATACAGTGACAAGAGGTCAGGGGGGCTGAATGCATTAGCGGGAGCCGCTGTTTAATTCAGTGAAACATGGCGGCGGCTGCTTGTTAAAGGCAGGCTGCCGCTGAGCACCAGGTCTTGTGCCGCAGCGCACGCCACAATCTGTTTGGTACGGCGTGTCCGGCAAGCTGCATATCCACAGATTCAAGTCATGGATGCAACGTCCGTGACACAACTGTTAAAACCCAAGCCCAACTGTAAATGCTGCAACACAAATGTAAAAACCACAACCGGAATGGAAACACCGCAAAACAAATGCAGAGGCTGCAAAAACAAATGTAAACGTTGCAACACAAATGCAAAAAAACCAACACAACTGTAAACACTTAACAATACAAATGCAAAAATTACAACCCCACTGGAAACACCGCTACACATATGCCAAACACCAACATAAATGCAAAAGTGACTTCAAGTCCTGCACATAAGATTCACCTTAGCCTGGCTTTTCTGCATCAAGCAATAATTCATAATCTTGCTACACAAAAGGCTGCATGCGTTTTAGAATGCAGGTTGAATCCACAACCTTCACAGGACAATAGCCCTAC
This sequence comes from Gaidropsarus macrophthalmus, assembly GCA_027123715.1. Taxonomy (NCBI): domain Eukaryota; kingdom Metazoa; phylum Chordata; class Actinopteri; order Gadiformes; family Gaidropsaridae; genus Gaidropsarus; species Gaidropsarus macrophthalmus. The sequence continues at coordinate 5,322 of JAOTIX010128686.1, forward strand.
ATTGTAACCAGTGATTACATTTCTCAAAAGGGTGTGTAGCCAAAGCTCATTCTATCCTGAATGAGTATACAATCATGTTCGTCAACAACAGATCACTTTTGTGTTTTGGGAATTTGAGAGTTTAGGGAAATGCAGTTTGTTCAACATGCTTGGCCACTGGACTTCTGGTATCAAATCTGTCCTAAATAAAAAATGTATATATATAATTTACAGACTTGAATCCAAAGTCCAGAGTGCAAACAGTCATAGTATGGGTGGCCCCATGGCTGATGTTCATAGGCTTTTACCTCAATTAAAACAAATGTATGAATACTATATTCCATTTCTGCCAAGTCTGTTAGGCTAGAGGCCATTTAATTGTACACACTGCACCTTTAACTCTATTATTATAACACAATATAAACTGAAACTGTGGGTGGGAACAGCTCATAATATAGAGACAGAGGGAGAGGAAGGAGAGAGAGAGAGCGACAGGAAAAAGAGAGAGAGAGGGGGTTGTTATGTTGAGTGCTGTGACTGTTGCAGCCAAACAAAATAGAAGGGAAACTTGATTTGTTTTGAACAACAATAGGACAACCTGCTCCAGTTCTTTAAAGACTTTTTGGAAAAGAAACACATTCAAAATAATGGTGGCCTGGTGCCTGTGGGATCTGCTTCACGCTGCGGCCTTTGAAAGACCAAAGTCCTGGAAGGGAATCTGAGGAACATGTCATCAAGCAGCAGGTATATGGATTCAGCATCTTGCCTGCCAAAAGGTAAACAACAGGGATACATCCCTGAACCTCTGAGCCAGTACTCATACTGTCCTGGTTTTGTTAAGTAGTGTTTTTTCCTGAAATTGCTACTAAATACATTACATGTATTTGCATTATCAAGTGGGAATATTATTTTCCAGATCATGTGATGTCCCTATACTAGAGATCCTTGACTTTGTTTTTGTTATGGATAATGTGTTTTGATATTTGGGCATTGTCTGGAATGAGCAGGTATACAGACATGTTTTGATCAGCAATCTGCAGTTTTAGCAGAATCCTAATACCACTGTTGCAACTGATTCTTTTTTTGAATTGTAGAATTAGGTCAAATTAGTTCAGCAGTGCTAACAGTGGACATGCACTCCTTGAGAGCCTACGACCATTGAGAATTACCAGCAAATTTCTTTTACGCATTTCATCTCATATGACAACAGCATCGGATTTTGGTTCACTGCAGACTGCCAGGTAGTGCCACTAGCCTATTTTAGTATCAGATCAAGCAGTATCAGTATCAGTACAGCATACCAACTGTAACTTAGCCATGGGGAGTGAGAGAGGGAGTGCTGCAGAGTGAGAGAAAAAAACACAGAAAGCGTAGAAAAATAAAACGCCCCGCTCTCTTATAATTATCATACGGAAAAAGATAAGATACACATACTAATTACGAGGCCAGTTAAAATTAAACAGCCCAGATAGTGGGTGTACGCCGGCACAACAAAGCGACCACAGACGGACAGCCTTGTTATCAAGGTAAGGCATTTCAATGCAAATAAAATTATTAAAAAGATTAGCTCCAAGCTCGCTTAATTCGAGTGGACGGAAGTAACCCGCACGTACCCAGTGATCTACAACAAGCATGCGCTGCGGACAGGGATCATGGGCCTCAGCCGAGTCTGGATGAAAACAACGACCGCGATTCACACTGTAAATCCTACTGTCCGGTGCCGTTTTTAACGTCAAAGCATGTTGCATCATGACTTTGACTATGATTAATTTTGAAGAATTATATTTGTGGGTAAATAGACAAAACAGGATAGTAAGTACAAGCAGACGGCCAAGATTTCTCACAGTTCACTTTTTCCTACATTCAAGAGAAATAAATGGACAGTTAAACTAATGTTATAAGAAAAACACCAGCAAACCCCTGGATAAATAAATGTCAGTGGTCTTGTGACCCATAGGAGAGATAGACGTACACTATACGATATACACTACAGACATACCCTTGAAATCGTCTCCAGAAGAATCTGCCATCAGGTTGACAGTTGACCTCTCAAACAGCTTTGCTTTGACACCTGTCAGGGCCCGAGACTGCAAGCAGAAACTTAAACTGTCTTTTTGGACTCTACACCCATTTCGTAAGTTCAGGACAGGGGTTTCTGTTCATATCTTATCTTGATTGCTCCTGTTCACATTGTTCGAAGCTGCCCTCGTTTTGAACCCGAGGACAACGGTCGCTTCTGTTATATACCACTGTTAACAATGATCGAACCAAGCACCACAGCCGAGTGAGGCGATGGCAGTTCAGAAGAAGGAGTGACGGCAATGGACAGAAATGCCATTCAGGGTCTTCCAGGCTTTACACCTCTCATGTTTTAGTGAGTAACTCTTAATAGACGGATGGAGAATGTATGGATGGATGGATGGATGGATGGGGGAACAGAACGATGGACAGATGGTGGATGAATGAATGGGTGGGTGGGAGATGGATGTGCCTGGCTCAATTGGTCTTGATAAATGGTCTCCATGCCTGATCCGATTACAGCGATTCAGTATCAAAAGAGAAAATGTTTAATTCATGTCGAGCATGCCTGCTCTTTACGTCGCTGTATTCCTGTTTCTAGGACAACTTTGGTACCATAATTTATAATTCAGGACTGAATCATTTCAAACCCAGACCTGAATAACAAGGGCTCCCGTGGTTCCACTTTCAGTTCATTACCAGCAGGTTAACATTTGTTTCACTGAGCTGAGAGTGTAATCAAATCAGGGCCGAATGTATACATCAAGGTCTTTTTAAACCACGTGGTTCGATACAATTCAACATTGCACAAAAAAGGTAGGTCAGTTTCCTAACAAAGTTAAATTATTCCAAAAACATAAAATCCTCACAGGCAATGTTGCATAGATCATACACATATCATACACATATTTGAATGGTTTCACATAGAATAACTTAATCACTACAACCATTGCTGTGTAGCTACCCAATAATTATATAGCCTAGTTAATTAACAAATAAACAAATTACCATGACACATAACTGCAAATTCCATTAAACACCTTTCTACTGCTGCTATTTTCGGTTGTCAGGTAGTAGAAGGGTTCCTATGCTCAGTTTTAGAAATACAAGAGAATGAAACAGATTGCAATGGGATTTCATGAGTCTTCTTTTTCGACCTCAAGATAGTACAAAGTCGCATAGACCATTTCATCACGACCGCGGACTTCAATGGACAGCAAGCAGTGTCGCACGTGCACGTTATTCGATCACGCATTCCTACAGATTACCTCCACGAGCACGCCGTGCCGCGCGCGAACATCCAACACGAGCGGTTGACTCATTCTACCACGATAACGGAAACCCGAAACCGATTGGCGCACCGACAAACATTTGTATCGCCACATTTCGTGCCAACATCGTACGGCGGCTTACCTTTGCCCCGCGGTTCCTTTGACATGGTGTCCTTCGTCCTCTGCCGTCCGCCCGCCGACCAACAATGCAGTTAGGAAATTCGGTATGCTAATGTTGTCCGATAGTTTTGGCGGGCTGCGCGCTGGCTTCTTCTACCTCCTCCTCGGTCGTCCTCGTGCCTGCACCGTGGCGCGTGCCAGGCTAAGGTAAAATGGGCACACAGCTACACGCGTGTCGGTCTCCTTGAAAACTGCTGCTCTGTACACACACACCTGTGCTCCTCTCCTCAAGCAGAGCCGTACTCCGCAGCGTTGTCCACATACTTTAAGTCACTGTTTGTACTGTGCGCGCGCGCGCGCGCGTGTGTGTGTGTGTGTTGTATGATGCTGTTATTCCAGTTAACAGCTCATCCCAATAAAGCCCAAGTCTTCGTCAGCCTCCAGTGGCGCACTCTTTTCCAACTGAAGGGGGTTCAGACCTCCTCGCGGTTTATATTTACGCGTATGAAAGTGAAAATGGAACATGCGAGTTTACAGGGGTGCGAGATGTTATCATGGAGCCAAACAGTCAGATCAATGGTGGATTGCCCTAAATGTGGGACATGTTTTGCTTTTCGGACATCTGTAGAATATTACGGTGTGATGGCTTAAATTGCCATCAAAGGTTATATGATCACATGACACTACAGCGTTGGCTTTCCTATAGTTTCACTGACATTCATTAGTTTGGGGAAGAGCCACACCCACTGGAGCTGAGGTGTACCACATTACGCAGTGTCCCACATCAGGGCAATCCACCATATTCTTATTTGACCTGATGTGTGTTGGTGGAAATCGATGAAATAGCACCACATAGGCTTGTATAATAATCTGTAAAAAAATATATATATATTTCACGCAAAACGGGATCTCCTTTGAAAATCCATGTGACTGCATGATCCTATAACAGTAATAAAATAGTTGTAAAAATAGTAAATAAACACCAAAACTATTGAAATAATCAAATTGACTAAAAGCCAATTATATATGCACACAATAATACACCTCACGATTGATTTGTTGCTCCCAGAAGATGGCTCCCTTCAACAACCCATATCTGAATATTGATAAATAATTCTGAACCTCAATAATTGGACCTTTCATTATGTTGTCGTAGATTGCGCCAGACAGTGGTAATGAAGTAGCGATGCTGCGTCTATGCATCCACATGTGTCTCCATTGTCCACAAATAGGTTAAGAGCCCGCTAAGGCAGCTTGTTCAGTTCAAAGCTGCACTAATAGCATTCAGGGGCAAACTCATGCATATAGAATGGAGCGATAATGGCTGTGTTGTCAGAGTGGAACGGTTTCTGCTACGTTGTGAAACTCCACTGGGAAAATAAGCAGGTTTTTTTGCACTTGTACCGGAGGCCGATGACCAAACACATTTAGCCCTGGAATTTATGCAGGCGAAAACGAGGGAGGAAACCGCTACAGGGGCCAAGGAGACGGCCAGACAGATCGCGCTGATTACACCCCTTGGCCCTCCTGGCGCGGCGCTGCAAGCTAAACAAAGAGCTAATTGAATTAAAGGGAACTTCACTCAGCGGAAGCAATCTCCTAGATGTCATTGAGCATATTCAGCAAGCCAAATTTCTCATCAACTTTATTTCATCTTTAAAGAGGGCGACACTTATTCTACCAACAAAATGCTTCTCCCCCAATAATTCTTACTTGAAAGATTAATCCAAGGTAGGAGAAATAAAAAGGAACCAACCGCTACATTTTATTTTTGTGTATTTGAACGTTGACATTCCCATCATGACCACCTGGGTCGTGGTGGGAACCAGCAGGTCGTTTCGGTAGGATCTGTACCAAGGTTGATTACATCTACAAAGCCTAGCTTCAGCAAAATAGGATGATTGGTGAGCCCGATAACAATGGGCCTGGCAGTCCAGCTCTCTGACGGCTGGTCAGCACACAGTACCACACTGATGTAGGAGAAACCGCTGCTGAGAATCACAAGTTCATCTCTGTTGAGGGTCCCGTCATGTCTGAAGACAACAGTCATTTCTACAGTCGATTCGAACAATGGAATTCACTTGTGATGCTTGATGGAAGAAACTGACACAGCATCACTTTCTGACACGTTTGGGCATCCCCAACATGAAGGCACTTCATTATATTTAGATTTTTAACATTGTCATTAATGTCCGGATTAATTGGAACCTCCCGTCTGCCAGATGCCATATCAACCAGGATAATTATTGCATTTAGTTTATAATTATAATCATTACCGACACCTCAGCACCTAGTTATCTCCACGTATAGTGCCTGAAAGCCTGACCATGCAATTTGCTGACGCCGTCTCTTTCTCTCTCTCCCTCTCTCTCACACACACTATAAATCCTCCCATAGTCAGCATATCTTTAGTTAATAAAACATTTGGTGAATTAGGTCATACTCGGCTCATTGACTTTTCACATAGTCCTCATCTCCCCTTAAAGCCAGAATGTAGGTCGGTATATTAAACTGCAACTTCTCTGCGGGAGGTACGCTTCAGAAAATGAAAAATTTTTGTTCCGAAAGAAAACAGGATGTATTGTCTATTTGTACATACGACATATCACACATGATGAAATGCCACCCACTGCTGTTTTTTGAGTGCTGAGATCAACAGGAAACAATATATGTAAATACCTTGCCTAAAAAGTGACAGTACTACAATCCTGCTGTACGTTGGTCATTAGTCTCACAAATAGGCCAAATGTTCGACTGAACGGTTTCACTTTCACTTCATATTTGTCAACTAAAACTAACATTCTGGAGACCTACTTGATTGTGAAGGTTTAAAATCCACTCAATGTGTATGAGGCCAGTTCTGCTATGACAGTACATATAGGACTGCTAGAGCCGAGATTAGATGTTAAAACTCAAAAAGGAGTTGTCACATTACAACCAAAAAACATGATACCCATGTTTCAACCATAATGACCTACTCTTCTCATTAGCGTTTTTCCTTTTCCACGGCTTTCGCATGAAGCTCCATTATGGCAAATGACGGCCATTAACAAAAGCATCTTGTGAGGGTGCTGAAGGGAGCGCTTTAATGGTGAGCTCGCTGCCCGGCAAAGAGCGGCAGTGAGCGCGGCATTCAACCGCCCACGGTAATTGTGAAGTTAGCGATGGTAATGGGTCACTGAGGCCTGAGACCACTAGCAAATGGAGTTATGGATAACGCTACTAATTGGCTGCTATTGCCAAGTCCAAATGATTTCAATGGAGGACCCAAATTGGAACTTTAATGAGGCGTATATTTTCTTCTTATATATTTTGGTTCTCCCCTTTTGGCATCACAAAACCTTGTGTTAAATACAGCATATGGAATATAAAAAAAATCCCAATATGAGGTGATTTGATCCTTTAATAACTGAATAATCAAAGCGTTCCATAAGTGACAAATGCATGCAACACCCTGCGGATGTTGCAAAAACCTCACAACTCTAAGAAGCTTCCTTTTCGTTTGGGAGCCACCAGCAACCCAATCAGTTTGAGAGTGTGCAAGCCGGCACGTCTGCAGACACCCACGCAGAGGACAGAAAAAAAGGGGAATATAAACCAAGCCTGGGAGGAGAGGGGGCGCGGCCGAATCAAAGTGAAATAATTCCCGCGTTCGCTGCCTGTTCCCCAGCCACCCGGCATTTCCCCAAAGGCCCACGGAACATCTGGACGGGTCGGCTCGGTTCCCCCAGACCGCCTTTCATGTTCTTTTCTAACGTCTGAGATGTTGGCGACCCCTTCATCCTCATCTTACTCCCCTGCTGAGGATATGATTTCACCTTTGCCATGGCAGCTCCCCCCGGTCCATGGGCATTCCCATACCAACGCTCCCCAGACCAGATCCCGGTAGGGATTATGAAAAGGTTCGTAAATATAAAGACACAATGAGTCTGAAACACAGCAAAGCCATTCTGTTGTCTTCACAGCAGTTCCCGGTGTCTCCAATACAAATTAAAAATACAAACATCTTATCATAAAAACAAAAAGATGCAGTCTCCTGATGGATGAATATAGTTATTGCGCGGCAACAGAACCAGGTGTGACGACTGTACAAGCTGTGGGTAACACCGCTCATCTTCTCATCCTCTTAAGTGTCATGCTGCTCTCTCTGGGCTTTTAGAAACCCACTTGGACCACAGAAAGGGATGGGCAGGGGTCAACTCAAGGACACCTGCAATCCACCTAAACATAATACCTTTGACAGTCCATCACAAAACACCAACTCATTTCCTGCTACGTCATACAAACAACGGTTGCATTTTCCACCCCAAAACACAAGATCCATAATGGAATAAATAAATAAAATACATGTCATTCTTAGAAGAACAAGCCTAGTCCAAAACCTGAGTACAAAGTCCAAAATAAAAATACTATTTTACAAACAAGTTCATTAGAAGTGGCAAACGGTGCCACTCTACAGACACTGCAACTGACACCGCAATCTGGAATCTGGTTTCTGGAAATGGTGTCGACCAACCCTTATACTCTGAAGGTCAACACACTTTTAAGACCAACTCATGACTACGCCAGGCCCAGTGGTTCTGGTTCTGATTGTGGTACTGGTGGTGCTGGTGCTGGTGGGGACTGGGCGGGCTGAAGGAACTCTGACGTAAACACTGCCTCGGCGTAGTCCTCGCAGGCGTCCTGGAACTCGGCCGCCACGTCAGCCAGCGCCTCCTCCAGGAGCTCCTCCGCCAGCCTGGAGGAGGTGGAGAAGAGGAGGAGGTAAGGCTAGAGATGAGCAGTGCTTCATTACGCAACACCACTGAGACCGGTGCAAAATGAGGAAGAGGAGAATGTTCGTACACAAAACTCGATTTGACTTGATACACGGCAAACATTGTGTTGGTAGTACCACAGCGGTGAATCCCGTGGAATAAGACAGAAGTCTTTCTTTTGGACTTATGGTTCCTCATGTACCATTAAGTCACCCGATGAAATTAACTTTAAAGGAATTCAAATGAAGGCAGCAATGGAGAATGGAGAAGGAATCATGGTCAAAGGTGTTCCTACAGTCGTCCTTTCAGCTTGAGCTTCTGGAATTATCGACTGATATATTTTACGATAAACAAATTACGTTGCACCAAAATCCAGTAAAATGCAATTTAATAAAAACCAATACAACTTGTATTGCTTAAAACTGCTTAAAAGCCACCAGCACCACTTTGGTGTTTGGCTATTGAACAGAGAGATTTATAAAGTAGGGTGGTCCACATTTTATTGACGGACAAAAGGAAAGGGATCGATCAGTTACTAGGCCAGATCTGGCCCGCCTGCAGTGACTGTTTCATGACTCAAGCGCTCAAAGTTAAAACAAGCATTTTCTACACAGCCTATCTCGAATAGAAAGGATTATAGTAATCCCAGTGATTTATGTGAAGCTATTAATGAAGGGGGTGATTGAAAACAAAATCCCCGAAACCAACCGATAGAAATTGATGCAGCGTCTAAGGAGCTAGGCGGTGTACTCCTGTGTGACCGTCAATAAATTAAACAAACTACAAAACAAACAGTCAAATATTTTGCAATGCATAAGCCCTTATGGGTACCGGAAGTGTTGGAGTTGTGGAGAGTTCGGTAAACTACAGTATTCCACTGCATTCCACCCCTACAATGTTTTTTACACACACTGATCCGGGCTTCCGGGCGAGAGACGCACACAGACGCATCAGAGATCATTAGCGCAAGCTTTAAATAGCCTGCAGTCTTACTTTCCTCGCTAGCTCGTTCAAGATCCAGTTATGCGCTATACTATGATCGGTTACAGGACAGCCTCAGTGATAAGAGAGAGAGACAGAGATAGACAGCAAAGACAGCGAGACAAAGAGGGACAGCAGAGATGAAGAGAGAGAGACAGCAGAGACGGAGAGGGAGAGACGGAGTGCTTCATATCACCCTACCACCCATGCAGACGTTCCTCCACAGAGGGAACAGCAGTGTGCGTTCTCTGTATCTCTTGATCTAAAACGATAATTGGATGGTTTCAAAGCTGCACTTTCCATCTTTCATAACGAAACCCAAATCTTTAAAGGAAGCACAGTCGCACCAGACCAACCCCTTAATGAGACGGGTGACTCAGGTGTTTATATCTCCTGGGTGCTCCCAACCCAACGCAAAACAATTATTTCAGCGTTTCACACTCCCACACTCCCAGGCGGAGTGACAGAACCTCACAAAACATAGCTCCCAACGAGGGAGTGGGGATGACTTGACAAACGTTACTTTCCTCCCAACGTCTGAAAGTGAGCAGGACAAATACAAACTATAAAGCTCAACAAGCTTTTTTAACCCAATCGTAGGCCACACCTAGCTGGGCTCCATGCCCCCAGGAGACCCCCCCCCACACACACACACACCCCCAACCACAGCATCATCAACGACCAGGTAGCTGTTAGGCGTCTTCACAGGAATGACCGCCTTCAGGTATGACCGCAGACATTGGGGATCGAACCAAGAACATCTCTGCTGGGAGTCAAGCCCCCTTTCAAGCCCTGGACTATCCCGCCTTCCAACAGTGCAGCACACCGCTCTCCAACAGTGGAAGAAGTAGACAGAAGGGAAGAGAACTCCTGACAGGACCATCCGCACTGCACCAACTTAAACATTCTCTTCAGTATGCAAATGTGTGTGTGAGGTTGACAGTGGCCACACATGTAGCTTCGCTACTACAAGCTATGCGCTCTGCAGTGGTTTCCGCCATGCTAGCGCTGCAGTTTGTTCCGCGCGCCGCCACGTTTGCTCTGTGGGACGCGACGCCCTGGGCTCCATGAATAATCTCGACTCCTACTCAGCAGTGTGATCCAGCGGACTTAGCGGAGCGGGAACGTTGACTGGAGTGGGGACGGGCGGAGGAGGCCGATAAAGAAGAAAATTCACGAGGCGGATGCATAAAGGGTATTGAATCACGGCAAACCGATAAGATTAGCACCGCCAAATAATTTAAACCGCTGAAGTACGTAAGTATATCATGCAAACCCCGGCTGCAAAGTAGGAGTCATACCAGCCAAATGCATTTATGAGTACGATTCATTCTAGAACTTCAATGTGTGTAAATACATAATCGTTTATTTGCAATTTCAATGCGTTAAAATGTGTGTGTGTGGTAAAACCGGACGCAATATTGTGATGAAAACATACGATCTGTAGCCAATCAAAACACAGATTCCTCAGAGTTGTATGGAATGAATCTGATATCTGCGGTCGACGGGTGTCCTGCCGTCCCCCCTGGCCTCAGACGACCTTAGTCGCAGCAGCGTGAAATACCGCAACGCAGTTCAAATAGACCCTGGAGTGCACCGTCATGCGAGTGTCTGACCCAACTCCATTGCACCATCATCTGACTTAAACAACCTTTAAATCCATGATCGGATCATTTTTCATTTACACGTTGCTGATGTCACGTACCGGTCTGCGATGGCCCAGGGGTTGAAGCTGCCGACGGGCTCATGAGCAACCAGGCGCAGGTAGTGGTCAAAGTCCTCCCGGTAGTGCCGGACGTTCCGCAGCATGCCGCCCGGCACCGTCACCACCGTGCGGCCCCCTCCCCCGCCGGGGAGCCCAGGTGCACCCTGGGTGGAGGCAGCCCCCTCCTCCGCGGTGAGGCTGCTGTCGGACAGAGCGCTGTGGCTATGGAAACAACACACAAGACGGGAGGATTTATCACACCCAAAATGTTTTCATCACACGCAGCCCACTGCCGCCATTCTCCTCAGACGGCAGACAGTGGCCGCACGCCATTGAGGGGGGGGGGGCTAATATTAAACACGGTGGGGGCTCCTGGTGGGCAGGAAGCGGTTACTTACCGCAGGATGGTGGAGCACAGTGGGCACTTCCTCGCTGAGCACACCCACGGTGCAAAGCGAGGAAGACGAGGCCACTGGCCGGCTCTCTAGACCGTACTCTGGGTGAGTGTGAGGGGGGGCTCAGCTGGATTTGGGGTCTGTAATCCTCGATGGGTCTCGGTCTCTCTCTCGGTCTCGGGGTCTCTGTCTGTCTGTCTGTCTGTCTGTCTGTCTGTCTGTCTGTCTGTCTGTCTGTCTGTCTGTCTGTCTGTCTGTC
>JAOTIX010132168.1:0-16560 GCA_027123715.1 Gaidropsarus macrophthalmus
TTGTATGCTGGTATGGACATTCAAAAATCACACATGGGAACAAATTGGGGAACATTGTTAAAACCTGTGGAAAAATCATTGGAAAGCAACAGGTAGACCTGTATCAACTATATCTGACCAGATTGGCACAGAGGGCAGAGAAAGTTTGCATGGACACAACCCATCAACTTTCAGTGGAGTTCATGCTGCTTCCCTTCTGGTCGTAGATACAGATACCCTAATGTCAGAACCAACTGAGCAAAAAAACTCATTCATTCCCATGGCAATAACCCAATTAAACAAGATGTGGGGAGGAGTATGACAAGAGGAATATATGTGAAGTATTGTGCAGTAGTTTTAGTTTTGAGTTGACATCAGGCCTTTTAGGGAAGTGCAATACTCCTTTTTTACTGTATTCTATGTATTGATGTGTGTATTTATGTGATAAATAGTGCTGTAGATGTCTAGTTCAATGTTTGTGTTGTGGATTATGTGTCAACATGCCTGTACTGTACAACAAATTGCCTCTCAGGGACATGAACATTTTCTAAGTGTACGTCTAAGAAAGCAGGCTCATTTCTTTCATGAGCTTAGATGATGATGATTATTATTATTATTATTATTATTGGAGCATAATACAGAAACAATTACCAACAAGGTGTAGGAGTACAAAAAGTAATAAAAGCAAAACGTCATTAAATGTTGTGACTTTACTGACTTCTTAACCAGAATGTAATGTGTGAGGTGTCAGTCTGAAGAAAAGCTTTTGGTCTGAACAATCAATGCATTCAGACATTATATTCATCAACCACTCATTCAGCTGCCTGCTGACAATGTCATCAAAATCAGTTTGATTAAATGCAGAGGTCAATCAAAGACTGTCTAAACTTTTGTGAAGGTGATTCAATTGATTAAAAAATATAATGCACTATGCATAGTGTGCTGCTGGTAGAACTATTGACTATTGACATGTCTTTCAGATGTCGCTTTCCTAAAATGTAACCTTCAATGTGTGTCCAAGCTCATCCCACTGTGTTTTTAAACACCTGTTTGTGTTTCATGGACCAATAACATGGGGCTTGGGAACAATCAATGGCCACCCCACCACCTGGTTCGTCAAGAAAGACGGTGTGCTCTACTTCTGGGTCGTTGGCTCCTTTTCTTTCGCTCCCCGGGTTATAACTTAATTGTACTCCGCACTTCACTGGCCACACTGACACAAACAGCAAGAGAAAGTTTCCTCAAAACCACTCATAGTGTGAGATCACTCTAGCTTACCTCTAATGTCAGTAGCATGGCCGATACCGAGCCGTATCAATCAAAGCGAGCACAGATCACAGCTGCGAACACGCCTTGCTTTGCTGAATAACTAGCCGTCTGATGTGATATGACATGTTTTAGATAACGAACAAATGGGGTCTCGCACCTATTCCTTCATCTTCGCCCCCATCACTAAACTGTTTAAAAGTGCTAGGGTTTTTTTTGTATCCGCCCCTCCCCCCCATAACGCTACACTGCGCTTTCAATGGGAGTAGAAAAAGGTTAATCAATTCAAGATTTGAAGACAGGACTCCCCTTGTACAGTGAGCACCAGGAGGACAAAATAGTGTGGAAGCACACGTTTAAACAGGGTGCGCCAGCTTTGTACTGCATGCTGATTATGTCGCTGCGTCGACCCAGAGTTGCGCTGCCCCCTGTCGGTCCCGGTCAGCAATTGCACACTTATACCCGCTGTGAATTCCGACAGGCTTGCCTTATAATGTGAACACATTAACATTGCCACATTAACATGAGCATCATTACCTTACTTAAAGGAGAACTCCGGTGTAAAATTGTTCTGGGTCAAGTTATAACGAGTTTGAATGTTTGAAATCATATGCGACGCAAAGCTAAGCCAGATGTTTTTATCGATTCTACCAAAATGCTAATACGTTTGTGTGATCGGGCATCGAGTGATGTAAAAAAGAAATCGCTTTTTTAAACCACGTACAAGGCTGGGAGTAGCCAGACACTTCTTTAGTAGTATAACGACGGTCTTAAAACGAGGCATTGCCAACTTTGTGTACAGATAGTTTATTAAAAAAGCATATTTTATACACACAATACCTTCAGTAGTTCACCCGTCGACTTCATATCCTTTTTGAGACTGAAACAGTCGATTGACGAACGCAGAGCAAGCCTGCTCGTTCGTAAGGTCGACTGATTCAGTCTCAAAAAGGATATGACGTGAACTACTGAAGGTACTTTCGAACTCGTTATCATACTAAACGTATCCCAGAGCCATTTAATACCGGAGTTCCCCTTTAGCATAAACACCGTGAGTACAAATGAACACCATTAATAAATAATTATTCTACCATTAGTGAACTTTAATCACCTGTTAGTTGACGCTCATCTCTGCATTCAATAATGTATTAATTTAATTTTTTATTATTTTACCCTTACTGTAACATTGTCTGCACGGGTAAAGTGAGGGGGAGGAAAGGACATGATAGATACATGTGTGTGTGTGTCTGTGTGTCTGTGTGGTGCATGCGTGCCTGCCTGCATGTGTGTGTGTGTGTCTGTGTGTCTGTGTGGTGCATGCGTGCCTGCCTGCATGTGTGCGTGCGTGCGTGCGTATCTGTGTATGTCCGCCTCTCTCATGCAGAATCTGAACCGCAAATGTCCTGCAGCCTGGCAGATTGACAGAGGGCGTCTGTAGCAGGGGACCTGAACCAGTGACCAGAAAGTGTCCACAGGACAGACCCAAAGTAGATTCCTCTCTCTCCCCTCTCTCCATATCCCTCTGTGCTGTAAACATAAGCCTCTCGGTTCACGGCAAGCGGTGCAGCCAGTCGAACCGAATCCAATTTAATCAATTGAAAAACAATATTACGATGGTAGTCACTCATGTACTGTGCATATCTTCGCGAGGATTAAAAACGATATTTCCAATTTATTATCATTGTAAAAAAGTAGTGGGGTGTACATTGTGTTATTGCGGTTGGGTTTCACCTCCAGTAAAGATTGCCCATGTGGGTTGTGAGACAGAGTTCTTCTGAGGCCCCTCAGCAGGGAACTTCACAGGGAAGTCATTTATCCTTGTGGTGTATCGCCACGGCTCAGGGCCAACAAGTCACGGGCCAGCACAGGGCGTGGGTGGGTTTTTCTCGGTTGCTTGAGTCATGGCGTATGCATCTCTCTCCTCTCTCTCTCTCCCCCCCTCTTTCCCTCTCTCTCTCTCTCTCTCTCTCTCTCTCTTTCTCTCATTATGTCAACCCAATACCCTTTCTCACTCTCTCAGACTGTTTCTCTCTCTCTCCCCCCTCTCTCTCTCTCTGTCTCTCTCGTCCTCTCTCTAGTCACCCATTTACTGCTATAGCATGACGTGTGGTGCTATGTCACTGGAGGTGGGTGTGGGCGTGGTCGCCCCATGACAGGCCACCCACAGGTCATCACTTAGACTAGAGAATAGCGAGGGGCTCGGTCGCTGAGGTGGTTAGCGTTTGGGCCGGGCTAGCAGCAGCCGCATTGGTTATTTATGGGGCTGTTTGAGCCAGCACCTTGATTGACAACCCTTGGGATGAGAGAGTGTCCATCTGTCCCTGACACCTGGGGCTATGGAGGACAGCATGTGAATGAGAAGAGAGAAGAAAAAAAGAGTATGAAAATCGGTGAAACACAAACTAATCCCTGAAATAGGTCTGCGTGTTCAGTGCCAGTGTAGGGAAGCGATGATGCTACGAAAAACAACATGTCCATCAGGCGAGCTCATCCTCAAATTCGCAACACACACACACACACACACACACGCAGACACACACACACACACACACACACACACACACACACACACACACTCACACACACACATTCACCCAGCCATTCATAAACCCACACAAACAGAAAATACCTTGAAACTTACTTAACTTAAGTGTATCTTTGTTTGAAAGAGGGGTTTGAAACAGGGTTTTTATTTTTTATTTTTTATTTATTTTTTTCGCAATATATTCCTCCAGCTAAATTTCGAAATCCATGTATAAATAAAAACAGCAGAGTGCCATATGTTCCCGTGGCAACCAAAGATTGTTGATGCTGAGCGTGTCCATGTCACTGCAACCCCGATGTGATCACTGGGTCGATGTATTTGTTATTCTTTGGAGAACACTTTGTCGTTGGGAGGGTGGATGGAGGATGTGATAGTGAACAGGGTTTGATGGGATTCAAAATACTTCATTTCAGTTTCATTTGTTTGAAAATTCATAGCCATCTATCAGCTGTTCCTGGGTGAAACATGCTGTGAGAATATGAGCCAATTTAGAAATCTGACCTCAAGCACATTTCTGACCAATCAGGGAACCTCTTCCCTCATTTGGACAGGAAACCTTATTGCCTGTCCAATTACAGCACAGTGAAATGCGTCATTTTGAATGCAGAGAAACGCAGGGAGGGAGAAGGCTTTTTTCATTGTTTAGTTTCAAAATCTGGTTGTTTAGCTTTGAAATCTGGCGCTCGTCTGCTCTGTTCCGCTCTCCCCCTGCTCTGTCTCTTGAACAACTCCCAAATCTACAACAGATTTCATTTTCAGTTTTATTTGCAGTGTTTCAGTTACGGGGGTTGATTTGAATCCTTTTCATCCCTCCGTGACAAACACTGTCATATTGACTTGCACTGAACGCTTCCTACCTGACGAAAATCTATGCAGGCTCAATCTCCAGTCAAAAGAAAACAAAATGGCGCTGTTTTTGCAGCCCCGGGTTGCTGCAGGAGTGCAACACAAAAACATTTCTTTCATTACTTTTCAATGGGAACGCTTCTCGTCTGTCCTCCCACGTTGCCGCCGACTGCAGACAGGGAGGTTCTTTTGAACCGGTGGCCGTCCGCAGCGCACCGTGCTGGGAATCCGACAACAAAGACATATGAAAGTGCATGTTGGAGTGGAAGCCCCATAAATATTGCACGCGGCAAAACACGTCGGCCAATTTACGCACGGCCCCCTTTGTCTTTGACAGCTGCATCGACAACACGCCATTTTGGCTGAGCTCAAATGCTTATCAATAAAATATCAGGACATAGTTGTTTGGTTATTATTTCTATATACGTACAAAACATATTATTTTCGGAGAATATCTCTTCTCAGGGTTTTTTTTTCTTCCTCCTCCAAGCTTTATTTTATTTATTTTTTTAAATATAACCTTCAAAGCCAAAAGGAACAACCCATGGTACCATGGAGATACACCTTCAAGAGATCTCTCTTAGGGCTGCTTGGCAAGGAATGTGCAAAAAAATGCATGTGCCTCTCACAGCCTTTACAAAAAAAGTCCCTGGCAAATCATTAGTAGCAATTGTGAGCACATGAAACACGGCCTTTTAATAGAAGGCTTTTGATAAACGCTGGGATGGTGTGCGTCGATGAGGTTTTTGATGTCGCACTCGCGATGATCCCCAACCTGTTTGACAGACGACAGAAGCGCGTTTGAAGCACAGAGGCGGTGGAAGCAGCCACCGGAACATCTGGTGCACGCCTGACGTGGTGAGTGATCAATAAAATAGAGCAGGGTTGAAAAAAAAACGACTGACACATATCACTTGTGTTGATGATTTAAGCCAGACACGAGGGGGGGTGGGGGGGAGAGACAGCGTGTGGATGAGTGAATGAGATGAGACCTGTTTGATGTCTCAGAGGAAGAACCCAGGAGGTAAGATACTATGGATCCCCATTCTAACAAGCTTTTTCCCCCTGGTGCGTTAGCAGGCTGAAGTTGCATAATGTGCATATCGACAGACCCCCCTCAGAGCGATCCGTCTCAGAGGTCCAACCGGAGGTCCTCTCCTCATCAGATAAATATGCATTTGGACAGGGGGGGGGTGGAACAAGCACGCTCAGGTCGGTTAATGCATCCAGGCTGAGATGTGTCGCAACACGGTGGAGTCTGATCGGGCCGCTTGGATTGCTTTGTTGCCATTGTGTTGTTCCTGTTGTTTACCGGGATGAATTTGCACAAAAGCTCCATCTGTGTCTGTGCGTGTGTGCGTGTGTGTGTATCTCATGTGGGGGAGAGACAGAAAAAAAGGGAGAGTGTTCTTTGTTCCTGTGTACAGATTTTTCACCACTGAGGTTAACCAATATGACCCTGGAAATGTCAAAGTGATTATCCTACATGGCCTCTCTCTTCCATCATGCGTGTGTGTGTCTGTGTGCGCGTGCGTGTGTGTTTTGAGAGGGGGTGCGTGGGAGTGTGGATGTGTTTGTGCGTGCTAGAGGCTGCAGTTCCTGCAGCTACTTTGCAGTCTTGTGCAAGTTTTTCTTACTCACATATCTTCAGATATACGTGTATGTGTGCGGTAAGAACATTTGCAAACGTGTGTGTGTGTGTGTGTATGTATGTGTATGTGTTTATGTGTGTATGTATACTGGTGCGGATATGTGGATTAGTATGTGTGTGTGTGGGTGTGGGTTTATGAATGTGTATGTGTGTGTGTGTGTGTGTGCGTGTGTGCATGTATGCATGCATGCATGTGAATGCATGCATGTGTTTGTTGATGCATGCATGTGCTGTTCGTCTGAGTGAGTGAGCGTGTGTGTGTGTGCGTGCGTGCATGCATGCATGCATGTGTGCATGTTTTAGATGTATGTGCATGTAAAACAGTTTGAGGCCAGCCTCAGAAGAGGCTTTATCGAGGATCTATTTTCTCCCACACTCCGTACACCGCACTCCGACCCAGACCAAAAAAAAACCCCTGCTCTGATTTCCCTGGAGTGAGTGCAGCTACTTCTGATATTCCCAGGCAAAGTTTATCTCCCCAGCAAAGAAACGGTCAGAAATCAAGACACGTTTGGCTAAGCCGAACCCCCACGGCAGCAACCGCTCGCAGGCAAACGCTGGAAGCCGTCCATCAATACCCAGCTTAGGCCTCAGCGTTTGCTCTACCGCATTGATGGGAAGACACGGGATACCGCGCTCATGCTAGCATACCCTGAGACAGCCCGCAATATGCCGTTAGTTAGTGTCCACATAATCAACTGGATCAATACCAACAGCAAAAACTAGACCCGGCTGAGAAAGAGAGACATGCAGGCCCAATGCATTACTGCAGTTCCATTGTACTGGTTACTGTCATCTGATGTGAATAACATTCAATTTACTTCCCTCATTAGACCAAACAGTATTACGGCATACATGGTTACCTCATTGGGCCTGACACAGTATTGGCGCCATCACCAGTTTCTTCTAGTTTCTGGTAACAGAGTGGTCAAAACAGCACCATATAAGGTTGAAGTCAACTCAACTGACTGTTAAACTTGGCCTATAGGGATGACTTCTTTACTATACCATCCTTACCAATAAATACTATAGAATTTCCCTTGTCCCAGAGACCTCATGAACCACCTCCAGCGTCGTCCATGTCCGTTTTCCTCGTGTCTCTAAGTAAACCATGTGTTGAGCCTTCAGCCCCCTTCAAGTCATACCCAGCCCTGAAATCCCCGTACCAGAGGCAGTACAGAAATCACACTTTGTCACTTCTTTGTGGCTATTTGAAGAAAATGTTGACGTTAATAGGGTTTTTTTTTCAGGGTTGACCCCCTTCCAGTATGAGATCTTGACTGAAACCTAGTACGGGAACTCTGGAAGAACTCAAGAGGGAGCTGTACGTCATTATTTACAACCTAGGGCTTTGAGAGGCTAATATCCTCCCTGGCGCAGCTGGAGGACACAGCTGCGCACATCTGGCGTTTTGGGATGTCACATTATTGTTATAACCCCCTTCCCTCCAGAATGCGTTGTCATTGGCAAGCGTACAAGAATAACTCCCACCAGTAATTACCAGAATAAGAGTGTTGGTTTATAGATGTCCCTATGCAGATTGAGATTATATACACTTTGCAGAGCATGGACAACATTAGCCACCGCAGTCGTCCGAACGCCTTGAATTAGCCAATCACTGGCAATTCAAAACACTTGGTTAAACAAAAGGAATGGAAACATAGCGTCTATATCAAAATATCATTTATTTAATTGAATATATAAACAACAACAGAAAATAAATACATTGAGTTAAATAATATCAATGATATAATACGTTTAAATATGACACACACGATTAACATACAAATTTACAAAGGTGCTCCCAGGTCTTTTTAAAGATCCTCTTTTTGCCAGCAGAGCTCGTCCTGTTATGGTCTTCTTCCTGTTATTGTCCTCCTTCCTCTTTGTTTCTTATCCTGCCCCTCCAGTGAAGAAAATATGTGCAGTTTATCGACTGTTGGGGGGTGGGGGGGGGATTTCAGTGATCATGTGAAGGAAGGAGTCCACTCCGGTTTGGAGGTCAAGGCTGTATCCTCTGTAACCTGCTATTTCTCTTCTTCAGGCAGGTCACCTTCTTGCTCTCTTCTCTGTTTTCACTGCAGCGTGGGGGGGGGGGAAAGAGGAAGAGAATTCAGAGAGAGTAAGCCCAGAGGATATACCTAATAGGAAACATGTGTGTGTGTTTGAGCAGCAAGTCACGTGTTGAAAACCACTGAGTGAAAACACAGGACAAGGTCCCCTAAGTTAAACATGAGCTAATGTGTACCGTAGGAGATACATGACTGTTTATAAATAAAAACACTTTTTTTGGTGGTTTCCAAACTGAAGAAAACAAACTACAACAGTGTATTTCTTTGACAAGAAGTACATAGTAAAAGAGCCACCAGCGATTATGAGTCATTTTTTGACATGCATGCCCTTACTTGTTTACTTGTTTACTTACTTGTTCCAGCATGTGATGAAAGCATTGGCAAGCCCGCCTTTAGGGTTAAGGCAGAGCGAATCGGTGCTGTTATTTGGGTTTTCGACGGTAATGCTGAGGAAGGGGAAAAAAAGAGGGTCAAAATCCCAGCAGAGTAAGATGTGATGGCATGTACCCCAAATACAAGCCAAGGTCACGAGATATGACACCGTTCTGAACAGTTCTACAGTTCTGTGGAACTAGGCGGATCCATTGGACTCACATCACTTGAGTGGTGGGACAGTTGGGTCCGCTGTCGATGATTTGGAAATCGGTGATGTTTTTCCCTGTGGACTTGGCAGTCTTGTGGCAGATGCACCTGGCTCCGGGGATGAACTGGGCTGCAGGAGGAAAGGCATGGAGGAATTGATGTGAATGTGGATCATTCATGTGCCTCCGCTCCTACGTATTCCCTGAGACAAGGCTGCACGGGGCAACTACGCAGCACAATCTCACATCCAGCAAAACCCAACAACGCTGCAGAAACTTAGCTTGCCTTCTACGGTGCAGCAGTGCAGTACCGAACAGACACACACATACACACACACACACACGCTCAAGCTTACCATGGTTGAGTTGAATGCAAACAGCGACCGCAGCAACCAGCACAAGGATACAGTGTCTCAATGTGAAAGGCATTTTATAGACCCTGGGTAACGTAGTGGTAAGCACTGAAGTAAATTCCTTTCAAGGACTGAAAGCTCCCCGGGACTGAGGTTCAGGCTGGTGTAAGGAGAAAAGTGAAAGTCTCCGAGTGCTGCATCCCCTTTTTATAGAGGCCAGTGTGTGGGCTTTCCCACATTCTGCGAGTTTCCCAGCAGAGCTATTGTGAAATTTCCATTGCCTACCAGAGATACCCAGGAATGTGCTGCGCACGGGACGGAGGAAGAGGGGGGGGGGATATTAGGAAAGCGAAAGTTTCACCCAGCACATGAGTTCCTGGTTATCAGATGACTTTGTCTAAGGTAATCACCACGGTTCTTGACCCAGAGTGTCATATCTTGTATCATGGATTTGTTTTCAGTAAACCAGAACCACCGGAACCGTTAAGTATACTCAAGCATGTCTGCCAAGCCTGCCGGTGTGGCGTCAGAGTTAATAGGAACACGCCATAACATGTCCTCAGGAGAACTCACTTGTTGTAATCCAACTGAATCCATTTGTCTATCGTTTGATATATTTAATACAAGGCTGGCAGAACCTCATGACCTGAGCCCTGAGAATGGTTTGAACATGCGCTTTAGAGCAACGAGAAGAAGAATCTTCAGGAGTGTCACTGCACATGCACAAGTACTGCACAACAAGATACCCTATCTGCATTTGACCCCATGCTTTGCTGCTGCACCACGAGCAGTGGGCAGTATTGGGGGGAGTACAGTCCCAACATGAATGTCTCGATCGTCTTTAATGGCGCGGCAGGCAACCCGACCACCTGGAGGAACGCCACGGGGAGAACATGGGGGCCAGGGTTCAGACC
Organism: Gaidropsarus macrophthalmus; assembly: GCA_027123715.1. Lineage (NCBI taxonomy): Eukaryota > Metazoa > Chordata > Actinopteri > Gadiformes > Gaidropsaridae > Gaidropsarus > Gaidropsarus macrophthalmus. Next base: position 10,208 of record JAOTIX010132168.1, read on the forward strand.
CGGGACAATATTTGGACTGAGTGTATCTGACTGAGTGGGCGAGGCCCCCACAGTGCTGCGCATGCCTTAATACATTCATATATTTCGCAAAAGCCTTTGGAAATGTTACCAAACTCTTTTGCGGTATAATTGTGAATAAACACCGGGTTTGTTTTTCGAAGCACTGATTCCATTTCGAAATATAGTATAATGATATATATCATAAGTATAATACGATAACAACAGTATTAATAGATATTTCAAAGAAATGTTTACAGTTGAAAATGAAGAGGCTAAAAGAAATAGATTCATTCAGATATACATATAAATGAATATATATCAACGTGTAGTGCCTATTTGGAAGTTACAGAACCATGTTTACGAAATTAAAGTATTTCTTTGTAATGTGTCATCCTTACTGTCCAACCATAGAAACCTCCTTTGGACTGAGTTCACACTTACTGGTAACCCACAAAAAGCACCGCTCAAAGCAACAGGACATTGACTCACGGTGCACAACCGTCCTGGTATGGTTCCGCCTCAGACAACCCTCACTGTAATGAGCTTAACTGATGACACAGCTCCCAGGACGAGCTCTCAGTAATTTTATGCGGGATGTGTGTGTGGTTATGGTATGTGTATCCAATACCGGGAAAACAACTGTGCAGCTGTGCTCTTACTGTCCGATATGTGATGGTGGTGGAAGAACCGGTCTCAACAGAAGGGTGACCACTGGGTTTGTGTGTGTGTGTATATTAATATAATATTGCATTTATTGCCACACACACACAAGGTACAGTGAAATTGTTCCTCTGCATTTAACCCATCACCTGCATGACACAGCACACACACACACTGTGCAGGGAGCAGTGGGCAGCAGCGGTGCCGCGCCCGGGGAGCAGTTGAGGGTTAGGTGCCTTGCTCAAGGGCACTTCAGCCGTGGATATTGAGAGGGGGAAAGCTCTATTCAGTCACCCTCCCCACCCACGTTTTTTCTCCCTCTGGTCCCGGGAATCGGGAATAGTTTTGTGTGTGTGTGTCTGTGTGTGTGTACATCTGACTCTTATGCATTGTAGTCACAATTATGTGTTAAATGTTTGAATACAGTCACGCATGTGTGTGTACGTTTCAATCCCCATGCTGTGTTATGTCCTTATACACCTTATATGTAGAATTTAAGGATGTGGCTGTCCACGGTCCAACCACAATGTTCTGAGGTACCTTGGACTGACATCACTGGCAGACGTGTGGCCACTAGAATGCACGAGTGTGCAGATTAATTTAGAGTTCTGCAGCGCCATAATGTTTGGCCGACGTTCAGACAACAGAAAAATATAATTTATCAAGGCTCTTCCCATTGAACAGGTGTTGCAGTGCAAAGCAAAGACAAATACAGCAAATATGTGTCAGCTTCGATGTAAGTGGTAGACATTGTACGATACATTATTATTTGGTTGGTAGAAAGTGTGATATTCTTACTGTCTGTTCTTTGGAGTGTTGGGCTTCCAGATGGCATTGCCTCTTGAGGTGTGCCGTTTTATCCGATTACCTCACTGGTGGGACCGAGCTTCTAATGAAATATGGTTTTATGTTTAAAAAGTGTCCCAAGTTCCAAGTGTGTGGTTTGTGATTAGATGTCTTTGGGTACATGACAACAATATGAAGTATCATATCGTAGAAATGAAATCTATTTTTATATTACTTTTACATCGCCTCTTTGTTTTCGTATTTTTATAGAACAATAGCAATCTCCACCTGCAGGTGGGAATTTGTTTAATTATATATTTTTTGTTGCTTGATTGGAATTTGATGAAGTTCTCAGGAACTACACTGCCAATCTATATGGCCGTCAATAGCGGAGGCTTTTTCACAAGACCCAGCTGTGGAGCCCACTGCATGCAGATGGCAAAAAAAATCTCATAGGATAACAAGGTAATATGAGTCATGAAGAGACTGGAAATGTTATCTTTCTGTTTTCTCAAATTCTCGTTGAGGCTGGAAGATGGAGAGTCACTGCTTATCTGTTATGTGTCTGTAATGTTTCACAATAACTTGTGAAACATATTTTTTTTTAAACATAAGCCTACACAACATTAACATATTTGTACATGTGTCACAGCACATACAAAGAAGTGGTATTTGGGAACTTCATGAAAGGAAAATGTACTTCCAGAACATACAAACACATCAATAGTAAATGTGCACTGTTTTACAGCGTCCATTCCTTCACCACTACTTCCTGTCCCCTTGGTGTCATTTCCTGTTTTTTTGTCCAGACCCAGGAAATACCAATTATCTTCTCTTTGAAGTCAACTTTGATGACTTAGCTCATTATGAATCAGCATTCGGAATCCACAGGCCGCGACACGCCACGAGGAATAATCCATGAGCCGTCCTCCACGACAAGATAATCTGCCTGCCGACGGCTTTTCAACCTGGCATTTCCACCGGTGGCTTCCTGCCTAATCCAGCCCTGTCGCCATGCGGCTGTGCACACACACGGGCAAGGGGGTGGTTATGAAGACCCGGCGCTGTCGCACAAGTAGAGCGGGCGCCCTCTAACCCAAGCCACACGTTGCCAAGGCGACCGGCATGCCGGGGTCACAGATCGGCGTAGTGGGTCATCGCCAGGGTTCTGCCGGCGCCGGTCGACGGACGCGTTTTCCACCTCCGGTGGCCGCCGAGCGGGCCGTGGCGGGGGAACAGGGCGGGCTGCGACAGCACTTTGATGGATGCAGCGCACTCGTCCGCGGTGTGCGGGAGAAAGTTGTCGGCGCTATCGTCCCAGTCTCTCGGGGCTTCCGGCATCTCGTGGATGGTCGGCAGACGGTCCACTCTGGCGAGGAGCCGCCGGGGACTCATGCTACGCAGGGAAGGGCGAGGAGAAGGTGTCACGGTCACGGTCAGGGGCAGGTGGTACGCAGGTACTTCAGTGAAGGCACGTCAAACAATGAGCTGCATTGAAGCCAATGCAGAACAACAAGGGCCCAGCCTTTTTGACCAGCAATCCGTGAGCAAGCAGTAGGCAAAACAAAAAAATTGAAACAGTTTTAGTTCAAAAAACATACGTTAAAACTATACAATCTCTGAAGCAATGTCTACAAAAATGAATAAGTAACTTGTTTCAGTACATTGCCTCACCTCGTGTAATAACGTCTGCATGACTATTCATGTCGATGTCGATCATTGCGGTTTCCGCTCGTTTTCTTTCACACGGCGGCAGTGCTCTTTGTTGATGTTTCTTCTCCGCCGCACAGCGGACTGCTGCGGCCAAATGCAAGCGGGAAAGTGACGAGTGACGCCTGGATTAGCCTGGCGAGCGAGTTACTTTAATGTGTCAATTATCAATGGCTTGACGCAGAGAGCCGATTAGGGCTGCAAAACCCAAGACTGTCCGGTACGTCCAGTAACAGGCTGCAAGATTTAAGTCACGTGGAGATTAATCATGGAGATCAACAGGTAAAAGACCGTTGTGCAATCTATAGGCCCTGAAATGGTGGAATTGGACTCGTTGGATTGACAGGGCGTCAACTCATAAATACAAATCGTGTCTGTGGTTTATATCGTAAATTGCCGTAATGTTGTTTACTATATCAGATGGGGGTTGTTTTTTTAAATCTCAACTAATTCGTAGGCTAGATATATCTCACTGGTTACATTTCCCGATGAGGATGTGAACAGCATTTATGATAACATTTACTAACAACTTTGACTTAAATATTTTAGTTGGGTTGTTGTACTGTGCACTGTACCCAGTCTTGTGAGGTAGGCTATGACGTGTTTGTGTACGTTTAAATGCATCACGAATTCAATATCTTTAACTCATTGAAGAGCCTGAATTGCCTGGAGACCCTTTTCGAAACGTAGCTTCATAAATGCCCTTGTTATAAACAAATACAGGCAAATTTATTCACTAACTTAACACAACAGTGGCAGTCTGTTTTTTTATTTTTTATTTTATTGAATAGTCCTGCGCTTCCGGGGGTAGAGGTAAACTGATTTGAAAGTTATTAAAGGTTGTATCACATACTGTGCGTTCACCACTGACTCTCCCCTTTCAACAGCCATGCTGCGAAAGACCAATATTTTTCATGAAATTGTCTCTGATCCAACCATTGAAAGTTTAATAAGGCCAACTTAAAAAACCCACCAAAGTAGTACTTTACTGACTAGACTCATGTCCGGTCCTGTATCTTAAATGTCCATTTAACTATCTGGCAGAGAGTAGGTATCAATGTAGTATCCTTATGTTGTCATTTAAGCATGTCGGACACCACGTTGATTTGTAAATAATAACTGGCCAATTGAGAAAACACCATGACCTTAAGTTGACTGTGTGATTATTTCCAGATCTAAATTAAACACTGCAGTTCATGCATGGAAACATATGTGGAAACACATAACCCCCATATACTTCCCATATATCCCCATATACTCCTGACAAAGCAGTATTTACAACCTTACACTATTGTACATAATTCATCTTTTTTTAGCACTGTGGTATTTAAATGCTTCTTTTGCACTTCTGGTTAGACGTCAACTGCATTTAATTGGTCTTGTACCTGTACTCTGCTAGTGACAGTAAAGTTGAATCCAATCTAATCTAATCTAATATCTGGCTGGTGAAAATAAAAGCTATGCTTGATGCTAACTTATAATGGCCTCAATGTATAGAATGTCCTCTTGTGAGTGTTGCATTTTAAGACACATTATAAGACACCTTTCATATTATAACAGAGCAATGCCAATATTGGTAGAAAGAGAGGGAGAGTGCGCAATAGAAACCCAATTGATAGACAGACAGACGGACAGATAGATTGGTAACTAAATAGACAGCTCAGTACTGCCATCTAATGGTAGGGGACATTAAATGGCTAAAGATTATATATGTGTAAGCAATATTCGGGGGCCCCTCCATCTCCCGATTGTTGCGCAATACAGATCAAAATGTTGTCAATATGCAGTAGGCCTATGACATCACAATATGTCATGGATGCAAGACAGTGAATCGACAACACACACTTAACAATATTTGATAATGCGATATGCTCTTCATAAAGGAAACTGACATAAGAGGTTGCATTGGCTGAAGTTGTTTGAATGCAGGTTGTTTTATAATTAGGAGAGGCAAAGTTGAGCATTACAATGCAGATAACAGTAAATGGCATCAATCGGGCACACTTACAAGAGCAAGACATTGTATGACAATATTGAACCATCCACCTACAGCAAATACGATCAGACAGATACGTCATTGAACACATATGCTACACATTCACCTATCCGTGAAAGCAGGCGATCTCTCAGATTGAACAAACACTACGGCGGATGCTAACAGTCAGCCTACAACAAGCCAAACATCACCACGCTCTCATACGCACACGCACTTCTCCAACCACAATACCTACATAACCATGCAGTATGCCAAGAAAGGACACACAAACAGTCGCACACACTCTTCTTATGCACAACAATCAGTTCTATCATCACAATGCAGTCCCTGCAAATATTGCGGGGGAAAAAAATGGCTTACGTTATGTGGTTGCCGTCCAGATTTCCAGGAAGAAGAGAGGCGATGTCCTGCTTTAATCCAGTTTAAGACCAATGGAACTGGGTCGAATTTATCCAGAGGTCCATGGAGATCCACAAACAGGACTGAAGACAGGCTGTCTTCACTGTTGCTATGCACAGTCTTTCCAACGTTTTCCCTGGTGCTCTGCCCCGGAGGTCTACAAACCACAGCCTCCCTGGTTGGTTCTCCAAGCGCTTTCACAAGGCTGTGTAGGCCTACTTCTGGTTCACCGTGCAGGTGAAGTCAGGTGCTCCTGCTCTCCTGGCCAAAAACGTTTCACTAAATCAGACTGAATATCAATGAAAGTGTTCGGGAGGCCGTCTTTCACTTTCATCTGGGCTATTTCCACTGACCTGCTGGGGCCTGGCTGGCTGTCCCTGTGTCTGTATATCTTATTTCATAGACTCTTTGGTTCAGAGCTATGGGTTGCGGTCTTTCTATTCGCCCTCTGCTTTCGACCTGGATACACCGCATCGGACATGGGACTTCGTTCTCGATTACTCGAGCATTCATGCAGGACGACCCAGAAGAAGAAGACGACATAATACATAGTAGTGTTGTTGCCTCAAACTAAATCACTGTAACAACCCAGTCTAACTCTTGGACTTGTTTCATGCTGAACCAAGTCCAAGAGGCAACTATTTAAAAGTTTATGGATGGGCGCAAAACGAGGAACCCAGATCTGTTCAAAAACAATATATATATTGCATTTTATTTGTCACACACAAGAGATTCAAGATTCAAGATTCAAGATTCTTTTATTGTCATATGCGCAGTAATTACAGAGCAGTCACTGGCAATG
>JAOTIX010137505.1:0-16188 GCA_027123715.1 Gaidropsarus macrophthalmus
CACTCTCACGCTCACTCACACTCGCACACACACACACACACACACTCACACACACACACACACACACACACACACACACACACGCACACAATAAATACATCCTGAACAGTGCGCACACACACAGACAAAACCACATCCACTCCCACACACAGGAGCTCGGACATTAGGAAAACTAATAAATCTTTTTTACATAAAGTTGGTTAAAGAAATAAAGTGGGTGATATATTTTAAAATGTAATTCAATGGTGTTGATAGAATTTGGTTATTGGTTATTGGGATGTGGAGAGACTGAGAAATGGAAATCACCTCCAGGCTTCATGCCATTTCAAATGTACAGAGTTTGCATAGGCGTGTCTGTGTGTGCACGTGCGTGCGTGTGTGTAGTTATGACTAAACAAATGGGTAACACACTTCTTTATGTTCGTAGAGGTATCAACCCATTCGTAGTTTAATCTTCTCAGCTAGCAATGGCGGACATTTGTCTGAGCAAACCGAAACATCTCCATTTAACATCTCACTCAACACAAAGTCCCAAATGAGCGCCAAGCGCTCGAGGGCAGAAAAGAGGCCCGATAAGCACTCCTGCTTCGTATTCAGCACACGGTCCAGCCCAAAGGTTACCGAGTTCCGCTACCACCGAGCCCACGTCGGCCCGCCCACTCCAGGGGGCTCCGTCGGCGCTGGGTAAATGTCACCGTATGGACGGACCACGGCTCCGCACAGAGAGAGTGCCCCTGGGCCTGACTCAGGGGGACTGGGTCCTCCCAGGACTGCACCGCACAGAGAGAAGGACCCAGTCCCTCTGACCCAGGCTCAGGGCGTCCTGAGAGGCTGTGAGAGGGCAGGCTGCCCCACACCGGAACAACATGGAGCACTAAACAGCGTTCAGTAGGGGTGTGACGATACACTCAGCTCACGAGACGAGACGAGACACGATATTGGGTTCACGAGAACGAGACGAGATGAGATTTTAAGTTTAAAATTTAAATGAGTTGCACATGCATTTTGAAGTGTTTTATTATAACTCTTTACATGCATGATGTAAACATGAGCTTTTAATAAACTTTTTTTCCCACAAATTGAAACTAAAAATGTATAAAAGTTAAAATGAAATAAAAACAATACAATTTTCTACTCTGACAATAGAGTGCAAACCTAGCCTGACCAAGTATGTCATTGCCTTAACAACATGCTGCAACTACACAGCCATGTTATTTTAACTGTTAATAAACGTATTCTTCAACAAATTGAAACTAAAAGTTACATTTATAAAAGTTAAAATAAAACAATAAAACATTTATAAAATTAAATATTTCTAGACGTAGCAAAGGCGCATTTCTGCCCGCACAGCTCACAAATAGAAGTTTAGATAGATCAAATCTCGTGAGACAGATTTTGAACGCAACGAGAAATATCGTCGAGTTTAATCTTGCAAGATCTCGTGGCACAAACTCTCGTCTCACCCCAAGCGTTCAGCATTTCATTCGTGTTCCGGCCGGCCCAGCAGTCCACACTCAAGGAAAAGGTAATCGTTTCTCAAAGCAAGGATGATAAATGGACCTGGGACTCAGGGAAAAACAGATAGGGCAGTCACAAAGGTGTGGGCCGACGAGTGAATCTCACATGAATCGAAAAAAACCCCACTGATGTTATCGTAAACGTGGGGCGTGCGTCAAAAAGGAGACGCCAATTGATTAAATATTAACATATCACCACGTGAAACATGATGAGAGGACGAGCTGTTATGCTAAAAAACAATACAGGCTACAGCAAAGAGTGCCTACAGGCCAGTGACCGCGTAATCAAAGCAATAAGGCCTGGACGCTCAGAGGTGGAAGATTTCCCACGGGGGCAGAGTGATGGGCCAATCCAATTTCCCTCCGGATCGCCCGAGCGTTCACGCAAATTATAATCCAAGAAGGCAGTGATGTCATTAGAACAAGCTTAGCGCCAACTTGTGTGGCTGTGTGAGGAAACCTCCTGCAAACAATCAACCACCACACCTCAAGTTATACGCTTTCTGAAAGAAGATACAAGATTTCCTTTATTAGGACCCCCAATGGGGAAATTATTTTTTCACTCTACAATTTACACACATGACATACGTGCACACACACAAATACAGACAGGCACATAGATGGTGACATGATGAGCAAACGTGGCTGCCACGAAGCAGCGCCAGGCAGCAGTTGGGGGTTAAGTGCCCAGGAGGTGAACTAGCACCTCTGTGGCTCATCTCCAGCCACCAGTCCACCTCCATACTTGTGGTCCGAGCCGGTGGCCCTCCGGTTCCCAAGCCAAGTCCTCTACGGACTGAGCTACTGCTGCCCTCCTCATCAAACGCTTTACATTTCAGAGAACGCTGTAGGGGAGGATTACCATGAACAACAAACCCCAGCTCAAATGAAAAGGAATAGGAAAACAAGAGTGAATGGTAGGCTGGTCACTTGCTCCTTACTTGACCTAATGCCATTATATTGAATCCAAATCTAAAATACAATGACATGACAACATCATGTTTTCATTCCATGAATATAAAGCAAGTATTTCGAGGAGGTGAAATAAAAGGTATGAATATATAAGACAGATATCAGATCAATGTTCTTTCTGTTCTTTTCTACAGGTCAAAGTGTGGCATGAGCTAGCTGTGCAGAGTGGCAGTTCTTCCACAACCGTCCTCAGGTCACATGGTCACAGCTGTCCTCAGGTCACATGGTTGCAGCGGTCGTCCGGTCACATGGTCGCAGCGGTCGTCAGGTCACATGGTCACAGCGAGCGGTCCTCAGCTCACATGGTCACAGCAGTCCTCAGGTCACATGGTCACAGCGGTTTTCAGGTCACATGTACACCAGGGCGTGTGTGTACGTAGTCAGGCTGTGGAGGCGGGGCCTCCATTTACCAGCTGTCTGCTTCCATTACTCTCCAGCAATCCATTGTTTCATGACATCAATTATCAATGCCTCATCCTCTCCCATGTGCATCCCTCCACTCTCTCTATCGCTCGCCGCTCAGCCACTTATGCAAATAACGTAAGATCCTTAATTGCCATGCAATTTATTTACAACAAAGCAGGTTACTGTGGAATGCTTTCATTTGCATGATAATCACAACGCCAGGTCTCCAAAGCCAAATTAAACAAGAGTGCACAGCGAAGGAAGTGGGTAAAAACAAGACAGAGTGTATGTACAACACAGCCCGGCTGCGTGATACAAGCTGGCCGCGACCCCCGTAGCCTCCTGCCAAACTAAGAAGCGCTTCCTTTTGCTGCGGGGGATAAGCGCGAACTACGAGTCATCCATCATGCGGAGCTGGGGGGCGGCCGCAATGTGGTTCTCGCTGGCTCTCAACCTTCAACCACAGCTTCCCTCTGGGGTTTAGAAGGACACGGGGGGTTTAGAAGGACACAGGGGGTTTAGAAGGACACAGGGGGTTCAGATGGACACAGGGGTTTAAAAGGACACAGGGGGTTTAAAAGGACACATGGGTTTATGGGGACACAGGGGGTTTTAGAGGGACACATGGGGGTTTAAAAGATACATGGGGTTTTAAAGGACACAGGGGGTTTAGAGGGACACAGGGGGTTTAGAGGGCCATAGGGGGTTTAGAGGGGCATAGGGAGTTTAGAAGGACACACCGGGGGTTAGAAGGACAGATGGGGGTTTAAAAGGACACAGAGGGATTGAGAAGGACACATGGGGGTTTAGAAGGACACATGGTTTAGAAGGACACAAGATTCAAGATTTAAGATTCAAGATTATTTTATTGTCATATTACAGAGCAGTCACTGGCAATGAAATTCTTTAGTCCTGGGCTCCTCCAACAGTGCAATATGAAAACTATATAAATATAAGAAAATACAACCTACAACCTACATGGGGTTTAGAAGAACACAGAGGGTTTAGAAGGACACAGCACCGGTCCATGAGGATGCAAATACAATTGTTTGTGTTTCTATAGTATACAAAATTATTTGGATGTATGTACAGCAGCAGTAGGCGACAGTTTACTGTCAAAGAGGAAAAGGACAAGCCTTCCCATTCACAAATATTTAGAAAATCCCAGCGATACACAGATAAGGGCGCAGCAAGGGGATAAACAAAACGTTATTGACACCATGGTTGTCCGGTAAAGAAACTTCCTGACCCTGATTCTGAGCCCCATCACTGGAATTCTCTGAGGAGGCCCCACACCTCGGTCTGCGCTCCTCTTCCAGACGACCTGGGAGCTGGATGAGGATCAGGGACCCGGGAGGCACTGAGGCCCGGCTCGGAGGCCTGGGACACAAGATGAGGGGCAGCCATCCTCAACTGTTTCATTAAAGCTGCCCCCTGCAGGGGGACCACAGCCCCCTCTGGAGGCTAAGAGATAACCCTGGGCCCTGCTAGAGAAGCTATGGGGGTCCCAGACAGAGAGAAGGAGAAAGAGAAAGAGAGAGGAGATAGAGAGGAGAGGAGAGGAGAGAGAGAGTGGGAGGGAGAGAGAAAACACTGACTGCTGCACGGACTAACTCAGAGAATGTCTCAGTATTTGCAATATTTCAGTGTTTGTTTGTCAGAGGAGGATGAGTTTCGCTCGCTCCCCCGTACTTCTGTCCATCTGTGGTCAGAGGCCGAGGCAGAGCGAGGGGACGGACAGGCGGTCTCCTCTCTCCCCTCCACAATGCCCCCTCCAGTGGACCGCCCCCCGGCTCTGCCGTCTCAGTGGAGGGAATTCAAATCCAGCCGACGCAAACGGCTGTGAAATGAGGTTGGAGAGGAGGAGAGTGGAAATGGATGTGGGGGTGAGACATGTTTAACAGGGCTTAGCCACAGGCACCCCCTCGCAGAACCATCAATTGAAGAAGAACGTCGAACATCTTGAGAACCAAATTGATATGTTCTCCTCATGGCAGCGTTACATCCAGGTTATACACCTTAGGTTATCCTTAAGGTAGCGTTACATTATTAACCTGGGGGTCTCCTTAGGGTATAGTGTTACATCACAGGGTTATCAACACCTTGATGAAACACCTTCTTACATCAAAACAACCAGAAGAAATATCAGGGAAATCACTAATTCCTAATTGATGCCAAATTAAATGTTCTTCAGTTCATATTTGTATCCATAGGAAAACACAAAGCAGGATTAGAGGGCAGACATAACCGCATTTAAGGGAGGAAAAGTATTCATCCTTCTGCCAATACCAGCGAACAGTAAAGAGAACTGAAGCACCAGTCTCCTAAGAGATCCTCGTCCAGGTGGACCCCGCTTGTCCCCTTCTGAGCCACACTGAGTCTACGTGGTTCTCCTTCCCAGCATGCACCGGGGGGTTTCCATTTCCCTACCAAGCCTTGTTGGGTAGATAAGGAAGTGAGAGTGCCTGAACTCCCAAACCACACGCACACACGCCGAGGTCAGAGGATATCCCTGAGGAGCGTCCATCTTGTCAGAGAGAACATAAACTGCCTCTCTTTTGTGAGTGTAAGCCATTTGACTGAAAGTCATCCTGTGTGGTCGTGTTTTTCTGTCTGTCCCTCCCTGAGACCTCCTCCTGAGCCGACCGGGTTGTGATCCCCACCTTCAGTCCCCCGTCATGTGTGAGCGCCCTCGCTGGTGGCCCGGAGGTGGATTTATACCGAGGGAGGTCGTAAAAAGGGACTGAACAGTGACAGTGAAGTTTTACTGCAGAAGGGGCTGTGGAGAGGGTACTCAGCCCAGACCAAAACCACAGAGGTCTTTTGTGGAGAAAGGCATTTTACATTGTTTATGTCTTCTGATAAACAAAAGATAAGTTAGGTCCATATTTGAGTTGGTCGGACTGGAAGTCAGGGGAGGTGAATCACACAGGAGAGCAAAGGAGACACAGCTGCTCACACAAACACATCCAAGCTCTGATCATAAGTACACTTATCTGAACTAGAATCCCTCCGACCTCCAACCTCAACTTAACTACCGGTAACCCGATTCCCCATGGTCACCATCCCCGACCATAAACTTTACCAGTTCGCCCAAGCAACCTTACTTCAAAGAACAAAGGGAGACAGGAGCAGGAGGAACAGATAGAGAGAAGAATTAATTAATTCCAATGCCTGCAAAATCAATGCCCAGTAGCCAGACACAAGGAGTGCTGATGGTTTTAGAGAGAGCCGAGGGCGGCTGACACGCCTGATAAACAACAGGCCGACACAAAGTTCAATTCAAAGTTTAGGTAAGTGCTTGCATTTCCTGAATCAATACTCTAACGTGTGTTTCTATTATCAGCACTGACAGATTGTAGGTGTGCCCTGAAAAATAGCATAATATACTACGGGGTGAGGAGATCATCAACAATTGGTCAAAATGGTTAATTTTTCCGCAAAAATGAAATTGTCATGGCATTGAGCTGCTGAGTGTCTGTGCTCCCATGTCTAGTGTCGCACAATCTCAGAAACATTCCTAGAGCACAAACCAGCAGCCCGATGAAGAAGAAGCTGTCAAAGAAATTATTCTCGCCGTCATTTCCAGAAGAAAACCGATGACACTTTCACCTCCTCTTTGTGGCCATGCCCCTATGAACCCTCAGAAGGACAGGCTGTCAAACCCAAACGACTCTGTAGGGGGGGTCCACCAACGTGTGGGATCAGCTGATGGGTGGCGGAGGCGCCGGAGACCGTGTAAACCTATGACACGGGGTGTCTGTAGGAGTGGATGTGGATGCTGCTGAGCTCTGGTATCCTGGGTGAGGGTTGTCCCTCAGAGCAAGGGGCCTGGGATTTATGATCTATGGTTTATACCAGATGTGGGACCACTGCTACCCACCCGGGACATCGTGCTCATTTTGGGTTAAACACATCAGACAATCCTGTTTGTGTCATGTCATGTGTCAATATTGTGCTCCCACAAACCAGAGCAGCACTGTATCTTTGTTTAGTTTGGAACCCAGGTCAGCGGAAAAGCAATATTGTTGTCTATGAAAGCATTTACAGCCTGTCTGGAGTAAAAAGAAAGCATCACGGTGCTGTGCAGTGGAGCGGTCCTGGCAGCTGAAGTGGCCTGGTCGCTGAGGCAGCAGATCTGTCAGGTCTCATGCTCCGGTCAGGAGCACTACGTGTGAGTAGGGCTCAGAGGCCATCAACTCAGACAGGCCGGCCAGACACAGGGGACGGCCAGACACAGGGGACGGCAGCCTGACGTGGGGACGAAGGGTGTTCACCTTGAACAGTACCTGATAGCCCAACAACACACTGTACTGCCAACACAACAGGCACTGCACTGCCAACACATCACAACACACACTATAGACCGTTAACACAACAGACACTGTATTATCAACACAACACACTGTACTGTAACCACAACAGACACTGTACTCTCAACACAAATAAAAACACTGTACTGTTAACACAACACACAGTGTACTGTAAACACAACACACAGTGTACTGTAAACACAACACACTGTAAACACAACACACGTTGTACTGCCAACACAACACACATTACTGCAAACACAAACACACGATGTACTGCCAACACAACACACAGTGTGCTGTCAACACAACACGTATTGTAAACACAACAGACACTGTACTGTCAACACAACACATACTGTAAACACAACAGACACTGTACTGTCAACACAACACATACTGTAAACACAACAGACACTGTACTGTCAACACAACACATACTGTAAACACTACACACACTGTACTGTAATGCCCCACCTCCCCCTTGCCCAAAGCAGAAGGACTTCCACCGTCCGGTGAGCAACGATAAAACACACTCGGCCCATGCAGCGATGACATCATCTGGGAGCACCGCAGGCCGGTTTGCAGCACAGCTACTAATGTTGTTACAACAGAGCTGAGTGATCTCCCCGCTCTCCTACCTTTCATTCCACTCTCATACTGATCGGGGGAACCCCCCCACCCCCAACTTGGGTCGTGACTTCCCTTCTGAACATGAGAGAGAGAGAGACAAATGAACAGAGAGAGAGAGACAGAGAGAGAGACAGAGAGAGACACAGAGAGAGAGATAGAGAAGAAACAATATACTTTAATTCCCCACAAATTAGCACAGTAAATGCAAGCTCATGCTGGATGAAGAACGACCCCATATAGCAGACGACTTGTGGAAGCCCTGTTAGAGGCCAGCCTGACTTTCTGTCTCAGTGGGGCCATCATAGCGCCCTCTGGTGGCCAGGGGACAGTGCTGGTCAGCATCATTACTGAAGAACATGATGTGGCAAAGTCAAAGGCAAAGTCACCTGGAGGAGGGCAGCACCGGGCGAGAGGCCGGGGGGTGGGGGGGTGGGGGGGGAGGCACTGTGCCTCACCTGCTAACGACAATCCCTCAGAAAGGACATCAAGCCTAAAGAACCTTCAGGCCGCAGATACACAACAGCATGTAGTTCACACACACACACGCACGGACGCACGCACACACACACGCACACGCACACACACAACTGGTGTTAACCCTGCTTTGAAGCTCCCAGCTGAAGACAGGCTTCAATGAAGGAGCCGTCACTTTGAAACGGGCTGACGATAGCAAGAGTTTCCACGACAACCACTCTAGTCTAGTCTTCAGCTTCTGTATTCCCGTGCTTTTCACCAAGTGCCAAAATCATGTGTTGATAAATTCAAAGTTATTCACAACGCTGGCAAGCGCACACGCACACACACACACACACACACACACACACACACACACACACAGGAGAACCATCCCAGAATAGCCAGATGAGTGCTTGAAAGTGGAAAGAGAGAAAGTCCAATTTGAACAATGTTCAGCGGACGCGCAGGCTTTGATCTAAAGGGGAAGCAGGACCTCCTAAATCAGAGAGACAGAAGAAGCACTTCAGAGTTCAGGGGCTCCACACCTGTGTGGACAGACAATTACAATCTTTTGATACGGTCTTACTTTTTTCATAAATGTTGCCTCTTTTTTTTGCTTTCTGTTACCTTGCAAGGACATGGTGCTATTGCACGTACACAGAAATAATCCCGTCATGGCTGGATGAAGGCCTTGAAGCTCCAGCACCTGTTCTGTTTGAGGTAGATCAGGTAAAAGACACGTTTGGAAAAGCTAGGCTCTCCAATCGCTACGTAGCAGGGCACCACATAGGCGTAGCGCTCACAACCTCTGAGCAAAACGTAAGCGCTCTCTACAGCATCTGCAGAACTATTGTTCTTGTGGGAAAGACATCGACTGGACTCCAGCTGAAACACCAGTAGCTCAGTGCGTCGCCAATAGCTGTTATGTCCTGCGCTCTCTGGGGCCTCCACCCTCACCATCTGAGGGTGTAGGCTCCACAGAGGGCTGGCAAAGGCCCCCACTGGTTTAAGCAGCAAGGGAGAAAAACAAAGTGAGGGCCGTCTCCAGGGGCATTGGCATAGCGACTGTTGCCATGCCAGTGTTTTCAGATGCTAGGGTCTATGGGCTAACATTTCTGCTTTGATGCTGAGGATGTGTGTGTGTGTGTGTGTGTGTGTGCGCACGCGTACGTGCGCGCGTGTGTGTTTACATACAAATGGGTGAGAATGCATGCAATGCATCACTTTCATTTTGCTGAATAAGGTGCATGTACGTGCGTGTGTGTGCATGTGTGTGTAAGTGTTCCTGCGTGTATGTTGTTGAAAGGATGTCCTCTGGGACAGAGGTCTGTGAGCACTGAGCCAAAAGGCCAGGCTCAGCTTCCACACACAGCAGAATGTCACCAGGTCAAATCATCAAGGGTATCCTCTCTCTCCCCAGCCTCCCTCCCTCTCCCTCTCTCTGGCGTACAGCCACTTGAACACTGCAACTCAGCACGGCTTGCATGTGAACCTGCCCAGTCTGTGCCCTTCTTTCACTCCACGCTTTGGTCTCTGCTGTGATTGGTCCAAGGTTGCAGCGTTGCACTCAGGATATGTCCATGTACGGGACAAAACTAGCTTTATGGTGGTGCTCACACTGCACTGCTAAACCCCACCTTGACGGTGTGTCAGTGGGTGCTCACTGATTATCACTTTTTCAAAACGACCAACCCTGTGTGTGCAGTGTTGCATCTGTCACACAACGCTACCACGCTGGTGATTGGTGGGTGACTACACTACAGAGCTTGTGATTGGGGGTTGACAAGGCTACAGCGCTAATGATTGGTTGGTGACTCCAGTCAGGGTCTTATTAATTCCGTAGAACCCAGCGCCATGCTTTCCCCAGGCCTCTTCCTCCCGTTCACTACTGACTGACAGCTACCGAGCTCGCGGCTGAAGGCTGAGGGTGAGGCCGTGTGCATGTTATTAACACAGCGGATTGGCTTGATATGTTAGGTTTGACAAATCACCTGTCAGAGGTGCACAACATAATGGCTGTGAAAGTCACAGATATACATCACATCAGCGGCCGGCTCCAGGGGGACGACGGCGGTAGTCAGGGTTCCACTTCTCAGTGAGCTGCAGTGTGGACCAATGGGGCATGGGACTGATGGCTTAATCACAAGGAGCTGGAGCAGACGCCTTTATCTGGACTGGAGACTTTGTTGTTCCTATGAACAACGTGTTCCTCCCATCACATTGACCGCCATCGGAATGTGTAACGTTTCCTGAAGAGAGGATGTTGACAGGGAAGATACTGTGTAACTTTATTTGCACAGCACTGGGCAAACACACGCGGTGTTTGTGATTCTAGCTGAACAGATAAAGCACTTTAATTATCTCCAAAGGGAAATATAAGAGTTGTTGTAGCAATTCACATAAATGACATGACACACAAAATATTGAAAACAATATTTTAAAGAATTCCACGGCGATGTGGAGATGGCACTTATTTGACTTGTTTATGCCTGCTTGACTTTCAACTGCTGTATTATCCTCATTTCCCCAAGGTGATATGCAAACCCATCTAATCTAGAAGCAGACTATGCTCTCAAAAACCTAAATATGTTTTCCATATTCTAGAGAGAAACAAAGCTGTTGATGAAACTGAGATGAAGGGTGGGGGAGAGTGAGAGACAGAAGATATTGGAGGATGGCATTTAGGGGATAGCTGATGCCACAATGTGATTATATTTATATATGAGAGAGAGACAAACAGAAAGACGGAGAGAGAGAGAGATAGAGAGACGGAGACAGAGGGAGCTAGACAGAGACAGGCCACAAAGAAGAAACGCTGCACGCACACACGCTAGCATAATCACTTTATGATGCTAACTCAATACCCATGAAGATGATTTTGGCCAACGGACATAACATGAGTGTGACTCATTTTGTTTCAGTAGTTTGGAGTAAAATCTGACAATAATCAGAGCTGTGTGAGGGTTGAAGCAATCCAGGCCCGGTCCTTTCTTTGTCTTGTTTCATCACAGCTGTTGTTTTTCGAGTTAATCTGTTCGACCGACCGGCTTCCAGAGAAGCAATAGAGAGACATCTTCCAGACATTCTTTTAAGTGACTTTCCAACAGAGCTGATGTTGTTTTCTGTCTGGAGTTTTTCAGATTGTTTTAATGGAGACCTGCACTGTCCCCCCTGATCTATAGGCAGGCTGGTGAATGTGTCTCATATCGATCTGCAGGGAGGATGGCGACTTTGGGAATGGCTGGTGGCGTTGGGCAAAGGGCTTTAGCCTTGTTTGATGGTCTGCCTGATACACCCTTTACTCACATTAGATTTTACTTGCACTTCATCCATCACACGTGACTTCATGTCTGGAACTGAAGTCAAACAACATCCTCAACTCTGTTAATACACAAGGCAATAAGAGTAGCGTTGCCATTTTGATCTGAACGTCATTTTCAGTTTTCAACACTAGCTGTTATCAGCAAGCACTCCCCATTTCATGTCTGCCTTGATTTCATGTCTTGCCTTACTAGAATCTGTTATTATAAATTCCAATTCCAATGAAGTCACTCGGGAACGACGATACCATTGTTTCTCAAGACAAGTAGGACAGGCTTTTGCTTTGTGCTTGTATCCAGGCTATCTGAGCAGTGAGTACGAGTCCGGTGAGTATCTTTTTTCTCACTGCTGTAATTTGCTCTAAATAAAGAAGACCGTCTAGTTGTGGACAGTTGAATTACCTTGGGCAACTTCCAAACGCCGTTCCAAACACAGACAAATAGGAACACACAGACCTGTCCTGCTGCTCCGGTCGACCGGGGCAGCATTGGAGAGTATTTGTCCAGCCAAGACATTCGATGTGAGGAAAAAAGTCTGTGGTTTAGTTGGGTTTATGTACTCCCTCATCCGCCTCACTTTCGCTTATCAAAGCTACCTCAGCCTCATCTCTTGGAGGGACAGACTATTCTCTCACACAATCTTAAAGGTTGTTTCAGTGACTCTGCCATTTGTTTACTAATACCATTAGTTTTTCCATTTGATCTCGGAGCATAGGCTGCCTACAGAGCGCGGTTTCGGCCTAGAATCGCTACAACACAACAGACACAGTTGTATCGATACAACCTTTAACGTGTAACCTAAAGGTTGTATCAGTATCAAAAACTTGTCTCTGTAGGCAACCGAGTGGTTTGGAGTGGCTGGTAGTACCATTTGTTTTTGTGTACTATCTCGGAACATTTTTTTGGGCTTTTCCAGCTTTTATTGGACAGGATAGTAGAGAGAGACAGGAAATGGGAGGCAGAGAGAGGGGGAATGACATTGCGGAAGGGGCCACTCAGGATGGGATTCGAACCGGGGCCGCCTGCAGAGGAATATAGCCTCGATATATGGGTCCAGTCAGGTGCTCTACCATCTGAGCTAAACACCGGCCCCAAGAGACGCAGTTTTTTGACCGCTTGCTTATGGGATGGGCAGCTAGCGGATCGTGAGGAAAGATCAGATAAATGTAATCATTTATGGTTCGGCCTAGAATCGCTGAAATCATTATTTACTGCTTTTGGTTGATATGCAGGTGTTCACATAAGAAAAGACCTACAGAGGACTACACTGCAGCAATGGCTTCTGCTCCTTCTGAAGATGTGTAGCACCTAATATCTAGCATAGCGGTATATAATGGCTATATCCACTCCATACGGATGCTATTAAGCCCCCACATAAAGCCACGCACATCCCAGAGTTATGGGTAGGTATGTGTGTGAATCAGTGTGTTTGGGCGGTACTGGGCAAGTCAGCAATGGAGTCATTCCTGGGGAGGTTAAACGGAAAGACTGAGCTCCAGTGATTGGCTAACCAACAGTCGGCCGGCTACTGACAGTGTGAGTGGGGTCCAGCTGAAGCATGGATCGAGAACCCACACCTAAACACACACACACACACATGCTCACACACACACACACACACACGCAGAGATTCCGCTTCCTTAAACCTGATACTGTGTCTGAAGACCAGAACAGTTGAGCCAATATTGGACTTTCAAGCCGTGCAATACAGTCCCTCCTACTGCCTCGTATCTCCATCACTCTCTTATCCAGCTATCTCACATCTCTCCCACTCTCCCGGGGTGCACCTCATCGTGCCCGGACCGGAGGCTGGACCATGCATGCTCCCACATTCTCTTCCCAGCCCTCTGACTGCCCCTCACGAGCTATGCTAATGAGGAGCACTCAAAACAACAGGCCTTTGAGTCAGTTAGTCACATGATCATGTTAACATGGACAACGGATCACATGATTATGCTAGCCTATGAGTGGCTTGATGTGGCAGGATGTCCTGGACCATGAACCACATCAGAGATGGGGGGGGGAGGGGGGCACTGAGGGGGAGGAACAGTAGGGTACCCGAGTGTAAAACAGAGAGAGAGAAAGAGAAAGAAAGAGAGAGAACAGACAGTGTAACTTTAACTTGAACCCAAGCTAGGTCTAAGGCTGCCGGCTAACAGAGTGATGCAGTAACCGGTGCATCATCATACCAGCATGGACCATGGTGTTTGGTCAGCCCTGCACAAAGGTCAATACATGGAACACAATGGTAACATAAGAGCAAGTCATTCAGAGTCAATAAGGCCAACCTACTCCGTTCATCTCTATTCAGAACCCCGATCAATCAACAGAAACCGAGGCGACGGTAAATATGAGTGCAGCCTGCTGTGAATACAAGACTGCTTCACTGATAATGACTTCAGCACCAAGGACAGAACCAGCCAGGGCAAGAAAACAAAGTGCACAGCAACCAATCAAAAGGCCACTTCTAGCTTCATGCCAAGGCAATTTCTGGGATGTGGTAGAGCAGCATCTGAGTCCTCCATTGAACACAGGTCATAGGTTCTGAAACTCTGTTGTACATGGAACTTCTGAACACATTTCAATGTTTGAATATAGATCAATATGCTCCAATCTCTCATCAATATGGCCCTGATAAACTGCAGAGCCAGGGTAACTTCCATCCTTTTTGAACGTGATGAAACTAAGTGAAACTAAGCATGATGTGCTTCAGTGAATCAGACATCCATCCCCACAGCATTGAGAGGATTTGTATCTGCTCTGATCAAATCTAAAATGTTGGGGATAGCCACACTGGGCCCATCCTCTTAAACCACATTGCATTGTACAGAGAATATGCATCGAGTCGATCTCAATTATCTGCAGTCACTTCAAACAGCGCTAAGTACCGATGTTGCTTCCAAGCGCGAGTTATTCAATTTGCGGCTGTTGCAGGGCCAACATGGGATCTAGTTTCAGATGGGTAATCTCAGATCAGCACGGCTTTTGCTGCCAGAGGCTAAACGTTCCCTTATTGGATTCAGTTATTGTTTGGCACCTGCTTGTGCGACTCCAATAATAACTCTGTGTCCATTCAAATGCTGTGAGACACCATCTGATGCGTTTTCCAATCCACTCAACTTGTTTGAACAACTTTATAATAAGACATCTCCAGAAAGGAAAATAAATCAATCACTTGTCTTTCAGACAGTATGCTTTTGGTTTTAATTGGCCTATAAAGGGTCCAGTTGAATCAGTGCCAGCGCAGCGTCGTGGAGGCTCTGAGTCCAGTGATCTTGGCATGCAGTCATCGTGTGGAAAATCCCAGCGGAGGCCAGGCCGGTGTCATGCACGCCAATAAATTGCGCAAGTCAATTTTCAATGCAATTTAAATGTCTGCGAGACCGTTGGAAACAACAACCCTCCGATCGCATGTGATACGCGGCCTGAGCCCATATCACATGTGAATCACCTTTCTTTGTGCTGAACTACTAGGTCAAACCTATGAACTACTAGGTCAAAGTCATGACCTACTAGGTCAGACCCATGAACTATTAGGTAAAATGCAATGAACTACTAAGTAAAACCCATGACCTACTAGGTCAGACCTATGAACTATTAGGTCAAATGAATGAACTACTAAGTCAAATCCATTAACTGCTAGGACAAACCCACTATTAGGTCAAACTCATGAGCTAGTAGGTCAAACCCCTTTCACTACTGGGTCAAACCCCTGAACCACTAGGTCAGAGACATGAACTACGAGGTCAAATGGCTGGTGTCACACTCTGCTATGGGGTCAAAAGGAGGAGTGAGAGGAGAAAGGAGGTGCTGCTTGCTCAGAACTCACATGCTGTCCCCCAGAGAGCACGACACCGTGTGCATGAATGTTTCATCCGCTCTAAAATATTAAGGAGCTGTAAATCAGGGCTGGACTACGGATGAAGGGGAGGAGGAGGAGAGAGGAGGCACGAAACTTAAACTGAGCTTACCGGCCCAAGGCCTATTAAGAAGGGAGGGAGGGAGGGAGGGAGGGAGGGAGAGACATCGCAAGAGACAGAGAGGGAGGGTGAGAGACATGTTGAGAAGGCCAAACCTGGACGGTCACATAACTAAGGGGAGGATGAAGGGAGAGAGAATTGGAAAATAAATACAAGAAAGAGCTGTTGGCGGGCTGAGAAAACTCAATGGAATGCATCCATCCACTGCTGGGACTAAATCAATGTTCACGTTTCAAGTTGTTCTCAGTAAACAACAACACGCTCCTTCGTTTTGCTCATTCCCTGTAGCTTCCTTATATCGACCCTAATCACCCTCCCTGTCTCCCTCGGGTCTTCACTCCCTCGTGGGCCTCTGGGTGGTGTCAGGGTGGTGTTTGGGTGGTGTTATGCCGCCCGGAGAGTGCCCCCCCCCCCCCCCCCCCCCCCCCCCCCCCCCCCCCCCCCCCCCAAGAAAAAAAAGACAGCAAAGGCATCAACATCAGGGATTACTGCAAAATCACTGAAGCCCACCAGAGGAAAAAGCAAACCTGTAAACAATCAATTAGTAAATAACTCACTTACCTTGTGGAATACACAGGGGAAAATAATTTCA
>JAOTIX010138304.1:0-16134 GCA_027123715.1 Gaidropsarus macrophthalmus
CCCCGAGGTGGACGTCTGGAGCCTGGGGGTCATCCTGTACACGCTGGTCAGCGGCCAGGACACCAAAAGAAAAAAAAGGAAATATATGGGCCAAGTGGAATAATGAGAGTATGTGAAAGTTTACAGGGGAAAGGGGAGTTGTGGACGAAGACGACATGCGAGGGCTGAACGGATAAGGGATGGAGAGACTGGTTCACCGATACATTGTTATGTCCCTGAACGGTTCATTAGGGAAAAAGAAAGAAAGAGGATAGAGAGACGGAGGGTACGAAGATAATGGTGCTAACGATGAAACTGTTGACCAGCTTGACAAGGTCATCATCAAAAATGGTAATTGTCGAAAGACAAAGATGTAGGGAGGGAGAGAGAGAGAGAGACAGAGAGAGAAAGAAAGAGGGAGGGAAGTTGTCAGGGAGCTAGCAGGGGGTTGGTAGCGATGCCCAGATTAATAATAACACATGAATACTTGAATAATGTCATCACAAATGCAATCACAAATTCCCATAACGTATATACTGGAGGCTTGTTTCCCATGATGCCTGTGTTATTCCTCATTAGTTCCAGATTAATGTCTTTTCATGCACATAGCCGCCATTTCGAAGTCTAAAGATTTGACATGGTCATCCTAATGAGACCTGGTTAATATTCATACATATTATTTAAATGTCGGTTGTTATTTACATTACATTAGGTTAGCGGACGCTCTTCAAACATGGAGCTACAAACCAAGAAGGATCTTGCCAGTACATAAAATCAAAAATCTTTCATTCTTTCTTTAACAAAAACGTCAATTAAGTGGCAGGAAGGGGTTAGAAATGTTGCCCAGGAAGGCCAAAAACAGGTAGACCAACTGCAGACCCACACCAGCTAGTACACTTTCACAGCCCCAATCGCCGTGCTAGCTCCATGAATCACAGCCATCGCAATGATGAGCATGCTAGCAGTAATAGGTGCTTCCCACTCACTTCCGTTAGCATGAAGAAGGCCATTGTGTTGATGAACACTGCTGAATGTTTTAACTCTTGCTAGCTCTTTTTCCCGCTCTCTGTTGAACACACTGGCATTTAGTTTTCTACCGGAAGAAGGGCTAAAAAACAATAGTGTCTTTACTTGTACTAAATGACTTGTCTACTCCTAACTAACTTACCACAACACACGTCTTCACTCAACGAAATGACCACAAGTACACACACCAACACACATACACACATGCACACACTCAAGTGCAGAAGTCCTGCTGATGTTTGTAGCAAGCTAACGAGCGGACGTCTAGCTTTGACATCGCAGTACAGACGACCACACTTGGGATGAGATACCAGGGACCCATGAGGGGGTAACAACAAAGGGTAACCCTGAGGTGGCTCTATTAAACAGCCTATATAAAATCATCTTGGTCCAATAAAAAAAACTCAACTTTATTGTCCAATTGAGATTGGAGGCAGAGGGCAGATTTCTGGTATGATACCCATACACCATTGTGGAAAAAAGGCGGTCTGTACCTTTTGAAGTGTGACCAGAAAATGTCCACTGTGTTTTTAATGTTTCCTTTAAACAGTGATCCATTGGAGGCATTACCCAATTCATGTTTAAGAGACACAATATGATAATCCTTCACTAATCCCACAGTGAGGACATTTGCAGTACTTTGGTAGGTGGTAGTGGAAAGGCCTACAGTGGAATTATTCAATACGGTAGCAACCTATCGATGAACTCAGGCATGTTCGGCATGTGGTTGTGCCATGGTTAAGAAGGTAGCACAAACCAGCACCTTGTACCTTGTACCATGAACCATACACCCAGCCACACCACCGTCTTAACCAGTGCTTCCCGTCCTGTTGCTCTCCAAACTGTACGCAGGGCCCAGCAGAGAACCAAACGAGTGCCACTACCGTTTATATAAAACCAACACACCAGTATGTTTGTAAGTGTGACAAGGATATGCGGGGTTGGACATTCATGGAGAACCGTCACCTACTTTTCCTGACGTGATGATGAGAATGTATTGCCATAATGACCACACAAAACACGGAGTGTGAGGGCCCCTAAAGAAACGTCCACAGGTGGGTCAAGCCATGAAAAAGCACGGGCAGCCTGGATGTATAAGCCACAGAAATCAGCTCTTGTCTACAGGAAAGAAAATAATCACGCATGAAGGGCATAATGGCAACGCTTCATCACCGTCCGGCCACAGCCATCCATCCGCGGCGCATGGAAAACACATGAATATGCATGGCTGAATATCATATGCATACATCACGCAACGTCCCCTGAATGTACCAGGCAGCCATTGGCGGGAGCGAGTGTCCGCAGACAGTGGAATATGTCATCTTCCTGCGCCCCCGCTGGGGCTTGGACGAGCGGCCGGCGCGCGGTTTTGAACCGGCAGCTGCTGTGCACAGTGTCAGATACCATGCCACACTTTGGGTTTCAATGATGCACCTGCTGGCGGGCCCCGCGTGACGCGGGGCCCGCGAGAGGGGGCACCCCCACAGGCAGCTGTCAGAGAGCGCTCTATTCACTGAATCAGGCCAGCTTATGGTCACCGCTACTGCGCCGGGCCCTCGCCCCCTCCTCACCCCTCTCCTCGCCC
The DNA here is from genome assembly GCA_027123715.1 of Gaidropsarus macrophthalmus. NCBI lineage: Eukaryota > Metazoa > Chordata > Actinopteri > Gadiformes > Gaidropsaridae > Gaidropsarus > Gaidropsarus macrophthalmus. The sequence goes on from JAOTIX010138304.1 coordinate 2,591, forward strand.
CTCCTCACCCCTCTCCTCCCGCCTGCCCGCGTCCTGTCACAAAAGACTTTTTCAGATGGATCACTTTCTTGGTTACATTTTAGGCTGCAATATGTTTTGTGGCGTTGAGCGTTGTGTGTGAGAAAGCAGGCGTGGGTGTTGGTGTGTGTTTGTGTGTTCTTGTGTATTTTTATGTGTGTGTGTGTGTTCTTTTGCGTGTGGGTGTGTGTGGTGTGTGTTTGCTCTCCTATACACACTCAAGAATGTAGCAGATTCGCACTACTAGATCAAATGAGTGTACGTGCACACAAACCAGACCAGAAGTTTGAAAATTACTCACTCACACACACACACACAGAGGCTCGAAAAGTTGTATAGCTGCCCTACATGCATACACACGTAGGCATGCTCTCTCTCTTCCTTCCTCTGTCTCTCTCTCAAACACACAGAAGGCAGACAGGAAAGCATAAGCTAGAGCCCCCTTCTGGCAGACTTAACACTGACAGCTTACATTAATCCAAAGAGCGAGAGAGGGAGAGACACACTCACACAGAGAGAGACAAAGACAGACAGAGAGAGAGAGGGGCATATCTACTTCTTGGTTTCAGTTCTCATGACAGTGAAATCACATGTAATAAAGTTTGGAAACTTTATAGTCTGAGATCAGAGGCAGATCAGATAATCCATTGTGGAAAAGTGCTGCGTCTGTATTTTTGGTTTGTTTTGTAGGTTTTGCAAACCTGTACCACGGGACAAACTCAAATGTGTAAAAAAAGTTCATATTAAACTTCATATAAAAGATCTCTCACATTTCCAAAGATTTCAGTTTGGCATTTTCCTAATGATAATGTTGAATTTCCTTGGATGTGTATATTTTCGAGTGACAAAGGCCTCTACCCCTAAATACACCCTATCTGACCAAGCAGTCTGAGGAACACCTCATCTCTGGACAACTAACGATTTCCAACCCATCTGTTTTAATACAGAGTAAGATGCTTTACTTTGTTGTGTGCTAAGGCCCACAACATGCAGCAGCAGGAAGTGTCTAGGTATCTTTGCTCAAGGAAACCCAATGGTCATCTTTGGGGGGAATCCAGACACATTTTTGCTAAAAGAAGCCTAACCCTAGCCCAAACCTGGCCACTGAACCCCCCCCCCCCCTCGCCTGACGCATCCTTCTTCCGTATCAAGGGCCTGTCTTCCTCCTCTACTCCCTCGTTCTCCTGCTCTGTTGGTGACAGTTGAGTGGCTTACATATGCTGTGCTAATAACTGCTAGCTTGGCAAAGCTAATGTGGAGAGGCTTTTCAGCAGGGCCATATGGTCACTGTCAACAACAGCAGGTAGCATTTTTGAAGTTACCCGTCTGAGCGTAAAGGTAAAGTCTGTCCTCCTCTTATCAGCCCATTGGAAGATTTATTTTTTAGGAAGCGTGCAGAGGATGTCTCTTGTTTGTCTGCTGCTCCACCCAACGACCAGGGGAACCGGATTTCCCTGTTCATGTAAACACACTCATTGTGTTCGTTTTCCACACAGCCAGTCTGATTATTTACTTGTTGACATTGGGCGTGCCGCTTGGTTAATAAGCATCACATCACTTTCTTCCTGTATTCATTCATGGTCAACCTCAAACCGTCTGCATTGCAGCAGGCTGCACGTCCATGCCTGATCTTCCTCAGATACGTTTGTATAGGCACATCGTCATACAAACAATGGGTCTCTGGACCGTCCGTGATGCCTGTGAGCAGTCATTTAGCTTAGTTTGGTGGCTCAGCGGACACCTGTTTGGAGCTTCAGTATATATAACCGCTGGTATAACCTGTTCCTTCGGTAGCAACATTGGCCTTTATAGTGCAGAGAATGCTGTGATTCCCAGTCTTCATGGGCCAAGTCTGACACGTCTGTAAGGTCTGTACACATGAGACCTGTAAACATGTGTGTTAAGGGTGCTCGAGGTATAGTTGTGGACCACCGAGAACATTCAACCCCAGCGGGAAGCTAGGTTAGGTCCCACACCCACCCACACCCTCAAGGTGTGATCAGTAGCCAGATGCTGTACCTTCCTCGCGCGCGGAACAGTGGAGAAGGAAAAGCAAAGAGAGTTTGAAAGGATATTTTGAGGGAGTGTGAGAGAGAGAGAGCGAGTGTGAGAGAGCGAGAATAATAATGAGCCAGGGAGAAAGAGAGTATTAAAAAGGCCCATTCTTGGCAGCTGGCGTAATTACAGAGCAACCAGTGGAGAGACAGAAAAGAAAGACGAAGGAGGGGGGGTGGGGGAAAAGACAAAAAGTTTTCAAAGTTCTTGCGGCTGTCTCCACCTCTCTCCGGCCCACAGTCTCCTCCCTCTCCTGTGTTCCCCGTCCCCAGCACCTGGCCCCCAGCTGGAGGGACTCTCACCCCAGGACTAAAGCCTGCTTCGGTTACCTCACCTCTGCTAGCGCAACCCCCCCGCCCCCCCCATCCCCTGCCGCCGCCACCACCCACCGACTCACACCTCGTCTCTGGATCCAGTCTCGGCTCCCAGAGACGTTTAGCATTCGCGCCGCTCATTGTTGCTTACAAAGGAAGATGGATGACTGTTGAGGTTTTTTCATTTACAACTACAATGCAGATTTGTTTAAATCGAAACTAGACCTGCATGTTTTGTAAATATTATATTAAGTTCACAAATACATATTTAAAGTTTTATTAGAGAGAAAATTAGAGTTGTTGATTTAAGAATGAGTAGTTTATGATGACTGATGGTCATTTTAGGAAGTAAATTTAACTTTAAATACATTTTTTATTAAATTTGAACTTTTTGGAATTTACACTGTGACGCCACTGGTTAAGCTATTGACATCAAACTTGCAACACTTGAGGCTGATGTACTCTATGTGCATCACTAGAATCCACTTCCTGGCACATTCTGAAGCAGACTTGTGATTCAAAGAATGTCAGCTGATTACCATATTTAGATTTTGACATTACTCTGCCATTTGTTGAGCATTCATAAATCCTTTCTTAATTTAGAATCAGACATGTTCATAGAGCGCATGTATCAAGTTTTGGCGTTGGCCCCTATGATTATTTAGAAGAAGACATGAGGGGTTCAAGAGGCAACAATGGTGAGTATGTAAAATAAGACTTATAAACTAAGAAATGTTCCTCAATTGGGGCAGATTGTTTGACTTTAACGCACACAACTTAAAACGTTTCGGGCTGAGCCATAGGCATAACCAATCAAGAATATTAACATAAATCCTTACAATAACAATAGGGATCCACAGATTATCTGAGAATACCCCAAAATAACAAATTTGATTTATTTCAAACTTTTCAAGACAAACAATGGGTGTTAGTGATGGCTAACAAGTGGTTGTTTTACCACTAGGTTGTACTAGGAGGTGTTTGTGCTGGGCATTGTGTGTGTTATTTGGCCGTTTGGTGAGCTAGCGGTTGAGCAAGGTTGTCCTGTTTTCTTGGGACAGTCCCTGTTTCTATTGATATTTGGTCTGCCAAACTACAAATGTTTTTAGTCACCTTAGATAGGTAGTGCTTGTTTTCGGTAGTGGCTGTGCTAGTTAGCACATTTGCTAGGTAGTGGTTGTGCTAGCTAGTTGTTAGACTAGCTGCTGGTAGTGCTATGTGGTAGGGCTATGTGCTAGTTGGTTCTCGCCAGGCAGTGCCTGTGGTAAGTAGAGGTTGTGGTAGCTAGTGGTTGTGCTAACCAGTCCTTCTATATACGCCTCATGGTTGCACTAATGAATGCCAGTGCTATGTAGTGCTTATGCTAGCTAGTGTGGTAGTGGGGGTACCATTTCCTCATTGGCTTTTTATGTTAAGGTGCCACCTTGTGCCACCTGGGCCTTTTATTATCTCGATGGGAGATGTCAAACTATATTGAAAATAAATGCTGAAGTCAAAGAGTATTCCAAAGTATAAATTGATGAGCACCGACACTGCTTACCACAATGCTAACATTATTTATTTAAGGCATATTAGAACCTAGAGCCTCAGCCACATTCAGCAGGATTATTCTTTGGAAAAGAATAGCGGGTAAGATTTTAAGTGCGGCCTTCTCATGTTCTACAATGAGGGCATTCACCCCTTCATCTTACTGATAAGGAAACGGAGGGAGGTTACGGTGGGGGCTGGGTTGAAATAGAGATGGAATGTGCAGTATGGGGCGAGAGAGACGGAGAGAGAGAGAGAGAGGGGGATGAATGAAAGAGAGAGTCTCTTGTTCAATGTTTTTCTGCCCCATGCGGCAGAGAGTTGAGTCGCAAGCACGAGGACACCGATACGTGCGATTAGAGAAACTGTATATGGTCCACCCGGAAACATCCAGTCTTTTTCCCACCACTCGCACACAAAGGATCCTGTCTTTGGAAATTGTCTTTTTTTTAATCCTTTCTTTTTTATCTTACATCCTCTCTGTCTTTCTCTTTCTCTATCATTATTAAAAAGTAGTCTTCATTCCACAACAGGAGCCTCGGTCTCGTTCTTGTCCTTTCTGGTCTCATCATCCCAATCACCTCTCCTGTTACTCAAGAGTTTACTGTACATGCTATCTCGAATCTAGCAGTCCTAATATGTTATAGCTACCTAACTTCTGGGGTGGCACTGCTGAAGGCCTGGACCGGAAACCAGAAAACTGCAAGAGGCGGAGTTACACCTGGTTTCCTGTTATGGAGATATTCTACTTAAGTAAGCTACATTTTGTATGTGGACGTAGCATCCACAAGGGGATTTTCTTAAGTGTATTTCTACAATGGCGAGTTCAGATGTTGTCGATTCGAAACCATTTAAGACACTTTATTACAGGTCAGTAGTGCTGGCCGAGTCTGTGTTAACCAGTTGCACACTTAAAGATATGATATGGTGTGGTAATATGGTGATTAACTAACTATTTGGTTACCATATGTTGCATCAATTAAGGCAAATAGGCTTTCAAGTTAGCCCCCCCCCCCCTCAAAACTAAACTGGTGTACATTCAAAATGTATCACCCGCACATTGCTGCCTCTGAAACAAGATGGCTTGTTTGTGGCTCATAACATGCCAAACCATTACTTCTTTCCCATTGCCAAAGTCATTACTGTGTACCCCTAGGCAGGGGGTTCACACTGGGAATATTATGAGCTGTATTTGCTTGCGTCTCAAGGTAGACCAGACTGTGAACCAGAGAGTTAACCCTCTACAATGTCCCGGTAGACAATGCGTATATCCCATTTCAGGGTACAATACCAAGGCAGTGTAACACAATGGCAGTGCAGGTATTTTAGGAGATCTAGGAAATCGCTGTTATCTTCAGTGTCACATCCTAACAAAGGGCCTGAACCAGAGCACATTGAAGATCACAGAAAGGTTATAGTTCACCTGAGTGTGTGTCACACTGGGACGAACGTGTAGTCCACGTAAACGAGTGTGAATGCTACATTTCACATGCTGAAATTAAAGCCGAGGGAATTGAAGGATGCCCCAGACAAAGAGACATGCTCCTTCTCTGTTCACTTGGGGGGTAGTCAATGACAAGGGAAATTCCACCAGCCTCCATGGGAAAAACATATTTCAGTGAAAGTTTGGTATAACTTCCTTAATGGAGGAAAGGGAAACAAACATGGGAAACAAAACAAAACAAACAGGGAAGGAGATGAGTAGCGATACATGTCAGGCACGTTGTTTACTGTAGTCACTCTTTATGCCTGTTTAATTGGGTTCCGATTTTGCAAGCCAATTAGAGGAACAATTGCAATACACACACCTGTCCCCAGAGAGTCTCGGTGTCCGGCGCCCACTGGAAAGAGGAGGCATTGGGGGCGTAGGGGGAACAGAAGCTGGAGGAGAAAGGGGGTTGTGGTGGGGGAGAGGTGGAAGTGAGGTATAGAAAAGGGGAGGGAGAGTCGTATACATGGGATGTTAGTATGGAGTCTGGTAGCTTGCTCCCCCGGAGTCAGTTGGTCTTAAAACATGTTATATTTACAATACTGGATTAGATTACCATCGTACTTTCACACTATTCCATAATAGATCCCCCAAAACGTGACTGCCATACCATGAAATGGTAACTTAATGAATGAATGAATGAATGGATGGATGAATGAATGAATGAATGAGTGTGTGTGTGTGTGCGTGTGTGGTGTGTATCTGTGTGTGTGTGTGTGTGTGTCTCGGTTTGGGGCATCCAGTTTTGAGTTCGAGAGACGTGTTGAGACAGTCAGACAGGCGGTCAGCCTCCAGCACACAGCTGCCGACACGTGACATGCAGTGAGGAACACACAACGGACATGCCAAAATCGAGTTAGGAACACGCCACTTGTACACTTCTCACAGATTGGAACACGGTCAGGAGCACATGATCTGCTGGAGTCCTGATGCCCTGGTGACCCTAGCTCAGATCATATCTTCTCCCTGATCACAGGAGCCTGCAGGGTTTCCAATTACGGGAGCCATTAATTGGCAGGTTTTGGTAGGTATTATTTAACAGATTTATTGATCACATTATTTTGTCTATTCTATATCAGTAACTCCCATGGTGAAGAATCTATTGTGAAGAATACATCTTGGCTGTGCAGTCCCCCTTAAAATGATTGATACCCAAGTTCTTCAACGTAATCAGGTCCTAATATAGTCATTTATGAAAGAAATCGTTGTATTCACTCAAGTACCGTCGTTGTGACATGCAAAACCTTTGTGAGGATGCATAGCCTTTGAGTGTTTGGGTCTATTGTCAGATAGTTTATACCTCTCATCGATCTCCACTCGTAACCTCTGCTGGTCTCTCTGGGGCTGGATGCACCGTCCCAAAACCAGTGTCTGGACAGAACAGAGAAAATTACTTTACCATCAAGAAAATTCATCTCCATGCACATATCACCAACACTGCAGCATTTAGACGTATGGTGTGATTAAGTGTATTGGGACTGTTAGATTTTGTCGTGTGAAGTTTTTTTGAGCATGAGAATTTATTACCCTGCCTAGCCTACTAACAAAGTGAGGAATGTAAAGCATATAACAGCCATAATTCGTCCCTCAACTTCTACCCATATACTGGATTTCTTAATGGGTTTATAAGTAAGAAACGACAATGGGGAAACAGTGATTTGCAGACAATTGGTTCCCCCATGTGGCAGGAGAGAGAATAGCAGTCCATTTCATATTGGAAATGGAGGCCTGATGATTTTTTAATACAAGTTGCTATTTTTCAATTCACTCAATGTTTTGGGGACAATAGCAGGGTGGTAATGGGATTAGTTACTACACTTCAGTCACTATTGTCTTTCACCCTTTTCTGGGGATTCGTCATCGAGTTTGCCAGAGGGTTGCCCACCTCTGGAACACGCGAATCATCGCGTAAGTAAAACCAAAGACCATAAAACATTTATTAAAAACCATGAAACAACAGAACCACCACAAGACACATGACCGAACAACACAACTAGAACCACCGGATCCGTCGAAATTATTCAGTATGCTATATTTCTATTGAATGAGCCGTTACAGTTTAATATACAGGAATATACGGCAGAATAACACTTGACAGTTGAGATATTGGCTAACGATAGTTCGTTTAGTTACAACGCTAGCTTGCGGTCAACTTAATCCTCAAATAATAATTTGGAACAAGATATTATACATCTTACAAGTGTTTTTTTGTTCCTTTCTCTTTCGCGTGCATTTTAACAAGAGTATAAGGTCTACACATAATTTGCTAAACACCGTGTTGGAGCCATTACCTCTGTCCGTGTTTAAAGTTAGTGAAAGGTCGAACCGTTAACGGCGGCAAAGTACTGCTCACCGCATCACGCGCCACGAGCTGTCCAGATGAGAACAAGCTCACTTCACGCACTTTCTTTGTTATTGTACTATTTGTATATACAATCATATAATCATTTTGAACAATGGAATTATACATTGAAAGTATTTATTAAATGACTAATATTGTTTTATTTTTGCTAATCTAGTTATTAGTCCATGAAAGTATTTTGTATGGACCCCAAAGCGTGTGTTATCTGGTCATAATTTTCAAACTATATAAACTTTATTTATTCGGAAATCAATGGGTGATGAGGTCTGAATTTATTGTTTCAGGATCATTGTTTTAATGCGAATTGCATTTCAATGCAGATGTAAGGTCAATGGATGACCAATAGGAGGTGACATAGGGGTTGTTGTATTTCGTTAGCAGGCCTGGCAGGATCAGCCTGCTAAAACCTGCAACAAGGTGTCCCTGTTGCTGTGGCTACCGGGGAAACCCTGTAGACCCTGCCTATTTAAATTCCTCTCAGACACTACTGACCGCAGGCCGGTGGGCAGCCCCTTGCCGCACTACCTGATGGTGTGGCCAAAATTCCAGTCAAACTTTGACCATTCGGAACGATGAACTATTATCTACTGTAGCTAATTGTGCATTAGCTACAGTAGATAATAGTTCATCAACCACAGATTGTCTTTTACACAACACAGTGGAGGTCTGCTCTATTACTGTTGGACTTAAGAGCTGATAGGGGTCTGGAAATTGGTAGACATTGGTGTCCTGAGTTTATAAACCCTGAACCGAATCCAAAGGATATCCCATTTGTCTGACAGGAAGGAGTTCAGCTGAGATGGGTTGAGATGAGGTCTATTAAATGAAGAGTGTTAAAAGTGTCGAGCGAGCCACACTCTCCATTGATCTTGGCAGGGAGACAAGCGGTCCACTCTGGGACTTCCCATCGGACCCTTCATGGTCCGCTCAGCGCCACGGCTGGCAGAGCTCCAGGCCCAGATCGTGAGCGCAGCTCCTATGACTCAGCCTGCCCCAGCCTCATGATGCATGTGTCATACAGTGAATATGTGTGGGGAAATGGGACAACTTTAATCAACAAAAAGTCAAACGTGTTCAATCATAATCTATTTCTTTATTTCTATATTTTTTATGGACACATTTTGACACCATTTTAAAACTCCGAGATTAAAGTACAGAGTAGAGCAACATCAAAAGCATGTTGTCTTCTTCAAAAGTGCTGCAATACAAGCCTAAACAGATACATCAAATGGAAAACACAGCTATCATCAACATTAGGTCTGTTTAATTTCCTTGTGATGTATTCACTAGTTGTGTCAATACAGCCTTGCTGTCCAACCAAATGAAACCGATGCCTTGTTAGTGGTAAGTGCTGCACCTGCGTTTACCCCTTCATGTAAGAGGAGGACAGGGAGTAGCTCAGGTGATTGCCTCCGGTGGTGATGAGTCATACACAAATTCAAACAAAAGAAAAAAGGTGGAAGGGTTTCGGAGGCACAAAAATATCAATCACAGAAAAGATACCACATGTTTACTGGCCCTTTTTGTCTGCAGTGTTTTGTTGATTCTGTGGGGAAAGTCACAGTTATCCAATGAGTCAGAACGCCATTCAAAATATCATCCAACTTTGTGATTGTATCGCTATGAATGTTCTTTGTGTGTTGCAGCTGCCTTCTTATTCAGTGAGTGTGTGTGTGTGTGTGTGTGTGTGTGTGTGTGTGTGTGTGTGTGTGTGTGCGTGTGTCGACCGAGTGTGTTACCTGTAGTTGAGTGTGCTCCGTAAGCAGTCTGTCATACTCCTGTGTGAGGCCCTTAGCCTGTCTCTTCATAGCCTCCACCTCGGCCCGAGACTTACGAACAGCTGCAGAGAAATCGGCATAGACTCATTATATACTGACATTTTAGCAGATGTTTCAGTGAAAACATGTATACTGTATGTAGATGTTTTGTGCTTCTGGTTGTACTCATTCACTCAGATGATTTGAGAGGATGTCTCAGTCAAGGAGGGAAAACATGAAGCAGAAGAGACCTGAAGGATTCCTCTTCATGTGATTGTTAATATGAGAGGTGTGGGTAAAAGCCAGATTCAAGTCAGTCGCACTTTCCTTATCATCACTGATCTTCAAATTTCCAAACAACATATTGTACAGATGGTTCCGTGCTCCCAGTACTACCTTCCTCTGCTGCCTGCAGCTCTCTGGCCCTGGACTCCACCTCCTGCTCCAGCTGCTGGCTTCTGACTGACGTTGTCTTCTCTTCTGACTCCAGAGCCTGGGCACACAGCATCGTCTGGTCGTCAATGGTTTTCTATGCCTTGAGTCTGAGTCCAGGCTCGAGTCTCCACTGTTCGAGTCCGAGTCAAGTCCACTACTCATACAAGTCCCAGTTGAGTCCCTAACATGACATGAAGCAGTAACATTCCTTGCACTATTGCACTACTAATCCTTGCACTAGATATTAAAATCATAAACCAAATTATAGAATAATGGCATATTACCATTATAGCCTAATGACATACCAAAAAGAGTCCTCGTCTTAATTCTCGAGTCCCTAATGCACGAGTCCGAGTCAAGTTTGAGTCATTCAGTGCTCCAGTCCAAGTCAAGTCACGAGTCCAGGACTTCGAGTCCTGGACTCGAGTACTACAACACTGATATGATGTATATGTATGTTGGCCTGGTTCAAGGATTACTACCGCATAACTACACAATGCTTTACTAAAGTAATTACTGTCCAGTTTGAAAGACCTGTGGTCCAGACCTGTGTCAGCTGCAGGTTCTCCGCCTGGTACCGGGCCGCGGCTTGGTTGGCGCCGACCATCTGGGCCTGCAGCCCGGAGTTATCCACCGTTGCTACAGCAACCTGGTTCACCAAGGTCATGATGCGACGCATGATACTGCAGGATGTTCGCAGGACCGGCCCGTACGGGGGGGGAGAGGAAACCATTAGCGCGTGTTCATAGGTTTTACACCAGCCATCGAACCCTAATGTGCTCAATCTACTGGCAGACCACCCTCACCCATGAACACCTGCTCATTCATGAGGATAACAGCACCTGCTAAATTACTTAATAGGAACTAATTGATAGTAATTCATTATAATTTCAAAATATACCAATGAATCGTGTGGTGGCTCGTTATAAGTTACTGACAGCCACAGGAAGAGGGAGAAGCCAGAGATGTAGAGGTTTCTCTGCGCCCTGAAGAGCTTCATGTGGAGATGGTCAAACAGGTTGGGGTTCAGCTGAGCCTCCTGTGCTGACTGGGGTGCGGAGTACTTCTGCACCTCCCGAATGGCGTCTGGACGCGCAGGGGAGGACATGGTGTCGTCATATGTTACACGTATGTTATGGCCGTGGCCGTGTGGACGTGCACACGTGAAAAGTGAAGATGGAATTGATCTGAACATTATTTGACTTCCAGAAAAATGACCAGGTGTAAAGCCATCTGAAGGAAGCTTTAACTTTCAGTCAACAGTCATGCTTTGGATTGGATGGATATGGTCCTTTCTCATCGTGAAGACAAATGCTTACCGAGGAAAAGCACCACAAGGACCATGATCATGGTGAAGAAGGCCTTGTTCCAATATGGAGAACACCAGCTCCATATTCTCCAGTTAAAAAATGACCGCCACCTGCAAGGCGACAGAAGACGATGTCTTATCGTGTGTGACTGATGCTGCGCAGTGGGGATTCGATCCAAAGATCAAAGGAATGAAAGAGGAAGGCTTTTAACTGCCAAGGCACATTTTCACAGCAATTTGAGGGAGGTAATTATAGCGCTCTTAAGGGTTAGGAAGTGAGGTTCTCCAGAGAGCCCTCAGGTCAACTCCTTTACACTATCTCTTCTGATCCACATGCATTCAGAAGAGATAGTGTGCTAAAAATAAAAAAAGGGAAAGTCCAAAGAAAATCCGTAAGCCAGTGAGAAAACCTACTCTACAATCCCTACTGAAAAGAAGAAAACCGAATAAGCGTAATGAGACTTACTGGCCCATAACTGACTATGGTAGGTACAAATAAAAACACAGTTACTAAGTGAGATGTTATCAGGCGGCAGTATACTGTGATAAAACGGTTGTTTTATTATTTTCAAATATATAGTATTATAATGTAAATGTAGGCACAGTAACTCCAGTGCATTAAACAATGAAGTGCTGTGAATTTCACATTGGTATTTACGGCGTGATTTATGGCTATGGACGCCCTCTACTGGTTATCTAAAATAACTGAATTTGTTTAATTTAGTGTAGCCTGTGCAGACCAAGGCTTTAAGAACATAACAGATGTAGGCAAAAAGATAAAATACGAAACTGCACAAATGTATCCAAAGAAGTAGGCTATTCACCACTACTTTCATTGAAGAATGGCTCTCTGAATTGCTTAAACTTTAACAAATATTCACTGAAAGTCCCATGTTTACCTCAGCGCTCATCAACGCAAATATATTCTTCAATTACGGCGTAATTACATCATTTACGCCTCTACGTCATTCATATTGATATATTTTGTGATTTTAATTTTAATGAATATAACACGGTGTAAGGTGGGTTGATCAGATACCGTTGAGCTGAGATGAAGGGGACACACAGGAAGAGATTGACCACTATCTGACCGTAGAGGAAGCAGGCCACGGCCGCCCACTGGAGCGTCATCCTTCTTCCTGCAGCACATTTGAAAACATTGAGACATGCTTCATGTTGCGCAGTGGTTCTCAACTTTTTTTCTACTGGTGACCCCTCTTAGATATGTTTTTCAGCTGAGTACCCCCTTCAACGGAAATAAACCTTTTTGGGAGGAAAAAAATGAAAATGAACATAAATAAATAAATAATGTGTCAACATCAACATTAAAAGGATTTTATTTTAGTGAGTATTTGCTCACTAACTTTAACTGATTTAATTAACGTGGGATTATACCGTATATCTATATTATTTAAACCAATACTTTAAAAAGTAAGTCATTGTTAGAAATGTTCCCCCTGTAGTACTCCAAAGTACCCATAGGGGTACACGTACCCCCATTTGAGGACCACCGATGAAGCGCATTTCGACCACCATTCTATTTTCACCCACTTGTTAAACAAATAGCAAGCGAATCATTGTTGATTTTGTCTAACAGAATATCTCTCACCTCACCTCTTTATTTCTGTCACTTGCAACCTGCCAGCCTAATGGGAACTAATTTTAAGAAATTAATATATCAATAAAATCAGACCCGGCGGGACCTGTTGTGCCAACGAGAAACGCCAGTGCTACACATCCATTAAAATTATGAGCTTAAGTAATAACGCCTGTGTGTAGTTCAGTGTGATGAGAAAGTGAAAGGTAGGTAGAAGAAGCGCACTTTCTTACCAGAATAAGTAGGTCAAACTAGAAGCACACGGGAGTTCTCCACATCCCGTCCGCCGGCCTCGCGACAGCTGCTCGTGAGCGGACCCTTCGACCTACGTCATCCTCACACATGTTCAATTAATGGCATATTAACAGAGCACACAAGTACGTAAAAGACGGCATGTCAAAGCTGATTAATAAAAGACCAATATCATTTGATATGATCTGCAAACTAGTGAATTAGTTGATGACAAAAATCGTATTAGAGGCTGATTATGGCGCTCTTGAGTATAATACTTTGTTGTCCGCATGCGTGCAATCTAATTTGGGATGCAGGCATACCACTTTGTTTAGATTTAGTCTTTGCTTTCCCTCGTTTAGTCATGGGCTACTCATCTTTGTGTGTGTGTGTGTGTGTGTGTGTGTGTGTGTGTGTGTGTGTGTGTGTGTGTGTGTGTGTGTGTGTGTG
>JAOTIX010140458.1:0-12500 GCA_027123715.1 Gaidropsarus macrophthalmus
TGACACACATATATATATATATATATATATATATATATATATTTATATTTCATTTTTTCCCTCCTCTCCTGACAAACGGGTTCTAATTAGTAAAGTGGTGTGCAGCACCCCCGACAGGCTGACCGGGTTCTGCAGCTGCGTGGTCGGCTACAGAAATGCAGAACCACGCCGCGTGGCGCTGCGTCCCGTCTTTAACCTCTCCAGTGGATTTAATGGACGCACATGGGTAGCTTAACTCTGTTCAGTGAACACTGCTTTTCCACATAGTGCTTAGTGTCGCAGGATAAACACGTGCTAATTTCAGCTCAGTGCGGACTTCAGCCTTAGACATATGGTTGTGTGGAGAGGGGATCCATACGCAGACGCAGTGTGCGTTCACATATGGTCCAACGCAAGCAGCTGTCGGGGCTCTCCCAGTCACTCCAGTTCCCTCTGATTCCTGTTTTTTGACGAAGGAGCCTCGTCCACTGAACCGGCTCCTCTGAGGAGCCCTCATGCAGGCTGTTTGTCAGTCGCTACTGACATGCTGAGCATGTTTTCCTCATTCGTTATCCAACCCGAGGTTTAAATGAAACATCTGCGTGTGTGTACACCGTACCTTCTCACTTCCTGTAGGCCTTCTTTAGTGAACAGATGTCTGCCAAGCACTGAGGAGATTCGTACCGCGGGTGAATAGTGCGACCCTGTACAGTAAGGGCGTTCCAGTGCAGCGCTCTGCAGTATTAATGTTAATAATACCCATCAGGGTGTATTCATTTAAAATACGTTCACCCCTGTGCTAGCACCTTGATTCCTCCTGGGACTCCCCCCCCCCCGGAGCGCGGGGCCCGTCCCATTAGCGAGCGCTCCCCTGTAGCGCTGCGTGAGGTGACAGGAGCCAGCCCTCAGCGTTCCTCACCCCCGCTCTGAATCTGTCTCCATAATTATGTGATGGAGGTGAATCACGGTGTGTTCTCAATGCACTTAAACAGCGCCGCATTACCTTAGAGCCGCCAATGCCAAGTGCTGGTGGTTTGAGCACTACCTGACCCCGCAGTGTGGCGTAGATCTCTGGGTGTGACTCACTGTAGTCTGAAATATATTAGATGATGGATGAACAAGTTCTGGTGTCTGAATTGGGGCTTGGCCATGGGTCAGTGTGTGTGTGTGTGTGTGTGTGTGTGTGTGTGTGTGTGTGTGTGTAACTCTTCAGTGTATTTCCAGTACTATGTGTATTGTAGAATCCCACACACGAGTGGCCGATGGGCCGGTCAGGTGTCATGTGAGGAGAAGATCAACCAATCACGGTCCAAACAAAAGAATAAGCTTGCTCTGTCTCCTCTCCACCAGAGGTGTTTACTCCACAGAACGAACCTCAACAGAATCATCAACTCAGGTTTCTTCACTAAAGCCCGTGGGTCCATCCATCCGGGGAATTAGTTTCTCCTGAATCGTTTTATTCCCGTCTGCTTGCCCCCCACCCCCCACCCCCCACCGTGGGAAGGTCATCCCGCGCAGCTCCAGGCAGCTGGAGATGCTTCTGGGCTCCTCTGCGGTCCGTAGACCAGCAGGAGACGCTCCGGTGCATGGGGGCTCCTGGCTGAGCCGCTGGGCCCTGTGAGCGTCTCCGTTAACAAGGCTGCTCAGAGGGGCCCCGGGGCCTCACAGCTGTCCTGGTTATGGATCATCCTCAGCCGCATGCATGCTAAGACGTTCATTTGTTACAAACCGCTGTGCACTGCACCGGGCTAAGTGGATCCACATGACTGGAACTCAGGTGTTAGGAACATTTGGGTAAACAAGGATTCCAGTGGAGTGGAGGCCTGGAAGAGGTTTCTAGAATACTGAACAGGGAATTCCTTGGAGGAAAATTGTTATTTTCTAATGTTACATTGGCAATTCCATTAAATGCAGGGCCCCAACAGTAAGTTGTATTCAAGATTTCTCCTTACATCCATTCTACCCTATGACGTTTTATCTTTTTTGCAAACGATCTGCGAGTGTGAAAGTGTACCAAATTGAAATGCAAAAGGATCTTTGTGTTTGCTTGTGTTTTACAGCTTGTTGTGACACACTTGGTTGAGGTGAATGCCCTGACCTACAACCAGTATGGACAGGCTGAGGGCAGGATAGGAGTAACGGGTTAACCAGCCGGCTTAACCAGGCTACAATCATCAGGTTCAACGTGCGTGGGGTCTCACATGCTTCACGAAGGCAGTGTTGTGATGTGAGGTTGTGTAGCCATGACATGAGTATGGCTCCCCCGCTCCATGTATCTGCTTTCTAAATTGATTCAGAAGCAACTTTTCTTCCTTATCCTCAGCTATAGTATTCATGAAGCAGTACTTATCTGAACTCAGACCTTCTCTCAAATGAATTGAAGGTTGCATGCGACGTCTTGAGGAGAGGAGCAGAGAGTACAGTTTTTAACTCTGATGTTAACCTGTCACAGGTGCGGTTCTCCGCTAGGACCAAACCCGTCCTCGCTGACGGTCACTCGACAGGACACGGGGGAACGCTCAGGAGGCAGAATGTTTAGAAGGGTGTTTTTTCTGCATTCCCTCCTCGTTTTACTCCTTGTGTCTTGTGTTAATGTGTGTTGCCAGATGGGAATACATCCATGAATTGTGTAATACACTGGCGAGAGAGTGGATGAATAGAGGACACGTTTGAGACACTGTATTGTATCGGCATATATTGGTTCACTGCATGGCTACTGCTAAATTACCATAGTAAGTGGCATAACAAGTTCAAGTAAAAGTTTATTTCCATTTTATATAGTTCCTGGACAGCTTTGAGTAAAGACATTTCCAAAGCCCGCAAACATGATTTCATAATAAAAAAGCAGGGCACACTAATGTATTTAGTCTTCAACTCATTGGCAGTAAATTGCATTAGCGGTGCAGCAATGGTACGCATTGGTTTGCTTAACAATAATCTTTTATCATCACAAGCAATGAATATTTTGGAAAATGTTTTCAGAAAAAGCGTTTAACAGCTCTCCCTGTTTATTTCTCTCAATCTCTCCACATCGCACATCTCTCTTTCTCCCTCCCCTCCCTCCGTCTCTCCTCTCTCCCCTCCCTCCGAAGTACCTTGAAGAGATAATATCTTGTGAACTCATGTGGAACGGCCATTCTGAGAGGCTGAGTGGCTTGTGCAAATTAGATAGGTGTGCATGTGGGTGGCATTTGTGTGTGAGTGTTGCATCCGTTTGTGTGTGTGATGAATCAAATAAAAACGACACCTCTATTTGGATGATTAGGCCCTGTTCGGTTAATATTGTAACGTTTGAAAATGTGGAGAAACTTTCGATTTTCTGACAGATTAAAATTTTCTGGTGGTTTCCTAAGTGTAGATTACGTTACAGGATATTTTTATCATGACATGTTTAACTCTGATGTTGTGATGTGGGTGAATTCACTTAAATGTAACCCAAAAGAAGCATCACCACTATAAAAACTGATCATTTATAGATTAGTTGTAGAACGTACACAACAATTGCAACCCATGTAAACACCATTCCCAGGATATACAAACATAGATCCCTACAAAACTACATTCATTCAGCAATCAAAGATCTAGACCACCTCAAAGACTGATGACCATGTAATAACAATAATCTTGCATGGAACAATTATCTTTCCATGACCGAATAACTCACCCAAATGATAAAGCTCATTAATCTTTTAACGCAGCTTGAACAAGATCATATTATAAGGGCAAGATCTATCTAAATGTGTTTGTCAAGTAACACCACATATACTGTGTTTAATATCCAGTGGTTTCAAGTTCTGATCCACATATTGGTGCGTGTACCGTGAATATCACATGGTTTTATTCTGAATTATTACACCTTGAATGTGTACTGTTGATAGAAAAGTGAATATATTAGGCCATGCACTGGATGGTGGTTCCATTGTGCTTCTTCACACACATACCAGCACCGTCCTCTGGTCGGCTGCATCTGTGGCAGCCCACGTACGGGTAGCCAGACTTTAGAAAGGTCGCACTACTGCCGTTCTGTTCTCTTAAACCATATCTTTATGGTTTAAATGTTATTGCTATTCGGCATTATGAACCTGATGACACATTTGAAAGTTTGATTTGGTATTTTAACATTTCCCGCTCATTTTACACCATTTCCATTTGGCACCAATACATTACTCTACCGTCGGCTGACACAGAATCCTAGCAAGAGAATATTTCAGTATATCACTGCACTAAATGATGCTGTCTATGTTTAACTTGTACCATAAGAAACACCTTGTAGGATGTTTGCCAGTAACAGTAACTAATATGTAGGATTTAGAAAAAATAATCATCGTCAGGCTAAGTTTGCCCAATCCTTGGCCCACTTAAGTATGGCTTTTCCCAGCCATACAGCATCGGTGGACTGGATTACCATAGCTCACTGAGCATGGGTACTTAGGCTGGGTGCACTTGAGTTTGCAGTCGAATGTCAGGACAGCACTTCGCTAAGTTAGGACAAAGAGCAGAAGGTAGTGCGGGTTTGTGCGCGTGGTAAAATATATATAGAAGTGGCGGTATTGAGAATCGGTGAGAGCCGGCTCTTGTTTAGCACTGTTCAGATCAATCTGCACAACCTTGCGTTTCGTGTTCCTCTTCGGTGCCTCTGTACGTTTTTACACCTTCAGATGATTGATGGATGTGTCAACACAATTTAGCAAATATTGGTATGTTGATTTCCTCCAGTTGTTTAGGAGGATGTTGTTAATCTGACTCAAATGATGATCATCCACCATAAGCAGTGAATATTAAGTCTTCACACTGTTTGAATAAACGGTCAGCAGCATTTCTCAGTAAATATGCATGCATATTGTTAAGCATAATATAAATGTATAAATATTCTCCCCTATTAAATATAATGTTATCTTCCTGTTTAACGACTGCACCTCATTGGATCCACTGCTGTATACTTGCAAGTACAGGGCCTGTCCTGCCTGAACGGGCTGATTATTGCAGCTTTCTTGAGAACGCTAACCCTAGTCCTAACCCGAACAGTTGTGGAGGAAGCTGAAGCCGAAGAAAATAAAGACAAACAGAAGCTAAACTCCTGCACAGCCCGTTTAAAACAGGCCTGGTCTGGACCTGGAGGATTGCTTGTCCTCTGTGGTTCTGCTTGCAGATGTATTGAGGGCTGCAAATACACACTTCAGCCCCGACACTGTGGGGTCCTTGGGTCCTCTGCAGCACGCCTGCCCCAACACCACCTGGCTGGTGCCTGGTCCGAATGGGCCGTTCGGTGCAGATGTCGTCAGAGCTGCATATCGGTTTCCTTTGGTTCCTACCTGCCAAATAGAGGATCCTCCTAATGTGTTCGGCATTATGAATGAGTACAGTGACCTGGTGAACTGCAGACTGTGAACCGCAGAGTGTGCAGGCCCAGGCCGACATGTTGTCGTCTGTCCGTAGAGCCATGCGGTCGCACCGCCGCTGCCCACAGAGCACATCTGCTCGTTTGTTTGGTTCAGAGTGTATTAATACCCAATGTGTCATGTGTCCCGTTTAGTCAACGCTGCGATTTCTATGGTCCCCAGCATTACACACGCCAACAGTGAAGTAGATCAGATGAATCTAGAGATATAGGAACACACACACACACACTCCAGATTCCTCGCATTTAAGGTAGCGGTGTTATATATTGTTCTCTCTGAGATATCCCTGCCATATTTCTAATGTTTAGATAATATGAGCACTGCTCACGTTCACAAATGCTTTTGTGTTGCTCACAATGTGTAGGCTGTAGCCCAGATTTACTCAGTGATTTCTCAATCACTGACTAACATTAGGTTGTGGAATTATCTGTGAAGTTCCTCTGGGCTGCACGGCAACCTAATGACCCGTGAACACGTCGATACAATCAGACAGAAATCACGTTTAACATATATTCAATCCCAATCGATTGTAAGCAATTACCCCAGCAATCTAGGTATTTCTATTTCTTACTGTCTTATATTCTGTTCATAAGCAGATCAGATATTATAAAACAACAATTTAAAAAGCTTAAAGTGCTGACCGCCTTTTCATTTTAGTCAAAATATTATATTATATCATATTTTCATCAAGGCATAAGAGATTCATTTTTGGTGAAATCTGTTTTCTGGCCTCCTGCCATCCAGTCTTTTGAATGTTTTTTTCTCCTCTGGACTACTCCAACTATCATCCGTGATTCACTGTGTGTTATTGAGCAAGAAGAAAAGAGGGCAAAGGGAAAAGTGCATGAAAAGTGTCTCTTCCTTAAGGAATGGAGTGATTGCTGTGGTTAGACAAAGGATTCTTAGGGGTCATCACTCTGAATTCTGTGAAAGGGTCTAAATATGGGCCTGCGTAATGCTGTGCTACCAAGGAACGGGCAAATGTGCATCTTGGTAATGAGGCCTCTCAGGAGCTACGTTCACACCGAGGCTCTGACAGAACTGCAGGGGGTCTCAGAAAATGATTACCAATATGGACATGTCCTGTTGTGAACTCCTGTCCCACTGTGCTGAGGACAGCAGGTACATTGTATACCGTTGCTTTTGTTGGTTCAGTAGATGATGGAAGATACATTTTTAGATTGTTATGGGTCTCACCACATATCGTCGGAAGCTACATTGGTTGATTTAAATCTTAAGTAAGAAGCAAACCTTTTTGTACATGGTAGAGCCTGTGCAGGAAACCGGAAACGTCAAGGGGTGAGTTACGCCCTGTTTTAGGTATCGTAGGATGTTTTACCCAAGATAAAGTAATTGCTCGAGTGGATGAACGTTTCAGAGGGGGGTTTGCGTATTTCTGTAGTGGCCAGTGACACGCTGTTTATTCTAAACATAATACAGCGATACTTTTTCAGTTTACTAGTGCTGGTCTAGTGTGCTTTTGCAAATAATGTGGTTCAGATTCACACCTCGGACAATATGATTCATCAAAGCAAATAAACACCCATTTCACTCAGATTAGATATAATGAACTTTAATAATAAACTTTAGATATGAAAAGGTCAGATGTGCGAGACTAGGTTGAATTCAACCAGGGGTGGCCCAATATATAAATGATGCATGATGTCAACATAGCCAAATCACTCCTTTATAGATGGTTGATGTTTTTGTGATGCTCTGTTCTCTGCCATGTGGGACTAAGCGTTTCTCCTCTCCTCATCATTATTAAATCATCTAGCCTACATCAACAGAGCATTATACAGACACCCTCATTTCCCTGGAGGTTAGTTCTGAATCAATATTGATCCTTTTGAACCTTTTTAAAACCATTTCGCACCGTGTCGTCATGTTAAACCGCAGTCTCAGCCAGGAGACGCTAGGCTGTTAAATCCATGGCCAAGGCAGGCCGCTGCTGAAGTGATGGGCCCAAGGAGGATCAGATGGGGGAGATGGGATGGAATGGTGCTGCAGGGGGAGACCGATAAGTGCCATTGATAAGCAATGAATGTTGTTTTGTCGCTCTGAAGATCGACTCATAATGTGGATCTGGGTCGAGGCCACGTCCGCAGACCGGCTCTGCACTGCACTGCGCTGCGTTGCTAGTATTTTAAACTGAAAAGTTACATTTTATGAAAGGATAAGTAATTGTGGCAAGCCATAAAGCCTAACCTTTTAAATTAATAACACAGACGCTATCCTCTAATGGTTGCAGGCATGTCCTCCATTGACAAACAGTTGTAAATTGCGGTAACTGCTTGTGTTAAAGTTGCTGAGGAAGCCGTGAGGAAGCTCCTCGGGATGTTTGGACAAGATATAAGGTGCTGTGACAGCTCCAATCATTTCTCTTTCCCGCTCCCTGATACCTCTATATTTATGGATGACACTAAACCTCAAATAACAAAGTCCTGTTTAAAAAGTATAATGGAAATATTATCCCTTAATAAAGACCTTTCATATTGCTTTGTGAATAACTGCTTTGTGAACCTGAGTACTGTTGCCAAGTCTGCAATGAGCTGTCTATGAGCCATTTCCAATTTTACCCACTGATACAGTCATACACTGTGCATGAAATGTTTATATTATATTATTTACACATTTATATTATCATGTTAATGTTAATATATAGTACATTTCTGTACTTCATAAATTGTTTGGATACAATGAATGTTTTGTTGATAAAATGGGCAGATGGATTCCCTTTTGCAAGGTTTAATTTAGAAAAGGTAGCTCGACAGAAACAGCTTACGCACCTTTCAAAATGAAGCTGCTATATTGAATGTTCAATCCTCGGAAGAGGTGCAGGAATATTTGAGTACAATTCTAGTGTCTTCCCCCTTTTCTCCATGTTGCCACAAGCATTTTAAGCTGGGCTTGATAACAGGCCTTCAATTTCTATGGTAATTCCCATTTTTACGATGAATGACAATTCACACTGGACGTGGGAAAGATTGTCTTTATTTCCATACACTTTGCATTGAATGTGGAGCCCTAGAGCAGATGTGGGGTATGTAATAACTCAGTCACAACACTTCTCCTGGTATTTAGGATGTATCGTGTGTCTCTCTGGCATTGTTTAAGGGAGTCGCAGCAACCGAGCCATCTCAATCCATCTTCCTGTCAGGAGATGACTTCCTGGCTCGGTCACTTCCCCAGCACATGACGTGGTTCCCCACAAGGAGTGCACTCAGTTCACTCTGTTCCTTCTGACGGGCCAACATACGACCGTCTATGTACGGTCGTATTTCTAAGGTTGTTACTCATCGTCATACATGATGCTGTTTCACAGACCATTTCACAGACCACAGACTATTCTCTCTGCATAGAGTGACACTCGCACATCTGTGAATGATGACCGTGCAAAGGTTGTACCTTGATCACCAGTGTGACAGATCTTTGCTCTTAACCAACGATTATACCCCCGGTCATCCTTTTAAAGTGGTCATGTGGTGCAAGCTGAACTTTGATAAATGCATGGCATAAATAATGCCTGGAAAATAAAATGGATAAATGCTGGCCTTCTCCTTGTTCACCACAGGTACTGCTATTGATTAAGAGGGTGAATAGAAAAGTAAGCTATCATTTCTCAATTATTGATGTATTGTAGCCACAGGAGCGGGATGTGGGGCACGTGACCTTTGTATTGCTTATTCAAACTGAGAACTCAGGACAAATATGTAAATGGGATGTTGGGGAGTTTTGACAGACTCTTCGGATCCTTTGTTCCCGGGCAGACAGAGGACACCTTTTATCAAAATGACGCATAGACAGGTCAGAAAGAACGCCTCACGTTCCTCTTCTCTGGCAGACAGTAGCAAAGAATGGTTGAGTTGTTTGCTGTTGCCAAAGCCACTACTTGACTGGTGGAGGTGTAATACTGCATTTAGGTTTGTGACAACTCTGACATTTCCACAACCATTACTTGAATGATTAACTAAAACCAAACAAAAAATAATTACCCTATTCATCCTTGTATGGTCCTTTTTACCAGACGATGTCATAGTTCATGGGATGCCTATTCAGTAATAGATTCAAAACTAAATGGGTTTAAATACTAAATTGGTCTAATATCATTGCTCAATATGTGCCTCCATTGAGTAAGATGGAGTCTGCTTTGGAAAGTCATGCCTGGGCGATGGGGACGATGGGGTAACCTTACACTGCAAATACACCCAAGGAAAAATGGGTTTCTGGACGGCATGTTGAATGGAATCTGTTGAATCTGTTTGGAAGAATTTCAAGCTTGTGATGGGCATATCCTCTAATGTAATGTAATGAAATGGAATGTAATGAAATGGCAAGATGGCACTCCGATTTGGTCTTCGACACTGAGAGGGTCAACAAGCCCATGTTTTGTCATATTTCTTGTAGCTTGCGTACTGTGTGGGGCAAGCATTGTGGCACACTGGCCAATAAGATGTCTGCACTGGTACATCATTCGTGTCCGTCCTGCTCCTTGTTGATATCGACAACACATCAAAAAATATATTACCCCGATTGTTTGGTCTCAGAGGAGCTGGGAGCTCCTTGTCAATATTGCTCATTTCACCTTCATTTTGGCCCGTTTTTCGACGAGTATATGGCACCATCAAAGATTGTGACCAGCTGATGTTCCTCGATGGCGACTGTAAAGTGTGTGCAGTCTGGGGTCTGTAGAATTGGAATTGTGATCAGTTTGTGAGATGGCCTCAGGTTTGGAAAGGCATTTGGTGTATGTCGAGCATAAGTGACAAATCGAGATCTAAGTTGATTATATTTTGAAACTTTTAACAGTCCACACACGCATGAGTTTACTCGCAAAGGTAAAACCTGTGCCAGAGAGATTGATATTGTGTGTATGTGTGTGTGTGTGTGTGTGTGTGTTTGCTTTAGAGTGTGAGAGTGAGTGAATGCAGTGATTGGAGATCATGTTTCAGCATCTCGTTTTCCCCAAACACAGTTGATACTGCTCTGTCTGACCACATACAAGCTTGTTAAGCCTTGAGTCCACTTTGAACATTAGCTATTCAGCTCAGAAACCATGGGAATGTTTTCTACCTTGGTTAATGGTTTATCAAAAAAAGGCTTTGCCGGAATATGACTTTGCACTTGTAGTTGTTCTGCCTCACCTTATTTTTATTTGTAAATCTTAATTTAAAATACCATCCTGCTCAAAGACTCTTTGTTCGGCTTCTTATAATGTATAATTGTCAAAAATGCAGCTCAGTAAACAATGTTAATACAATCATTCATATTTAAGGATTCATGAGCAAGTTGTTGGTATTGACTTCTACCTAGCCATCCTCATCCAGTACAGCAGCCTAGGCAGACTCACAGTAGAGGGGGTGAGGAATGTCCACGGGCCCCAGAGCCACTGCAGCATGTCATGTTGTTGTGCTTGACTCCCCCTTCATGGTGGATGGTTCTTCATCAAAAGCAGCACCTCGGCTCGGGGTGTGACCGAGATGAGAGGCCGGATTTCTATGATAATGGCCGACACAGAGGCTCGCTGTGCGGATGTGGGACGTGACCTTGCTCAGGGCTGTAATGATGCAGCAGGGTTTCCTATCCTCAGCTGGTCAGCTGATGGCAAGCCACAATCAAAGGTGCTGCCAGTGTTCTGACCCTGTCTTCCCTATAAATAAAGTGTGAAACGCACACTCTCTAATCTGAGCCTTCATTAATAGTTGATTACGTTCCTGCCAACTTCGGGAGGAAAATGCATTCACCGCGTAGACACAACCTGAGCCCCTCCTCCTGGTGGATGTGTTGATGTGTAATCACCTCTGATGTGGAGGTGGGGGCGGACCGGCCCACGTCAGGCCCGCTGCCAGGCCTGACCTCCGCTTAGCTGTCCAAGGCTGAGCTCCTGGCTGCCTTCCCCCTGACGCCCTCTCGGGTCCCTCCTTCTCCGTCTGCGGCTGCAGACTGAGAGAGAACTCCTCTTCCTCAGCCTCCACAGGACTGTAACCCCAAACGCTTTCTAAATGCTAATAGAAAACATTGTGTTACGGATGAGAACATAGGAAAGGGCTGTTTTTTAAACAGTAGAGGGATATAAAGGGAGAGAATATACACTAAATAATCTCTATTCATGCAGTCCGTCCCTCAGCCTTGACATTGAACTATTCATTTCATTACAGTTGATGCCCTTGCATGAAGTGCACTCGCAGTGGAAAACCCATTATCTTGTGTGGTTCTGATATACTCTTAACCACAACCAACACGGTCACATAAGGACTAATGGACTCTTCACTCTGCTCTTACTAATCAATTTCAATCAGGTTTAACATGGCAACGTATTAAGTTGTCACGTTGTAAAACCAGTTCAAACATACCTTATATACACAGCTTCAATGCCCTAGGTCAGGGCTACAACTATGAAGCAAGATAGAGGTCATTCATTATGTAAAGTCTTTCTCTCACAGTCCAGAGGCTGTCTGATGGAGATCTCTTTGTAGCCTGAAGGGGAAATTCATTGAGTATTAGGCATGAAATGCATGTTTAAGATTCCATTTTCATTCTAGTCTGAAATGAAAATGAAAGTAGAATAATAATAATTGTAGATTCCATTTCTCCATTTCTCCCTGAAGCCCTATAATTATGTTCTGCCTGATTGACACCTCATTGTAAAATAATGTACCAAATGGAGGTTCTATAATATCTCACACCCTCTGCACAATCAACTGACAAAATGATGTACAAAATGTATACAAAGTAGTCCCAATACTCATGTACACCACAAATCATTTTCAATAAGCTCCTTTTATCATACTGCTCTAGTCTCTCAAATTCCTGCTGCAGCGGCTTCCTACCCTGTGAGACCTTGAGCTGCTCCTCATTTTACCTCATGAATATGAATTGCTTCTCCTACCTAAAACTGTATATGGATTTGTGCAGCTATCTGCTGAGGAATTGTATTCTGTAATAAACGTGTTAGAATATCGCCCTTAAATAACACATCGTCTTATTCATAGCCTGAATGGTACAAACCGTAATATCAGATAATCTATTTAAGTATCTGTGGTGGTTCGGCTTAGTTTTAACTCACCTGTCTGTTTACTCAACTTAAAACAATGAGTTACTCCCACTCCCAGTCACACATAC
>JAOTIX010141268.1:0-10792 GCA_027123715.1 Gaidropsarus macrophthalmus
AATCGACCTTTGCACCCAACACAACACAAACATTGTCTGATTATTTTTACATTGCATTATTCTGTTATTTAGGTCCTGCTCTCTTTGCCTACAACAATGCAAAGTTCACTTCAGAAGACTGGAAGGGAATTCAAGCTACAGGAAGAAGTGTCAAGCGCAAGGACCCAAACAAAGTTGGGCGGTTTGGGATCGGCTTCAACTCTGTCTACCACATCACAGGTACAACACAGCAAACAAGCTACATCAGCCCACTACCTCTGCAGGGCCAGCAGTGTTTCCATGCAGTCTATACTATTTTCTAATTATATATATACAATTGTATTTTATTAATTCTCAGATGTACCATGGATCTTAAGCTCAGACCATCTTGCTGTGCTAGACCCTCATGAGCATCTTTTTGGACAAGGCCGTGGAGGCTTTCAATGGACCGTTGGCGATACCAAAGACCAGGAAACGTTGAAGACTTTTGAAGATCAATTCAGGCCATTTGAATACATTGTCCAACATCTATGCCAAAAGCAGTGGAAGGAGATTATCAAAGAGCAGCACTTTGATGGGACACTTTTCAGATTTCCTTTGCGGAGTGAGAAATCTGAAATTTCAGATAATTTGTACAATTCAGACAAAGTAGCTCAGCTTTTCGACAGCTTCATTTCAGATGCAGAGTTATGTCCATTATTTCTAAAAAATGTGAAATCACTGTCTTTAATTCACATCAAAGCAGACAGTTCGGTCAATGTCAGGCTTGAGGTGATGAGCACTTGTTCTGAAAGTGCAGTTTTGGAGTCAAGAGATGACCCAATCATCAGCAGCTCAACGAGCTTCAAAGACATAACCGTCACGTCAAAAGACCACAAAGAAACCAAGCGTTGGCTCTTGACTACTTGCTGTCTGAAAGAGGGCAATGCGCAGAAACTGGATTCACTTGCAGAGCGGTTGAGTTTTCTACCACAAGTTGACTTGGCGTTTCCATGTGGTCAGAATTGCGACAGCGGTGACAGTAGATTGAGTTGCTTTCTCCCACTTCCTAACAATGAATCCAACAAGACTGGACTTCCACTTTATGTAAATGCATGCTTTGGCCTCACCGACAACCGAAGACATATCAAGTGGCAAGAGGAAGATCAGAAACACGACGAGGGTGCCATGTGGAATGAATTGCTGGTCAAAGAGGTGCTTCCACAAGCATATCTCAGGATTCTTAAAGATGCAATTGAATTAAGCAAAAGCTCGATGCTCCCTCTCTCCTTTGTGTATGGTCTTTGGCCAGACATTACACACATTGAACATAAAGAAAAATGGCATGCAGTGGCCCAGGATGTTTTACAATGCCTATTTAGAGAGGATTTTGCTGTACTCTGTCTTGCGGCAGATGAGAAAAGATTTGTCTGTCCTTCAGAAGCTGTGCTGCCCTGCAATTCGTCAACAAGGCCTGAAGTATCAGCTGCCATTCAAAGTTTCTTGATTTCCTGTGGAGTGAATCTTGTAAAAATCCCAGACTGGGTTGAAAGAGCGATAGAGAGGGCATACCCACATCCTGAAACCCTGAAACGAGTCACTCCCACCTTCCTCCGTACAATTCTCCACAAAACAGATTTGCACAATGTCACAAAAGAACATAAGGTGTCTCTTTTGGAATACATTTTATGCGATGGAAAATATGAAGAACTTCAGGGCCTTCCACTACTTCCTCGCAGTGATGGCACTTTCAGATCCTTTACAAACAAAGAAGAAGACATCGCTTTCATCGATAGCAAAGCCTTTCCGAGGTAAATTACCCTCTTTGAATGGTATTCCATCTATAGCCTCCTCCATGTGTTTGTAATGTGTATGGTTCATATGTGGGCTTTTCGCACAGAGGATCGGGCAGCCGAGCAGATCAGGATTGATTGATTTCGGCGCAAAGTTATAGCATCAACGGTTTACAACTGGCGAATACCATTGCTGTTTGAATAATAGAATTTTGCTTGAAAGGCCTCTGCCTTTTTGAGTGTGTCTTATGCCAACGCAGAAACTGCTACGTTTACCAGAAAACCTAATCCGGCAATGTAACAACATGTATGTTTGAAAAGGGCTAGGTGCTGTTGGTAGTTGTCGTCAATAACTGTGAATAATTACTGTGAAATCAAATCATTCTTTGGCCAGGTCCCTGCTGCCTGGCTGCAAACACCTCTTCATCCCTGAGGACCTGAGCACCACTTGCCAAACACATCTGAAAACACTTGCCACCAGAGGTAGGCATGTTGTTTTGTATATCATGTCTTTAAACTAAATGAATTATTCACATGCTTTTAATCGTTTCATTTTTTACAGATATATTTAATGTCGTCAACATTGATGCAGCCAAGGTCGCTGAATATGCTCAGAGGCATTTGCCCATGGATTGGAAACAGGGAAAAGAGCATGTCACCTGGGAAATTGGAAACTGCCTGCATCCACCAGCTGAATGGCTCCAAGCGTTCTGGGAATTCCTCAACACTAATTTCAGAGAGTTAAGTGGTTTCACAGGCATGCCCT
The DNA here is from genome assembly GCA_027123715.1 of Gaidropsarus macrophthalmus. Classification (NCBI taxonomy): domain Eukaryota; kingdom Metazoa; phylum Chordata; class Actinopteri; order Gadiformes; family Gaidropsaridae; genus Gaidropsarus; species Gaidropsarus macrophthalmus. The sequence goes on from JAOTIX010141268.1 coordinate 2,518, forward strand.
TAATACCCATAGAGTCAAAAGTGGATATCACACAGCCCATGTTACTTGCACGAATACAAGAGAACACAACCCTTATTTTTCAGAGAAGCAAACAAACTTGCTTGCCAGAACAGATTGCCAAATTGGTGATCAAAGTTGGAGGCACTGTTGTTAGAGGACAATGGCTTAAACATGAAGACATAGACTCGTATGTGCTACCCCCTTCTCCGCAGAGTGTCATGCAGGTCTTTGTCAACATAGATAGAGATCATCTCACCAAAGCAATTCAGGCAGTTTCTCATGATGACAGAGAGGAACTTAAGAACTATCTATGTCACCTGAATGTTCTTTCAGCCAGAGAGCGAGATGTTCTCTCAAAGTTACCTGTGTTCCAAACCATGAAGGGATCACGTGTTGATTGTCAATCAAAGCAGGCTGTGCTTTTGGGTCCTGGGTTAACTATACCAAAAGAACTCTGTATGCCTGACAATGTGGTACAGTGTGTGACTGAGCCCGATCGCAGACTTCTACAACTACTCAACATCGATATCCTTGATACGTCTCGAGCAGCTAGTCTACTGATAGACTGTGTTAAGTGTGATGCCTTTGGAGAAAAGGGTAAAAAAGATAGAGAGAAAACAATGACATGGATTTTACAAAATGGTGGTAGTCTTTTCTCTCAAAACAAAGACTTAAAAGCAAAATGTAAGGAGTTCAAGTTCATTCAAGTCAATGGAGGTTGGAAAGGAGCATCACAATTTTTTGACCCTCAAAATGGAACCTTTAAGGATATTTTTGATTTGGACTTCTTCCCACCAACTGTGTACACACAAACAGCACAAATGCTTACAAGTTTAACAGACCTTGGAATGCTAAACAAGGTAGCAGATGTCACTACTTTGCATTTGTTGCATGCTGTCAAGCAGATTGAGAATTTGCAACTGAAGTCAAAGAAGAAGGCCCTCAAAAAAGCTGAGGCCATTCTTAGTCTGCTCAATACCAGTGATATGCTGTCCAAATTCTCTGAACCACAACTCAATAGTCTATTGATGATGAAGTGGGTGCCATGTGTAGAACCAAAACAAGGAAACAAGGAGGAGAGTGTTTCTTTCTTCTGTCCACGTGAAATACGACATACACAGTACAATGACATCATTGGGTATGTAATGCCACTGAAAAGTGACATTAGTGAGAAGCTGGCCAAACAACTTGGCCTCACACACTTGCCCCCACCTGCCAAAGTGTTGGAAAACGTATTGGTGTTGTCATCAATTGCACAGACACTAATCGATCCAGACACAAATGTAGATTTCAAGAGAAAGCTGCATAGTACATACAAGTACATGCAAGCTCACATTCGTGACTTTGCAGAAATTGTGACCAAGGATACAAACTGGCTTTGGGCCCACAAGAAGTTTGTGTCTCCAGTCGATCTAGTTCTTGACTACCCACCATGTCTAGATCTAAGTCCTTACATCGTGAAAATTCCAAAAGAATTTCTTCCTTACAAGAAGTTGCTCAGCCATTTTGGGATAAGGCAGTGCCTTTCAAAAGAAGAAATTGTTGAAATTCTGAACAAGATGAAGGACTCCATTGAAGAGAGGCCCATACCAATTGGGAGTTCTGGTGAGCTGAAAATGGCAATAGAAATTCTTAACTGGATTGGGAGAGAGAAGATACCTGTTGAAGAAGACACCCCTGTTCCAGTCATTGCAGACAATGCACAATTTACCCTAAAGCCACTGTCAACAACGGTCTTCTGTGACATCAGCAAAGATGGTTTGGAGACACTCAAGGATAGTCAGGAAGAATTCTACGTCATTCATGCAGAGATACCAAGGGCCACTGCTGAGTGGCTGAAGATCCCACTGCTCAGCACACGTCTACTTCGCCCTGAGATGTTAGGAATACAACAGTGTGGACAGTCGGAACCTATAACAATGCGTATTAAAAACATCCTAAAGGAGTATGATGAGGAAAATGACATCTTTAAAGAGCTGATTCAAAATGCTGAGGATAGTAGAGCAAAGCACTGTAGGTTCATGATCGATCTCAGAGTGCACAAAGACCCACCAGAAAGTCTTTTTGACCCTGGAATGACTTCTTGTCAGGGCCCGTGTCTTTGGTCTTATAATGATGAGCTATTCACAGAGGATGATTGGACCAATATTGTCCGAGTAGGATCTGCCTCAAAGGAAAACATGGTTGATAAAATTGGGAGGTTTGGCCTTGGATTCAATACAGTCTATCATGTGACGGATTGTCCCTCAATCCTCAGTGGTAATCACCTCCTCATGCTGGATCCAAATGTCACACACTTGAAGAAGCACATAAAGGAAAAAAATAATCCTGGGATTAAGGTGGACCTCAGTCATCATGATCTGTTGAAGTGGTTTCCTGGGCAGTTCAAATCATACGAAAACATCTTTGATTTTCATGTTAGCCGTTTCATCACTGATAACCCCTACCAAGGTACTCTTATCAAACTACCCTTCCGAACAGAAGAAGAGGCTTTCAAGTCAGACATAAGCAAAAAAGTGTATGACATATACAATATTGTTGGTCTCCAAAATAATTTCATGAGCAATTCAGAAATATACCTGCTCTTTCTAAAGAATATAGAAAGCATTTCTCTACAAAACATAACAAAAAATGCCTCAACTCCTCCACGAGATGACCAAATACAGACAAATTTTAAAGTCTCAAAGACCATTGTGAGCAGCATGGAGATACCAGACCAAATGCTAAAACAACAAATTGAAGCTCTTGAACAGTTAATCAGTGTCAATAAAAAATGCAAAGAATTAACTGACTGTCACACAGCACGAATTATCCAAATTGAACAAAAAGAGCAAAGAGGAGAAGCCCAGTTTTGGCTTCTATACAATTGCTTGGGAACACAACAGTGTCTCAAAATTATGAATGACAAAAACAAGGAAGCCACGTTCACTCTGCCTGTTGGTGGGATTGCTGTGCCTCTCAATAAAAATCCCAAAACAAAGAAATGGACCTTGTCAAAAAAGGGACTAATTGGTCAAGCCTTTTGCTTCCTTCCTCTCTCCATTCAAACGGGCCTTCCAGTGAATGTAAACGGAGCATTTGCAGTGACATCGAATCGGAAGGCCTTATGGGCAAGGGGAGTAAAACATGACTGGAACAAGGCTATCCTTCAGGACCCTGCAAAATCAGCATATATCACTGCACTCTCCGTGCTGAAGGACATGTCTGAGAAGAAACACTTGGAAGGCTACTGTTACTACAACTTTTGGCCTAATTGGGAAAAAGTGACAGAACCATTCAAACCATTGGCGGATTCTTTTTACTCTGCTCTTGTCCAACAAAATGCACCAGAGATCTTCAGCGATGGCAAGCACTGGTGTTGCTTCAACAAAGCCATCTTTTTACATGAAAGCATTGAAAACAACAAGCAAATTGGTGCGCTTGCCATGAAGCTAGCGCAGAGCCATGCAAAAGCACCCTGCCATGTGGTTCCTCTTCCATCCTGGCTGAGAAACAGCTTCAAAGAGGCTGGCTTCCATGAAGCTATAGAGAGCAGAACATGGAACTGGAAGACATTTTATGAAGAAGTTGTTTTTAGGAATCTGGCTAGCGTGGATGCTGAAAAGAGGAATGCTCTTGTGCTGCATGCCATTGACCTCGACATGACTGAAATTGATGACTTACTGATGCAATATCCATGTATTCCTACAAAGGGTGGACAACTCCAATGCACAAAGAAAGTTGTTAATCCTTCTGGAAAAGTAGCCTGTCTTTTTGGACAGATCGAAGGACGCTTGCTTGAGGGAACCAAAAATGACTTCATGGCCCCTAAAAGGCTTCAACGCTTGTTGGAACTCGGAATGTTGAATGACAACATCCCATTGGATGAAATTACACACAAAGTCGGCAGAATCTCTGATGTGTGGAATGAAGACCAACACAAAGCATGTGTACAATTGAAATGTATTATGGAACAGTTGCGGAGTCATCTGCATGACAAGGACTCAGCCTACTGGGAAATAATTAGGAACACTGCCTTTCTTCCAGCCTTTTCCCCAGAGAGAGACACAAAGTCAGAAAAGGTAACACTTGAGAAGCCCATTGATGTTTTTAATGAGAAATACTGCCACCTTGTGAACATGACAGAGCCTGTGATTGATCACACCAACTTGGAAATGTACAGAGTTGATCCAGTCTTAAACATTTTGAGAGTCCGTCAGAATCCACCACTTGAGACTGTATTACAGCAGCTGGAATACACTAGTTCAAAATATCAGACCTTCAACGAAACAATGCTTCACGAAATAGCATATGAATGCTATACATTTCTGGATCAGTGGCTGAAGGACCATGGAAATACGCCACTCATTTCAGAAAGGTTACATTCATTTCCATTCATTCTCATTGGCTGCAAATTCGTACATGCACAGGATGTGGCAGAAGAAGAGGCATTTGAAGCAAAGCCATACCTTCATGCAATTCCTCCTGTCTTTGCTGGTTTGAAGAGCCTGTGGGAATGTGTTGGTGTTCAAAAGAATTTCACAAGAAGTCAGTATCTCAATGTTTTGCAGGAATTACATTCTGTACATGGACAGAAGCCCCTTTCAAAGTCCGATCTCAAGATCTGCCTCACAGTATTGAGGTGTTTGTACGATACTAAAGAGAAAGTACAAGACTGTCTGATCCCGAATGGTCATGGGGTTTTGCAACCTGCAGCAGAGTTATACTTCAATGATAGTCCCTGGATGCCGCTCAATATAGGAGTGACACTGTGCCATGAGAATATTGCTCGAGTGGTGGCACGCCATTTTGGAATTAAGACAACCAAACATCAAACACTGATGAATAACTTGGATGAAAGCATGACTCCATTTGAGAGTTTTGAGTTTGAACAGCGAGAACAACTGACAGTGAGAATTAAAAACATTATTTCAGCCTATCCATCCAAGAAAGATATCCTAAAAGAGCTAATCCAAAATGCTGATGACGCAGAAGCCACAGAAATCCACCTGGTCTTGGACAAAAGACAGCATCGCACAGAAAAAACTTTTGGAAAGAAGTGGAACCAACTGCAGGGCCCTGCATTGTGTGTTTACAACAACAAAGTGTTTTCTGATGCAGATCTGAAAGGCATCCAGCAGCTTGGAGAAGGTGGCAAACACAACACTCCAGGCAAAACAGGAAAATATGGAATTGGATTCAACTCGGTGTACAACATAACCGATTGCCCTTCCATCTTAACCGGAGATAAAAAACTCTGCATTTCTGATCCCAATAAAAAATTCATTGAAAAAACATCAGGGAACTCTCCTTCTGGCTGTGGGTACAAACTTGATTCAGGGTTCAAGGAAAACTTTCTTGATGTCTACGACTCTTTCCTGCCCAGCCACTTTACCCTTGAGGGAGGAACAATGTTCAGATTTCCTCTGCGGATGGCAAACAACTCTAAAATCTCAAACCGGGCTACCACTGACCGTGACATTGACGATTTGTTCTCTGCCCTTCTTGATGACCCAGAGGGGCTGATCCTCTTCCTGAAAAATATAAAGAAAATACAACTCCATAAAATTGAATCCTCTGGAAAACTAGAAAATGTCTTCAAGGTTGAAAAAACCTTGCCAGACCAATCAGGCAAGGAAGTAACTCATTTTCAAAAGCAACTACTAAATGCCTTGACCTCTGACAGTTTGGTAAAACCCCACCAGGCAATTTACAGAATGCAGATTTCAACTTCCTCCAGAAGCACAAGTGAATGGGTAATTGCTGATCAGTTTGGATCATTCAAAGGTGACACTGGTAGACTATTTGACAAGCTACCTCAAGCATCGATTGCTGCACGTGTGAACGGTACGGATTTCAAAGGTGGAACCTTTTGTACCCTTCCTCTACCTGTTCCAACTGGACTTCCAGTCCATGTGAATGGAAACTTTGAAGTAGACTCATCCAGGAGAGACCTTTGGAAAGAGGATGGCCAAAGTTTGAAACTAGATTGGAATGAAGCATTGAAAATTGACATCATAGCGCCACTGTACGCAGACCTGCTTGATAACCTCTGCACTAAAATTGCAGAAAAGAACCTCAAATCAATGAGTAAAGACGGTCATTGTCTCCATAGCGGTTACCTTTGTTTTTTCCCTCTTGTATCAACAGATGTTGCTCCGGACTGGCAAGAAATGATACATGAGGTTTACAGATCAATTTGCAAAAAGGCTCTCAATGTTGTTCCAGTGTTGAAGAGCACAGAACGAAAAATCTCACACGTGTCATTTATAGAGTACTCTTTTGAATGGTGCAGTGTCACAGAGGCAGGAAAAACTGATGCACCTCACTTGACAAGTACGGAAGACACACAATCCATCACCCTCATTTTGGAGAGGCTTGGAATGAAATTGATTCCTTCTTCCAGCCAAATGGCTAACATTTGGAAAGGTTTTGAAGCTGCTGGGGTAAAAGTTATGTCTGTCAGCCCTTCTACTGTGACAGATTTCCTTCGAGAAAAAACACTCAATGATCCAACCCAAACCGAGATGGGTTTACCATTGCCAATTAGCCAAACACTGATTAAAGATGGAAAGACATGCGCCGAACTGTTAAGTTACTGCTTGAAAGACAGGGACTCGAAGCAGGTTGCAGAAAACAAATCCTGTTCACTTAGCGGACTCCCACTTCTTCTCACAAATGATCAAGTTTTGAGGCTGTTTGATTCCAGCAATCCGAAACTGATCACCAGATTTGATTCTCTGTTTGGTGGATATGAGGAGGACTTTGTGGATTATTGGACCAATTCAAAGCACATTGAAATTCTGGAGCCCAAATATGTTAACAAATTAACAATTCCTCATTCAGAGAAGTACCTGAAACCTATACTTCTCCATCTGCTCAATGACTGTGAGGTTGATCCAATTTGTAATCTCCACGTACCAAACACAGCAATAAAGAAATGGTTAATAAAAGCCTGGGAGTTTTTGACAAGTCACTTGTCCCAAAATGAAGATCAAGGTATGACGTTACGTACAGTAAAGGAGCTTTTTTCTGACTGTCATATGCTGCCAGTTGTGTGCCCAAGGTTAGAAAACAAACCCTTCCTGCAAACAATGATGAGCATGCCAAGCATAATTAAGTCTGGCCCAACTAAGGGCATTCCAAGCATTCTGTTCAAACTTGGAGGCATGAGACTTGACACTTCACTCTTCTCAAAAGTGGTATCACACAGTTCGACCAAATCGCTATTGACACTGCTGAACTCAGAACTTTTGAATACAAGTAATGAAAGTGCTGTGTTGGACGTTGTTTCCAAACTAGATCATTCAGAGTTTTGCAACCTTTCCAACATCGAGCTAAATGAGCTACAGAGGTTTCTACAGTCGGGAGTACCGTCTTCTGGTACCAAATCACCAGACAAGGGTCAGTATCAGAGAAAAGTCAAAGCCTTGCCAATTTTTGAAACAGCACATGGCAAGCGAGTCAGTATTGATGGACCCAAACAAGTATTCATCATCAATGGCATGAAAACGTTTCCAGACTTATTTAATCTGAAAGAGAGCAGCAACATCTTTCTCAAATACAGTTTAGAAAACAATCAGCTCTCTGAAAACTTCCAGATTCCCATCCTTTCTGATCTTCAATATTTTGTTAAATTCATTCTGCCTGTTATACATGAACTGACAGAGGGGCAGATTCTTCGCTCCATCAAAATGTTGTTGTTACTGCAAAAGGACGAGGAGTATCCTAAATATGAAGCAAGCATCCTCTCCTCAATGACAGCAGTGAAGATGATCCGCAGTGTCCAAGGCAATCTAGAGATGGCATCATTCTACTATGATGACGATGTGGAGTTGTACAAGTTAATGCTCCCTCAAGTGAAATTTGTGCCTCAAAGATTTTGGGATGAATTTTCTGACACATATCCGATGATACTGAAACAACTGCTTGAGAAACTGGGAATGAAGCATTCTGTTTCAAACAAGGAGATCATTGATTTTGCATACCAAATAGAATCTGAGTCCAAAGAGAACAGTGCCCTGGTAGACTTAACAAAAAAATCCACAAAACTGCTGAGTTATGCAATTAAGAATGCAAAAAATTATAAAGCACCAAACAAGGGCACAAGTTTGATCACTTCTTTGGCTGACATCAAATTCCTTGTACCAGTGGAAATAAGAAAAGAACTGTGCACTTTTCAAAGTCCTGTTGCCGTTAAGAGTACAACTGTATCTCTTAGGGGGTCATTGATTGGAAATAATGATCAGCATCAAGACTTGATTTGGACTTCAATGCCAATTATAGCTTTGCCAAG